>JAGFMI010000004.1:1200000-1582172 GCA_021030905.1 Pyrenula massariospora
CGCAAAGAAACATGAAATTGACATGAGCAGAATTTTCGTTACGTTTTCTTGCGTGCAGAGGCTCACGGACTGGAATGGGTCTTCGGTCAGTACTGTGACAGAAAGTTATTCCAAATACCATCCTGTTCATTTCCCTGTTCAGTATCCTGAAGTCTTTCAGGTGTCATGTCATCGGATACAGCCATGTAGGAGCGGCAACCATCTACCTTTTGCAGGCGGCGCGGTCCTGGCGATCTGGGGAATAGTTGTGCAAGATGGCATCTCTAGCGCCATCAAGTCGAAATTGGTGTTATGGAAGGCTGTGGAGAAATGCGCGACTAGAACCAAGACCATGGACACCGCATCCCTAGCTCAGAGCTGGTTGGGATTTGGCACTTGTGGCGTTCCACTCACGACAACGATGAACGATGATCGGGTCTTTGCCATCTGATATCAAATATCGCCATCCTGAATGGGCGATGGCACGCCAAACTTGGAGGATGAGGCGGCTCGCATCAGCATGCTCCAAGAGTATCGACGGAGCCTTCTGGGACTTCGCGGGGTGGGAGGCGGGCGGCTACGGGCCGCTAAGTGCCCGTGGCGCCGACATGGGGCTTAGCGGGACGGCAGCAAGTTAGGAGCCACGACGTCCTCTGATAAACGGACTTTGTTAGACCAGCGTCCAGAAATCAGCCATCAAGTAGCAGGGCATTTTGCAAAGCATCTGTTAATGGGCTCATCATGGTAAGTGAATTTATACCCATCTATCAGAGTATATCTCTTCCCAAGAGATGACAAGGAGCACTTGATTTCAAAATCCCATTCACCGTCTACTTTCCTCCTACATTCTCCCAAGGATCTTTCAACTCCGTCTATTTCAGATCAAGGCCGCACTTCCCTCAATACAAATTTGGCCAACCTGGCGGCGAATTGTTGTCTCATGATCTACGAGACGTAGGAGCAACGTGTGGAGTCAGGCATCCAATCCTTCGGCCACGAACGGTACCCTGTGAGACACCGAACACTGACAGATCGCCTACCGATCTTTACTGAACCGGACAGATCGGAAGACGGGAAAAGGTGGCTGTGCTAGCCCACAGCTATGATGTATAGAACATTGTCCGGTCCTTTAGTTCGCTTTCCTACCATGGCCAACTCCCAAACACGACATTGTCCAGCACTATCCTGGCGCCACTCGAATACCTCGCAATGAATTTGAAATGACGACTACCTTTGACGGGGTTGAGTCCTAGTGACATACGTCGCAGCCAGAGAGACCTAGCGTTCACAATCAAAGCACGTGGCCGCAATTACTGTCACCGAGAACCGAGTATTCGCCTTTTGGGAAGGACTCTTTACCTGCCGAATCCACCATTTACCATGTGGGCCTCAGTCGCTCTTCCTGCTCTCCGTCCACTACGATCGCTCTACCAGAGTAGACAGACTATTCTCCAGCCATTTACCCGTGCCGCCGAGCCCATGAAGGATTGATTAGATGAGGATGTCCACTCGGCTTCTCCATCTAGCCCGAAGCCTCAAAAAACTAGACCGTGAGGCCGACACCCTCCATGACGTGAAACAGGGATCCATGCCACAAGATACGCAGTCGAGATCATGAGAACTGACATAGCATTTGCCGACCATTGACCTTATCTCATCATACCTCAGCATTAAATCCCATCTCGTCATCGCCTCCGATCCCCGACCTCCGATCCCACGACCTCCACAACTAGCCGCACCACTCAGTCCGGCACGTCGATAAGCGCCCACAGAACCCGACGAACCCATCCGTCCTCATCCCTAACAGCACTTCATCCTAGCTAGGTCACCATATATCAGCCATGCCCTTCCTATATAGAAACTTAGAGCTCCGCACCGGCATAGGTATCCCACATCATCAATCCATCCTAATCCCTTTTCACCTCCTTGTCTCAACCCGCAGACAACCCTAGAGCAATGCCACCACCCTCCTATCCATCACGCTGACTCTTTGTTTCAAACACAGAATTCTTCGCGACAACCAAGAGGTAACATTATCCAGCTATTTCCCAATTCCAAAGTTCTCCCAGTGAATAATACTAAAGATACGAAGACCATACTTGCAATATGCCGAGCTAAAGTAGTCAGCTGCGTCTACGCTTTCTGCTGCCTCCTTCCCAAGTCCCCTCCTTTCCCTAAGTATTTTATCTCTTTCCATTAGCCTACGCCATGATGCCCACCTCCCCCTCCCTTCACGTTCCTCATCCCCTCGCAATCCCCCTCAACCTCTCAACCAACACTATCCATCACAAAACCTCATCCCATACCAACTCCCAACCACTCCAAAACTCTTTACCATACACTAAACAAAAACCATGCGTAAGAAAACCGCCCTGGGCGAAATAAATACTCTACTACAAATCCAAGACGAGATCCCGTCCAGCCTTTTTCCATCTTCCTTCACTCATGTTTTCAATGATTCTACATCTGCAATGACGTCCCCTAGTCATTTGCCCGGGGCGGAGAGCCTTTCAAAAGCGCGTTTATCAGTAGATATGGTGCAGTCGGAAAGACCTGCTTTTGCCTTCCGACCTGGGCAGACAGAGATACAAGCCCCCCGAAAAAAATACTGGCCAAGCGCAAAAGCGCGGAAGATTGATTGAAATCGAGCAAAGCAAGTGGGCCTTATAGCGTAGGGGTTGGTGGTGAGAGAGTGCGTGTAGAACTCTGCTAAGTAGGTTTACTTAGCTCTTGGGTTGGGTTGATATTTGCTCAAATTCTTTCGAGGATTTCGGGGGTTGGTTTTAGTATTTGATTAGGGGTGATAGTATGGTATTGTAGATTCTGCTAAATCAAGTCAAGCCTCGAGAAGACAGCCATCTTGACCAACGCATGTTCTCCAAAACCCCCCAACCACCTATTTTGACGACGTCTGAGGATACCGGAGTCCTATATTTGCCGCCCACGCGAAGCCCCCGCGCCGTGGGAACAACCCTCCCCGTCTGAGCAAGTCAAGCTACCATTCGCCGGCGCACCTACCTCCCCAAGGCCTCGTTCGGTCGAGGCACCACGTGACGAGATCCAGAGTCGAGAACGCGGCGAAACCACTGGTGGCATACTAGAAGAGCGGCGAGATGCTTCTCGACGTGGTAACCCAACTGAAGGGGGTTTGTTTGACCTGGAGAAAGCACAATGGGTGGAAAGACGGTTCCACTAAAAAGATTGCCCCTAATGACAGCGAAAGGGACCGAGTGGCCTGGAGGGATACTGCTGCCAATGCCAAGCCGTGGCACTCTCCCCCAGGGTGACGCCGCCTAGAGCAGTACGATTTTCGCTCACCTAGCCCAACCGCCAAAAGTCAGCAGCCACAGTCAAATGGCACAGAGCCCCTTACCCTCTGCTCAGATGTGGCCGAGAAATCCTCCCCGTTCCATCTTCCACATTTGAAACTATGCATCATCTCGCCACTCTTTACCACTCTTTGCCGTAACAACTACTCCATATAGCCTTTACAATACGCTTAATTTTGTATTCGAATCCAGTGAATTGTAATGAGATAGCAATGCGACGCCTTCACCCTTTCTTGGTTCTACATGGTCAACATTTGCAACGCCATCTTGCATACAAAAACATGCAGGCGAGAGGGCTGATAATTGCGGCACGACCGCGTACATGCCGCAACAAGGATACCCGCTTATTATGTCCCTCTTGATAAGGAAGGCTGTGGAAGCCTCCACTATTTTCCTCCACAAGGCTGCGGCACATGCTTAAGATGCTTAGACAAGCACCCTGAGAGTTAATGGTTGGTTGGTTTGCCTCGTCAGGCCCTTTTAGGACGATGCTTGGCGTATCGGTCCACATACCATTCCTATTACTCATGAAGGATTCTGTAGGAGTAAATAACAGCTAAGCGCTTAGTTGCTTAAACCCGGCATGGGAAACGACTCTCATTCTCTCTAGTCTTTTCGTCTTCCTACATCTAAATCATTTGGCGGCAGCGGGGCCTCAACGACCATGGCTGGGGATTCCCCTCTTCTTCACAATACCTCCCAAGAGAATATATCCCAAGCCAAGAAAGAGTTCCTAGAATTCCTAGATGATTCTGCCGTCTTATCGGACAGGGCCCAATGTTTCTCGCGCTCAAGCACACCTTGGTCTCTAGCGACACTAGATCAGACACCCGCCTTAGTACTGCTGCCCACCACTACAAGCCATGTCAGCTCAATTATGCGGGTCTGTTCTCAGCGAAAGATTCCTGTCACCGCTTTCTCCGGGGGCACAAGTATGTCAGGAGCATTAGCTTCTACTCGTGGAGGAATATGCATCGATTTCCAACGTATGAACAAGATCCTTTCTGTGCATAAGGATGATATGGATGCCGTGGTCCAGCCAGGTGTGGGATGGAAAGAATTGAACGACCAGCTGTCAAAAGATGGCCTGTTCTTTCCTCCAGATCCGAGTCTAGATGCAAAGATTGGCGGCATGGTGAGTTAGATAGTGGCATGAGCTGAGCAAAGTGCTAAGGTCGATAGATTGCTATGAGCTGCTCCGGCACGAACGCCTACCGCCACGGCACTATGAAGGAATGGGTCCTCTCCCTCACCGTCGTCCTCGCAGATGGCGCTGTCATAAAAACTCGCCACCGTCCACGCAAGTCCTCGGCGGGGTATGACTTAACCAGACTAATGGTAGGGTCAGAAGGAACCCTAGGCTTAGCCACAGAAGCCGTTCTCAAATTGACCACGGCGCCTACCAACCTCCATGTCGCCATCTTAACATTCCCTGACATCCAAGCTGCCGTTTCTACCGGCCTGCGGCTCACTGGCTCCGGCCTCTTAATCGACGCCTTAGAGCTCCTCGACGCAAACAGCATGACGGCTATTAACAAGGCTGGCATCTCAACCGTGCACTGGCGGGAACTACCTACCCTCTTCCTCAAGTTCTCAGGCTCCCCCAATACCGTGAAAGATCAGATCGAATCCGCCCGAACAGCCGCTGAACAAGATCACTGCACGACTTTCGAATTCACGGACGAAGAAGCTGTAATGGAAACATGGTGGAACGCCCGCAAGCTCGTCGGGAAAGCTCTCCTAGCCACCAAAAAAGATCCCTCAGATGTCTTTTTGCCAAGTGATTCCGCGGTCCCCATCTCGAGATTAGCAGACCTCATGGTCGAATCCCAACGCTTGGCAAAAGACGCTGGGATGGCCGTCTCGGTCGTCGGCCATTTAGGAGATGGTCAGTGTGCTCTCTTTCCCTCCGCTCAAACTGCTGAATAGATCACAGGCAACATTCACGTCGTTATCGTATGCCCTAAGGGCGAGAAAAGCAAAGGACTGAGCGTCATCACCGAAATACAAAAATTGGCCGTGGATATGGAAGGTACCGTGACGGGGGAGCATGGGATCGCATTAGCGCTAAGGGATATGCTTCTGCACGAGCTGGGAGATGACACGGTGGACGTCATGCGGAGGGTAAGCTCCTTTCCCGCTATTCTGTAAGTTTCTTACTGATCCTGGTCTAGATTAAGCTCGCACTGGATCCGCTGTGCATTCTAAATCCAGACAAAGTTGTACGAATCGAAGATTCGTCCTGAAACCCAGGACGCAGCTTATGTGAAAATGGACGACGTGGCAGCTCGGAGCCTGCGTTGACACCACCCTGGATTAGCATCGGGGACGGTGCTAATACGGGATTATCGGGCGATATCCACACTCCACTACGTCCCTAACAGATCTCAATGTATAACATCAATCAACTCGTCAAATTGCGCCTTATGGCATGCAATGGTCTGTCAGGCATGATTAATCGGGTAGCGGAAGACCGACAGATCAGGGCGAGACTGCAGTGACTCGGCACGGACTGGCTCAACACAACTATAGTACTGGCAAACATACTATCGCAGAGGTTAGAGTTAATTAGTGAATGTTTGCACCCGTCAGCTTGAAATCGCCTGTTTCTTCTTGAGGCAGTCTCCAAAAATTACATGTGAAGTTCATTCTAAACTTTCTATGGAAAGAAAGTCTTCGCGGTTCTAAAAGTCCACAAAAAATACAATAACTATTGTTACACAACAATTGATGTGTATAATTGACCTTGTCAAGTTAGTGACGCAGTGTTAAGGTTTGCTGATTGATATTGGCTTTTAAAATAGTATCGTACACCGGAGTCACGATTTGGGGCGATGGCGGATCGATAGCTGACGATGCAAAAAATATTTTTTTAAATGCCATTGTGGACCGCCAAGCCCACTCCCTACCTCGCTATGACAGAAAGCTTCTGCACCTAAAGATCGACATCAAAACATATGCAGCATCGCCAACTGGCATGGCCATGCGCAGGATACAGCTAATGCCGTTGACTCGACTGCTGTGTCGAACTTATGCAACCACAACTACTTCATCAAGTCCTCTTAAGCTAGCATATGCCCTCCACAAGTCCCCTAGCGATGGTAATGGTGGTCCCCCGATCATCTTCATGCATGGTCTATTTGGGTCGAAGGTTCGTTGTTTTACCTACCCTGAAAATTAAAACGGATCGTTGAAAATACCAGCAAAACAATCGGAGTATGAGTAAGTACGTTGTCTCTGGACGTGGGCGCGAGGAAACATTAACGAGCGCTACTTCAGGGTTCTTGCGAAAGATCTAGACCGAAATGTCTATGCCATCGTATGCCTACTCGAGAGATTGCGAGGGAAATGCTTACAGAGCTGATGAGGATCTGCGAAACCATGGGGAGAGCCCATGGAACGAGAGACACGACTACACGTCTATGGCCGAAGATGTGGAAGGGTTCGTTCAGGAACACAGCTTGCAAAAGCCAACGCTAATTGGCCATTCAATGTGCGCAATACGCTCTTCTGCATGCCATAGCTGATATCCGGGTAGGGGCGCGAAGGTCGCTATGACTGTTGCCCTCCGACAACCTTCCCTCCCGTCGGCTCTCATACCAGTGGACAACTCTCCGATTGACGCGGCTCTGAAAAGCGATTTCGGAAAATATGTTCAAGGCATGCTTGCCATAGACCGGGCAGAATTGGAGGAGAAGAGTTGGAAAAAGCAAGCTGATCAGACACTACAACCCTATGAAGAGGTTTGCTCTGTCTCCATTTGGCCTTCTACATCTGGGACCACAGAGCGACTGACAGTCACATATCTACAGTCTGTTGCTATCCGCCAGTTCCTCCTCACAAATCTCCTCCCATCTTTACCTCAACCGCCTACATCGAGATTTCGCATACCGTTAGGAACTCTCTCCAACTCTCTCTCACACATGGCGGATTTCCCTTTCACAGACCCAGATGTCGTACAATATAAGGGGCCGACTCTCATTATCCGAGGCACGAAAAGCCACTACGTCGCTGATGAGAGCCTTCCCGTCATTGGTTCTTTCTTTCCGCGCTTCGAAGTAAGAGACATCGATTCTGGTCATTGGGTCATCAGTGAAAAGCCGGAGGAGTTCAGAAGCGGTAAGTTCAATTGTCGAATTGGGTTCGTCTGATGAACTGTGCGACGTTACTTGCTATTTCCTTTTGATATGCAGAAACGCGTTCAGCACACGGCTAACCCCGGCATCTATCTTGCAGAGGTTGTTGAATTCTTGGCGAGAACCACCGGCAAAGATGCAGCGTGAATTTGACGATCATTTGAGAGAAGCTGCAGACTCTGCGTCTGTAGATTATTGCCTTGTTCTCAAGGAAATTGTCATTCAGAATCTATGGCAGGGACTTCGAGCAGAATCTAATAGGGGCTCTCTACGCAGCTCGTCCAAATTTGCAAGGCACCTTGACCGGGACAGAGGAATCTCTCTCTCAAATGCGACAGGAGAGCTTCTTAATTTGCTCAAAATATTGACGAATGCTGAAGTTGAAGCATCGAAATCCTGCAGCTAAGACAGTAAAGGAAAGAAGGACACGCAAACGCAAGAGAGCGCCTTTTCTCTCAGTGGAAAGTTCAGCTCTACAAGCAAAGGATACTATGCTTCCCGTGTACGGATGACTTGGGTCCTTTCCACCTACTAGGCCATGCACTTCCGGGACAATGAGTGCCGCACTCCGATGCAAAAGCAGACGAATGACATCAAGCGACGAGGTTTGAGAATTGCGGCACTAGGATAGCATTGACTAAATCTGAAGACTAGAGAATACATCTTTCAAGCCTAAAGAGAGAATAATCAATGTTGATAATTGCGTTGCGTCAAGATCCTAGAGCAGATTCCCCTGTGAACACACTAGAACTTCCGAACGAGCGTCCCATTTGATTCATGTCTAGACTCTGAGACCGACCAAGCACGACTTTCCTCGAAAAGATTCCCATCTCGCATGTTTGGTTCCTCTCATGGTCAACTCCGTATCCCGCCACGCTTGCTCTGAAGGTGTTAGATCTCAGATACTCTCGTTGCGTCCTCTGGCACGGTAGTTGATGTGCTAAGGCCACGGTCTTGCATGCCTTCTTGCGGGTTGGAGTCATGTTTGGTAGACTTATCTTGAGTGCGGCCCTTAGAGACGGAATCCTCATCTCCGTCACCACGAACATTGCGAAAGCCGCCAGCCGAATCCTTGATACAGCCGTCTGCAGATAAGAGCTCCTCAATGTCTGTCGAATCGCTCCTAGGCGAGTCTGCTGCACGCACTTCCACCTGCGGCACTTTCCCCTCAAGCGATGATAACCTCTCAACATGCGCTGCCAGGCTGCCTTTCTCAGGCTCCTCGAACCGGCTGCTTGCCGAGACAAGTCTGGGATGGTCCACATCCCGCTCGTCGATGACGCCGAGAAGCTCGCCCTTCTCGGTAAACGGGATCACTCCCACGCCGACGCAATTGTTCCACGTTCCCAGCCCGATTTCCTCGTGAGCGAGCCGTTGCAGCTGGAGAAGATCATCTGTGAACCATTCGAGCCTCGAGCTGGAGTATTGTCTGCTCTTTCGTCGCTTCTCGATTTGAACGATGATGTGGACGAGTGAAAAGTTGACAACAATGATGAGGCTCCCAAGGGTGAGAACGATCACGAGCCAGAGGAGTGAGATGTTGGTGTAGGCAGTTGACTGGATTTTCTATTTGGCGGTTGGTTAGAAGAGAGATGAAAAGTGCGAGTATTGGATAACACGAGCCGAAACTCGCGCGGTACATACTTGATTTTTACAAAAGTATCTCTGGAAATCGTTCTGTGGCCCTCGCCACAAGCTCTTCAATATTTCCGTATCACCGGGTCCAGCTGCGCTAAAGACTAGATCGCCCTGAAGTGTTGTCAAGGCAATGTTGTACCAATTTTCGACTTCTAGCTGCCATTGATTGTCTGGAAGGGGACCTGAGATGCCTCCCAGTAGCTTAAAGCGCGAAGTCAAGGACGAAACGCCCAATATCGACACAACGTAGGGCACATTTGGCAAATCTGGCCATATCCAGTCCGATATCTCGGCCGCCGGTGTAGGAGCTAGCTCTGTGAAAACGTCGGTCTCGCTTTCTAGTTGAGTGCATCCTCCTGTGACTTCGATTTGAGAGTCGCAGAATTGGTGTTGAAATTTGCAACCTAAGGCCGAGGCTGGCTCATCAGCTAGCCAAGAATACTGCTTTGAGCCATCGTCGCTATCGGTGAATTGATGTGTTATACCGGATGATTGATGCGCAGAGTACCAATCGTCATTTATCTTTTCGGTGTATTGTATTTCGTTGGACGACAAAAATATTACAGCCATGTCACCATCCGGCTGAAACAAGCCATTTATTGGAGTATAACCAGTAGTTGGATCGAGTGTGTGGTTTTTGCTCCAGCCTTCAACATATCTATAGAAGGTCAGCTTCGATACGGGACACGCTGGCATCTTGTCTTTACTTACGCGATGCTGTAGTCTGCGAGCGGTTCCGTTAAGTTATTGACGTTTTCGACAACCAACTCATTTGGTGATAGCTGTTCATATTCATATGTATATTCGGATGCAATCTTATCTCCACGAGGTTCAGTGATTGTGCCGTAGAAGTATCTCGCTGACGAACGCCCGGACGAATTGACAACTTGTTTATGGCCCTCAGTAACTAGAGGAGCGCAGTGAGCCACATATTTCATTGTGAAGCGTTGGTCGGGAGGGGCGTTGATGCCAAGATCGAAATGGCTGTCCATGACTGTTTCAAGCCGAATGTTTCGATCCTTCTCGCGACATAGAACCTCGTCGAAAGGGCAGCTTGCGTTTCGAATAATCGTGGAGGACA
The DNA here is from genome assembly GCA_021030905.1 of Pyrenula massariospora. Classification (NCBI taxonomy): domain Eukaryota; kingdom Fungi; phylum Ascomycota; class Eurotiomycetes; order Pyrenulales; family Pyrenulaceae; genus Pyrenula; species Pyrenula massariospora. The sequence continues at coordinate 1,210,164 of JAGFMI010000004.1, forward strand.
TCCGTGGCCTAACAAAAGGGCCACAGGTTCCTAGTGGAACAGACGAATTGGCATAACATCTTTGAACATAATCTGCGTATGAGGCAATCCTTTTAGAGTCAAACGCAAACGCGCCGAACATGTCCTCTACCGTGTTATATACCATAGGGAGATTGCCGCAGTGCGGGCTCGAGATCAGCACTTCATTCTCCATTTGGACAATCTTTGAACAAAGAATACCCGCAGCTGCAAAGAGCATCATGCTGGCCAGCGTAAACGTTAGGAGAGGAACGAGTCGCCTGAATCCATTGGCTCTGGAGCGCCAAGTCACTATCATCCGAATGAAGTTAACAATGCTAGCGCTTTCATTCGCGGCGTTTCGTAAGATTACTTGGCGTTGATGATAAAGGCCATCCTGTGCTGATGTTGACGAAAAGATTTGATGAAGTGCAAAACAGGCAATTCGCCAGAAGCTCGTTCCGGCGAAGGTAATAAATACAGCGAGAAAGGCTGTGAGAATCGCACCATTCCGATTTGTAAGTGTGATTGTTGATCCGGCGGTTCTTCCGTGGGACCAATTCGTCCAAAAGCCAAGATGAATTGGATACGCTGTAGGATCTCCAAGACTCGCCATTCCCATATGAGATGGTTGGATCTATGAGTTGGACAGATTAAGGCAGGAAAATGTTGGATAGGATTGGACATGATTAAATAGTCTGGACAGCAAGCTCGAGGTCCTTTAGAAAAGAATCCGCATCAGAGGTACCACACTCGAGGAGCATTCCATGACTATTCATAGATTTGGTTTGTAGTGCGTTATTATTCATTGGCCAAACCCTTCGGCTTCTGACCAGACGTGACGACCATACATGATCCACTGCTGAAGCTTCAAGTCGTGCTTCCCAGGCTTGTTATCGGACGTCGATAAAAATAATTCGATCATCATCAGTTAGCATCTAGATAGCCTGGACCTACCTTGGAGTTCATGGAAACATAAGCATCAAGCCAAGCAGGCTGGTGACGCGTAACGACAGAATCCTTCTTTTAGCTGTGCATGCCTCTCCGTGCCTGACCAGGATGTTGCATGGTAGCAAGAAGGCTGCGATATGATTTAGCTTGAAGGGGCGAACATGTTGTGTAACCTTCCAGAAAGGACTACGATACTCTGATGGCACCAATGACAAGGACAGCCCTTCAGAATCACCCCTATTCTAATAGTCAAGAGGTTCGGATATCATTCACCACGTTGTAACCAAGGAGAGGTTCTCAGGCGACGCCAAAAATAAATCATACCGTAGCGCCCATCCCGATTATTAGCCGGAAGTGGGTGCAACCGAGGGAACGATCGCCGCCAAACACTCGTCGCCATGCTTTAGCAGCACGCAAATGCCTCATCCGGGACAAAAATACTTGGAGAGTTCACCTTCCCTGTGAGGGCGAATACTAATGCCCGGGATACTGACATGCCAAAAATTTCGATCTTATCTGCTCCCACTCATCCCCGTCAAATCAGCCGAGGCTCTACCTGCTTTCTCAACACAAGCGCTCTGGCTGTCCCAGCTGGAGCTGAAATGCACGATATGCTAGGATCCTCCTCTTCTTTTAATCTGCTATCTACGCGAAGTGACGCGGAAAGTACGTGGTGCGATATCGCTTGACCTTGTTATAATTGAAGAGGGTTTATTGCGCAAGATCTTAGCTCACTTACGCTGCATCTCGTGTCTGGATTTAGCCTAAGCTCACCACGCTCACCGAGCTCACCGAGCTCACCAATCATCTCTACCGTGCCAAAGCAGGAGCAGCAGATGCACGAGAGGGAGACATATACCCTTTGGCTTCGTTATCTCCTCTTCCAATCCGGCCCCCAACTAAATCCACGCAACTGTGTGCATGTAGCTTCATGAAGGGGATCTAAGAGGTAATTGTATTGGTGGATCTAACAAAGCGCGTCCTGGAAAGTCGTCGATGCAGACTCATCCTTTCCTAGCCGAGAATGTCTCGAGCCTTGATGCATCCGAGCCCAGCGGCATTTCCCGCTCTTCTCTTACGGCATTTCATGTTGGAGTGTATACTAGGTGAGGAAGAGTACGGATAAGGCTTTTTCGAAAACCACGAAAAGCGTAGTAGCGAAATGTCTGAGTGTCTCAGACGCTAATAAAATGCCCTCACCTTCTCTGTGCTCAAGTTGAGCTTGCGAGGTCTGTGGATGGAAATTGGCCTCGCGTGAAGCCTTGCGGTTTACTCAAGCATCGCTCTGCTAGGCGAATCGTAAGTCTAAACACCAAGCAGCCTCAACTTTTAGTCTCAGCATCCTCGACAACTCCGATTTGTTGTCTAGCTAAACCAGAGCTATCTCATCCAGGGGTCTAGCGGAGGGGGAGCACACATGCCACTACAGCTCTTTCATGCAGTCATTGCAATAAAGATATTGACCTAAGTCCATCACCTCACCCTAAGAAAGTTCCGTCACCTGTAACGCAACTTTCCAAAAATTTAGTAACTCTCGATATCCGGTTCCCCACATGTTGAAGAACCGGGACCACACCAGGCTTTATACGGCTGAAGTAACCTTGAATCTTAGTAGTCCAGATATCACAACAAGCCAAGATGGATTTCTCATACTCGAAGAGCAGTATGTGAAAGACAGCTCGGTGTGCATAGCAAGGTAGTGAAGATGGTCATATCCGCGACCCAAAGTAACTCTTGCCGGTTGAGATCATCTAGATCGACGGTAGACGTTAAAGACTTGCACGATAGATTTGTTCGAGAGATTGAGGCGAGCAGGAAACAAAGACAGGAACGCTGTTCATGGCGGAAGATGCAACCCCGGAAATGACCCGGCGGACAATCTGTTCGGAGCGCTTTGATATAATTTTGGGAAGAAGTAACAATTGTCTCTGATCTCTCACACAGGGACTGCTGTATAGGTTCTTGCCAGTCAATCCTCGGCACGATAGACCAAGTCGGAGCGCTCGGATTTAGATAGCCCGACCCGAGGTGAAGCTGCTGCCAAGCAATTTTAATTGGAGATTCATCGCGAGATTTTCTGTGAGCTTTGAAGTCGTATGTGCCTCGAGAATTGGTCGCTAGAGATTACGGAGAATCGGCCTTGGAGCATTCATTGAAGGTCAATAGCCTTTCTGTTTTTTCAAGAAACTCGGGAATCAATTTTCTCTTCGTCCATCCATCCCCATGCCACCCAGACCAAGGAAAATTCCCATACGTCTTGTTCAGGCGAAAGCCAGGCCGCCACTTGATCTTCTCCCTCCATCTTGTCGCTGCTATGCCACCGCAACGGCCATAACTCCTGCGCCATCCACACTCCCATCCTCTGCTCCCCCAATCTTCGCTTACCCTCAAAGTCAGCCTCCTTCCCACCGGAGACCCGATAGCCGCCGTGCCCAGCTCCTCCGCGAATACGTCTCCCTCATCCATACCACTCCCCTAATCATCCTCTTCCAACACCAAAACTTCAAAGCAAACGAACTAGTCTACATCCGCCGCGAACTCCACTCCGCCCTCAAAAAAGTCGACGAATCCCTTCCACCGTCCTTCCAACCCCTCGCCCCAACCATCAAACTCCAGATCCTCACCCCAACAATCTTCGAGCTCGCCCTCCGAATCGCAGAGTTCTACCACCCACAAACCCCCCCTCCGCAGCCGCAGGACACAGACCTCGCCATTCCCAACGCAACCCCCGACCCTTCAGACCCCTCCTTCACCCACCACCTATCGCGACAAGCATACCACGCCGCCCAACGCAAGCGCAAGCGCCACCCTCTCACCCCGCTCCTCACCGGCCCCCTCGCCGCCCTAACCTTTCCCACCGTCACCCCGCAACACCTCAAAGCCGCCTTGGGCATCCTCTCCCCCTCTCCGCCCACGTTCGTCGCGCCGACGAGGAGGGCGAATCCGGGTTTCTACGCGAGCGGGGTGCATGAGAGCGTGAAGAAGCTCCTGTTGCTCGGCGCGAAGGTGGAAGGGAAGGTGATGGACGGGGAGGGGACGAGGTGGGTGGGTGGGATTGAGGGGGGGATGGAAGGGTTGAGGGGGCAGATTGTGGGGTTGTTGCAGGGGATTGGGGCGGGGGTTACGAATGTGCTGGAAGGGGCGGGGAGGAGCTTGTATCTTACGGTTGAGGGGAGGAGGGGGATGTTGGATGAAGGGGGGGAGAAGGAGAGAGAGGGTGGGGAGGGGAAGGGTGGTCCGCCCTTGTGAGTCTTGGAAGAGAAGGAGAATGGTATGTGGACCAAGCGGGGACTTACTAGCATACTCCGCGGGATATATCAGGACCTTTGTCCCTCAGCTCCCACTCTGTAAAAATGGCCTACAGAAAGAAATGTACATTCTCAAATGTTCTTAAACACAAAGAACAATTAAATACCGGAGCGAGACACAACCATTTTGTCAGCCAAAACCAGCCATTTATCCGCTAACGACGAACATATTGATCTACATATCCAAAATACATATCAGCACTCGTTGTACTGTACCTACGTGTTATGAAATCGCCCATCTTTAAAGGCTGTGCCGCGGCGAAAAATTCTGACGAGCAAGTCGTGCCACGGTTCACAAGATTTGGGACTGATCTTAAGAGCTATCGAACTTTTATATCCGGAATGCTGCATTTTCTTTAGAGGCCGAAAAGGGTGCAGCGTGTATGAGCATGTGCTTGACTTGACGGGTTGGATTGACATACGGCCAAATAGAGCTCGTAATATCAATATTATTATCCTCTGGTGTAGAAATCATCACTTGTAGCCATCCAGACTGAGGACGATTGCACATTTGATGTGATTATTTTATGCATTAGCTACTACTATAGACGCAATTGCGGGGGTAATGCATGCTGCTTTTTGGTGTCGATCGACGATTCAAACATTAACAACGTCTCATAGCTCATCTCCCAATACCTTCGCTCGCGACCCTTGAGAAGCCTTCTAGCAAACCGTGATATAGAGGCCAATGGGAGCTTGATCGTAGTCCTGGAAGTACTCCAGGTCCAGCGAACCCGTCGCACTAACCTTATAGCCGACAGTCTGCCCCGCCGCACACGGCCCACTCGAGACCACGTAGCTATTGCCTGGCGTGACGCTTGTGACGCTGCCAACTGTGCCCGAAGAACCAGGCACAGTGTCGTACGTGGTCGAGGTTGTAGCCGGACTGCTGAGCCCGCTCACCGTCATGCCACCGGAACCGGAGAGAGTGAAGCTGGAAGTGTGGAGCTGGTCCTGTGTTGGGAAAAGGAAGACCAGCGTGCAAGTTTTGCTGGCGTCTGCTGGGGGAATGTCGAAATTGAAAAGTGAAGAGATTGTAGGCGAGAAATGGCCGTTGTAGCTTGTGCCGTAAGCGGTGGAGGGCAGCGCACTATTAACTGGGACTATGAGGTGTGGGAACTCGAAACCAGGGTTGAGTGTTGTCGGACAGGAGGACCCGGAGGGCGAGGGTGTAGAAAACGTGGTTGACGGCCCAGCTGGAGGGGTGGAGGTCAGGCTCGAGGTCAAAGTCGAAGGAGGCGGACTAGAGGTAGGGGGAGAGTTAGAGGGAGGTGTTGAGGAAGGGGGAGGCGCCGAGGAACTTGAAGATGTACCCGATGATGTTCCGCATGAAATATCGTACGCTGGGCTATCGGCGAGGCTGCTGCCGATAATGCCAAAACTAGGGCTTGGGGTTGTAGGAGCAGCGTCTTGTAGGACATACCACCTACAGAGCCAGTGAGCAACACGCTGTAGCAGGTGGTGACAGTGGTAAACTTACCAAGTATTGTATGTCCTATAAAGAGAGCAGGCAACCTCGTTATAGTAGCGCTGCGCGTTCTCAACGGATGGAACGGCTTGATTTGATGTTGGTCCCGAGAGAGGCCAACCAGTCTCCGTCACCCAGACTGGCTTCCCTTGAGCATCGTCGATTGTCGCATTCAAAGCTTCGAAGAAAAGTTCCCTTCCATTGTCAATGCTGTTTGCCTGGGTGTTCTGGAAATATGGGTACGCGTCGACACCAACAAAATCAACTGCGGATGTGACAGCAGAGTTTGAACCGTTAACCCAAGCAGTCCATGTGTCGACGTGACCGACAGGCTTTCCGCTCAGGATTGTTCCGGAAATGGCAGATCGTAGCTGGCCAATATAGTTGGTGATATCGGTTGGCTCAGCTCCAACTCCAGATTCATTCTCAACGCCAATTGGAGAGATCCTATAGAGATCCTCGCTTCCGACGGAGATACCAACCACTGCATCGGCAAATTGCTGCCCGTATTGCGAGATTGCTGATTTCAGAGCTGCCAACTCATTATCAAAGGCTCCCTGGCCTCCCGAGCCCCAAAGGCCGAGTAGCAGCGATGTGCCTGTGTTGACGGCGGCGGGAATTGCTGCTATAGGGGAGTTTGCTGTGCCAGCCTGCGACGCATCAGCTTAGGGTCTTGAGAGCAAGTATTTGTGCGATGGAAGCATTGAGCTCACCTGCACCGTTGTAAAAAGCCGCGCGCTAGAAAATCCTAGAGACTGAGCTTTTTGAAATTCCTGAAAAAAGTCTGACTCTGCCTTCGGAGAATTGTCAGTGAAAGTGCTGCCATAGTTCGACCCTTTGTATGATTGGGATACAGACGGCCCAAAAAGAGCAGCAAGCGAAAGAAGGATTGGCAACAACATCTGAGCGAGTGTGGTTGATGTGCAAACAGAGAACATCCGAGATGACAGAAGAAAGACGGAGAAAGGAAGAAGAAAGACAGGTTCGATACGACATCTTGCCAAGCGCTGGATTTGTGAGCTGAGCAGAATGACGACTGCGAGGAGGCCGCCATATCCATATCCGCAAGAAGCCGCATTAGCCTATGTCCATGTGCACCTCTCACGGAAGACACGGCGAGACAGGTGAGGCGTGACCACGAACGCTGGAAGCCGTTGAGCAAACATCTTACCTAATTGAAGGCCAGGGATACGAGTGACTGACGTCGATCAACCGCCGAGACTCGAAGAATGTGAGACGAGGCCAATGGGAAGACCGGTCAGGGAGAAGGAGACGGGATGCCAGGAAAAGAAGCTCGCCACGGCGAAATCCAGGTATAAGCGGTAGAAGCGTTTCTTGCACTAAAGTCAGCTCTCTTGGTAACGGAGAGAGGTAGAGTGACGCGGTCTGGAGGGCTGTCTCTTCCGAGAAACAGAATTTCCGGGACGTCGGTTTGTAGTGGTTAAGGCAGCTCCAGTACCATGCGTACCTGAAGAAGAAGAAGCTGCAGTTGATGCCAGCATTCCCCGCACACGCCGCCTGAAGATCCCCGGGGCTTGGCGTTGCTTAGCTCCGCCCCCAAAAGGTTCGTTGACAAAAGCTTGTCCTGCAGGCGGTGTGCAGAAGGTTGTGAGGACTTCGCCGAGGTCACACCGTTCGATCTATTGTGCAACGGCACACAATCCTCACACTTGCAGGTAGCACATGGCAAGCTAGAATTGGAACTGCAATCGGTAGAAATTTTCAATGTCTCTTGGATGCTATGTAAATATGTAAAATAGGCGATTGGTATCAATCATCCATGTCCCCATCTATTAGAAATGCTTCGCCTGCGGCAATTAGAAGAATCCTCGACTTGATCACCATCCGCACAAGCTCACCACTTGCCACCAAGCTTCACATACACGAGAACCGGCTGGCAGCCAACCTTCAACAGGTAGTGAAACCTGACTCGTCTTATCTCCAAACCTCAAAGCAGAACCAGTCTATGGATCGATCACTCTTTATGCGATTAACGGCACTTCACGTTTCATCATACTGCCGGCCGCCGCCGCAGGCATAGCTCCACTCATGCCGCCCATCATTCCTATCCCGGCACCGGAGGGGAAGCTGGAAACACCGCAGAGGCACGAGCAAGTGCATTGGCCATTGGCCATGGAGCCGGTACCTGAGACGATGCTGCCAGAAGACTGGCTGGAAGCAGCTGGTGGAGGGGCGGCAGCAGAGGCAGGCGGTGGAGCGGCAGCTGGTGGGGGGGCAGCAGCAGGGGGAGGAGCAGCAGATCCACCGGCGGCGGCAGTGCCGTTCTGGGCCAAGGCAGCAGCTTTGAATGCAGCTTGGGACTTGTCTGCGGTCGGGTTGATGGAGAAGGCCATACCCTTTCCACAGTGGCCCTTTTGTCTGCAATACATCCCTGAGAGAACATTAGTACGTAGTATAAAGAGAATAGAACCCGACATGGACTCACAGATGGGGTCCTTGGTCATGACCTGAAACATCATCATAGGAGGTGGGTTGATCGTATTGTTAACGTTGGGCATGAAACCAGAGTCGGCACCATTTGCCATCTTGACACAAGGTGTATTGAACGTCGATTGTGTGACCGTGTGATTGGTAGTCATGAAATTGAACTGGACCATGTCGCCCACGCTGGCTTGAATTGAATCTGGAGTGTAGACCAGACCAGCCGCACCGCCGACAGTTACCTGCATCAAATGTCAAAACAAATCCCACAGATGCATGTCTCCCAAACCATACCTGATGAGTCATGCCAGGTTGCATCATTGGCGGATTCATCTGTTGCGTCTGAGCGTTACCACCTGAGTTCGAGGCCACGATTGTGATAGTGATAATCTCTGTAGCTCCTGATTGCCCTTGCGATTGGCCTTGCATTCCTGACTTGTCGGGCATTGTTCCCATCACCCCAGCCACCAGACTGGCGAGCGCAAGTAACCGAACCATTTTGATAGATGTATTAAGCGATCGAAATAGACTGGCGAAAGACCGGAAACGGTAAAATGGTATACCGCGAGGAGAACGTCGAGGAATTGTTGGTTGACAAGCGAAGGCGAGAAGCTGGACAGGCTGATTGATCAACAATGCTATCGAGGACCTGCTCGTGTGAAATGAACGTCAAAGGAATGGATGACAGCACACCAAGAGATGAAAGAGAGAAACGGGGCAATCGGACAATAAGTCGTTGAATGCTGAAGAAAAGGATATCTAACGGTCCGCAGGGACAGTCATTGCTTAAATTCGGCATGAACTTCAAAGCTCCTTTCTAGTGGCAGGACACTTTAATGGCACGGATCGAGTCTCAACTCCTGGCGCAGGGGTGGTTCAAACATCGGGATCATCTCCTGTCGGATAGTCCGTGTTCCGGGTCCATGTTCTAAAGGTAGCGTCTACGAGCGGCTGCTGTTCCCAAGGCCTGGCCGAGAGCGTGGGATATTGGAGGAGATCAGACCTCGAGCGAAGGAGGGTACCATTTCTGGCGACAGGACATTGCGACGATGGTGAGGGTGGGAGTGTCGGAGAACGTGTCGCAGGTCGTCCACTCCGCGTTTGAGCCACTGCCCGGCAAGGAGCCAAGACCCCAAACGCTACACCATACGCGGACTAGTGGAGAGCAACGACGCAGCGTTTCCCAACGGGCTACCGACTCCAGGCCGTTTGACCATTGCTCTGGTACTTGAGCCTCCCCTTCCCTCTCATTTCCACATAATATATCACATCGCCGTTATGCGTCGCAAACAGGTTCGCCAAAAGGGCCTAATTCAAAATTTCAGATCTTCTCAAATCTGTAATTCTGGCCAAGCACGCGCCATGCCACCCTATAGTCGCAGCTCCTTGCTTGGCCCAGGTTGTACCGGAAGAACCATGGCACAAAGCAGACACTGTGCAGCAAAGGGAAAATGGGCCGTAGATCGCTTCCCGTCCAATCTGCTTCTGTTCTAAATCCCGGATGGAGGATTTGCCACCGGAAACGACAAAGGCCGTCAATACTGTTTCCGTAGACTCTCAAATGCACCTTCATCTCGGGAACGGGGATTCTAATGAGTATCGCACCTAGAGCGAGAGACTTGACTTCGGTAGTTATCGTCAGAAATGAGAGGCGATCGCTTCAGGACGACGCTCGCTGTGATTGTTCTTCTGCCTGGCGAGTGTAGTAGCCTGCCCAGTACCAAGCCATCATCAAATTTTTTAGACCTTCATTCTTTCCTACAAGGATGGTAAGCCCACTTTCTGATAGGAGGAATGCAAACAAGCTTTTTGCCTTGGCGATGAAGCAAGTCCAGATCAAACCCTGATGTAGAATGTGTCAACGGTGGGCCTTACCTGAAAGAATTTCATGCGGCATTGTAGGTGGTCCGGGAGCCGGAACCTGAGTAGGAGCAGCTGAGCCGTTAGCCATCGATGAAGACGGTTGATGCTGTCAAATTTCATCAGTTACGTCGTACGCGTCGCGCGAGCAACGTTTAGAGGTCACGTACCGTGTTCTGCATAGCTGCACTGGTTTCCATGCTGTCAGGCGGCTGTAGTGTCATCTTAGAATCGTGAACTCCGCCATCTGAGATTTCTCCGTCTTCGATTTCCCCGGCTTGTAGTTGAGAATCTTTGGTGTTCGAGACTTGCGCTTGCTCCTGCCCAATAGCCGCGACTGATGTGCCTTTGGCTTCTTCACTCTCCGCTCTGTCGAGTACTTCCTCAACATTTTCACCGCGGGCATGGATGCTATGATAGAGCTACAAGAAATTGTAAGCCGGTAGGTCAAATACCGCGTAGGTTTTGCTGACATCATATTCTTCAACGGCTTCATTCCACGATCGGACCAGAGCAGAGTCGTCCCATATTTCTTCTTGTGTCAGTGGTCGTGACTTCTTTCCCTTCCTTTTGGCCATAAGGACGAGCTTTGAGAAGGCGAGGAAAAATACCACTTAGCTAGGTACTAAGAATGCCACTATGCCTATATGCTGATCATTACTGAGAGACAGCTTTCGAAAAAATGTTGTTGAGGTGATAAGACATTTATCAATTTGCAGTGACGAAGGCTTAGCAGGCAGAAAGCAAACGCCAAGACTAACTTTCAAAGGTCCGCCGGGAACAAGGTCTCCTATTTTTTCGCAACTATCTCACCAAGTATAAACAAGAATCTTTCTGAACTTCTATGTTATAACCCGGAGCTACAAGATTATTTTTCAAATGGCTTTATACACAGTTTGGACACCAAATTGATCGATCCTCTTGCTGATTAAATGATCTAGTTGACCTCAAACTTCGCACCATAATTTGTCGTCTACACATTGAAGAACTCGAGCCAGCCAATAGCATCCTTCTCGGGCATTCGAATGTGATATCTAGACGATGTTGATTACAGAGTAGTGCAATGAACACCTTAAACCTAAGAAATAAGATAGACGCGACCCTCATATGGCTGCAAGCTGGCGGCTTTTGGAGCATCATATGAACTGACCGCCAGTTGCATTGTGCCCGAGAATTTCACAGGTACTTTGAAGGTCTGTTCTTCTGCAGTGAAATTCAAGGCAACGATCGCTCTCTGGTGCCCGAACGCTTTGCTGTAGATGAAAGTCTGCTCATTGTCGGGCTCGTACTCCTGAAATTCTCCGTGCCCAAAGAGATCTCGATTTTGCTTTCTCAGCTGTAACATTCTTTTCCAAAAGCTCAAGGTGCTGTCTTTGTCATGTTGCTGTGCTTTGACATTAATCTCAGGGTATGCATCGTGCACTCGCATCCAGGGTTCGATCCCATCTTCAGTGAAACCGCCACTGGGCTGATCACTCCATTGCATTGGAAGACGGGCATGGTCGCGTGCGAGATATCCCAAGGAATGCATCATATATTCGTAGGCATCGGGCACGCCTCGCTTGATTCTTTCCCGCACCACCTTGTAAAAGTTCTGCGAGTCAACGTCTTTATACTCGTCGATTGACCAGTTCTTTGGAGCATTGACCATGCCAATCTCTTGGCCTTGGTAGATGAAGAGTGTTCCCGTCATTGTCGCCATCATTGTCGCGAGCATTTTAGCACTCTTCACACGCCATTTGGGGTCATCTGATGCATATCGAGAGACGCTACGTCCTTGGTCATGATTCTCACAAAACGCGGTTGTCCAGCCTTCCGTTCCCTGCGCAAACTTCTGCCATTTTGAGGTGACCGCCTTGAGCTCCGAAAGTTTGAAGCCCTCATAGTCGAATTTGTTTGTTTTGCCTTGGCCAATGTCCACAATGTCGAATTGAAAGATCATGCTCAACTGCTTGTCATTCGAGCTTACGTAACGAAGAACATGCTCGGGATTTGGGGTGTGTGGCAGCTCGCCAACCGTCATCATGTCTCCATAATGGCTCAAAACACTTTCGTTCATCTCCCTAAGGATTTCGTGCATGCGGGGTCCGTTACAGTACAGAGAGGCAGCAGGTTGGTCGTACCTCTCCGGCTCGGAGATCGGAGCATCGGGGAGCGAAGGCGGCTTGGAATACATGTTTACGGTGTCGATCCTGAAGCCGTCTACACCCTTCTCGAGCCAGAATCGCATAGAGGTGTCGTAAATTGCATTGCGAGCCTCTTTGTTGTCCCAATTCAAATCAGGCTGCTCTTTGCAGAAAAGGTGCAGATAATACTCTTGCGTGTCCTCATCCCAGGTCCAGGCTGGTTCAGAGAAATTTGACCTCCAGTTGTTAGGAGGCATACGTTTGCCGTCAGCGTCGTATTTGGCAGGCCGCCAGATGTACCAATCACGCTTAGCAGAGTCTCTTGATGACCGCGATTCCTGGAAAAATCGATGCTGGTCACTAGTGTGGTTCACCACAAGATCCAGTATGATTCGCATGCCCCTGAGATGGCACTCGTCGATGAGCGCTTCCATGTCCGCCACCGTACCGTAAGGCTCATAGACTTTTTCATAATCTCGTATGTCATAGCCCATATCGACTTGCGGAGAGTCGTACATTGGACTGACCCAGATAGTATCTACCCCGAGGTTCTGGATGTAGTCAAGCTTCGATATGATGCCGGGCAGGTCTCCGAGGCCATCTCCATTAGAATCTTTGAAGGAAGCCGGATAGATTTGCTATGCCTTGTGAGATTGTGAGAGGGATCGTAGCATGGGTCAAGTACATAGACGATACCATCCTTCCACCACGTCCGCGGAGTGATTGTCATGCTTGTTAGCAGAATCGAAGTTGTACAAACAAAGCCAGAAAGATGTCTAGAATGAAATGATGAATTTCAAAATCAAACAGCATGCTTGAGAAGAGTAGGCACTACCGTGGATATATCAATGACGCAGAGCCAGATTACGTTCAGCGATATCTTTGGTGGAATGAGCATCGCTGTCGCATCCTTACAATAGGATACTATGGTCGGTGTGATACTCGGTACATTTCTGATAGTCTACAGGCAATTTTCTAAAGCATCTCGCAGTCAAGCCGAAGGCATGGTAAAAGGTGATAAAACGCGCCGACCTCACGTGTTGTTCTCAATTCGGACCTGCTTCTGGCTGGATTGGGTTGCAATCCAAAGTCGGGCCGTTTGGGTTTGTTAAGACGTTGAGGGGGAAGGGGGGGAGGGGAGATGGTTGATGACGCGGAGGTCTCTTGCGGGGGAGGACCTCCTCAGGCTGGTACACTCCAAGTTAGCTCATTGAGTACCCCAAGTTAGGGTTAGGGTTTGCTGTGCGCCGATACTTTTGGCCAAGCGCCAAGAACGTCGGTCAGATCCAGCAAAGGCCGACCTTCACCTTCTCTTCCCAAGCCTTTCGTTATTTGCTCACAGTGCTAACAGGCCCGATCCCCACGGAAGCGCTTCCTGACCGGTCCAATCGAGGAGCCACGGGCATTCTTTAGAGAGTCAGATGAGATCATCTCACCGAACTGAGGGGCACGACCCGGCAGATCGACCGTTCCAAGATGGAGGGTGTCAACCCCACCACGACGTCTGAATCTGGGGATGGCTGGCGGTACTCCCGCTCTCTGCCACTCACGGGCATGGAAGCTTTTCCCTGGCGCTGACCTCAACTGTCCTGGCCCTCCAAAGTTTCAATTGCCAAGACACCGTTCATCGACTTATTCGCCATGATTGAGGACTTTCCACATGCTATATAGCGGTTCAGTCAGACCCCTCCTTGCTTCTCAGCCGTACAAACATACAAGATTAGAGATTGCAGACAATTGTGGACAGCTTTACTGAAAAGGTGAGGGTCGAAGTCGCCTTGTCCATGCTCCGTTGTTGTGTACACCACCCTGAATGTGTCAGCCCTCTACAAGCCATTTCGTGTGAAGTTGCTGTCGGAAGAATTCTCATTGGCCGCCATATGCAACATCGCACCGATTTCTCCAAATTCCGATTCCCCAAGGCTAGCTTCAACTTACACCACCCTAGTCCCGAACAGTTGGTCGGTCTGCGGTCTACCGAGAGCTGTCGGTGCCATCGACAGGCTTGTTTTCAGCCTTTCTATCTCGCATGGCCATTCCCATCTAATCATCAAAGCAAAGCCCCCTTGCAACCTTGTTCCGTCCGAGAGCTATTTGACCCCGAGTCAGGGCTGTAGAGAGTTCTATAAAGTTCCCTTTCGTCCCCCGCGATTTCGAGATGACCTTCAAGCAACTGGCAAGATATAGATGTGTGCTGTATGAGCCTCAGGACGTAAATCTACCTTGACCGCTTGCCTTCGGTTACCCTAACCCCTCTCATATTCGTCATGTCGACTCAAATGTCTTCTATCCCAAAGAGCCAACCACATAGCCGCCGTGGCTCCTACATCTCAGCCGTTGAGCCTGAACCTCATGCCATTCACCCTACCGATAGTGTCATCCGCCGGGCTTCAGTTGCTGTTCCAACCTTCGCTCAAATCAGTGATGAGTCTCGAGATGCCACCAATGCCGAGAAGCAGATGGGCTTTGCCCAAGCCATCAGAATCTACCCGAAAGCTGTGGCATGGTCGATTGGGCTATCCCTGGCTATCATCATGGAAGGCTACGATATCGTGCTACTTGCCAATTTCTTCGGCTTGCAGACATTTAACCAGAAGTTTGGAACACCCAATCCAGACGGCACATATGGAATCAGCTCCGCTTGGAAATCAGCTTTGACAAACGGGGCATATGTCGGCGAAATCCTCGGCCTAGCCGCGACTGGATGGCTGCAGTCACGCATTGGTTACAGGAAGACCATGATGATCGCGCTAGCCTTGGTTGTCTGTTTTATTTTTCTGACATTCTTCGCCGTCAACGTCCAGATGCTCCTAGTCGGCGAAATCCTCTGCGGCATCCCCTGGGGAGCATTCCAGACGCTCACAACAGCTTATGCCTCTGAAGTTTGCCCTACTCGACTCCGAGCGTACCTGACCACCTACAACAACCTCTGCTGGGTATTTGGACAATTAATAGGCTCCGGTGTACTACGGGCTATGGCGGACAGAAACGACCAATGGGCATATCGAATCCCATTTGCAATTCAGTGGATGTGGCCGGTACCCATAATGGTTATTTGCTACCTAGCCCCTGAAAGCCCCTGGTGGCTTGTGAAGAATGCACGCTTCGATGAAGCGAAAACTTCTCTACAGAGGCTCACCACGCGAGGGGACCCTACTTTCGACGTCGACAAGACAATCTCAATGATGCAATTCACAAACCAAATCGAGAAAGAGATATCCTCTGGAACAAGCTACTCGGACTGCTTCAAAGGCACCAACCTCCGCCGAACAGAGGCTGTCTGCATGTCCTGGCTGGTCCAATCGTTTTGTGGATCAACATTCATGGGCTATTCTACTGTATTCTTCCAAAGCGCTGGACTCGGCACTACCCAATCTTTTAACATGTCACTTGGTATCTACGCTCTCGGCGCTGTGGGTACAGTCGGTTCATGGTTTAGCATGCAGCTGATGGGTCGGCGAACTCTCTATCTTTATGGATGTCTAACTTTGTTCGGGCTCCTGCTCATCATCGGCCTTTGCGGTATTGCCCCACGTTCGAACAACTCGGCCAACTGGGCGATTGGTGCCATGCTTCTGCTGTTTACATTCGTGTATGACTCCAGCGTTGGACCTGTGTGTTACTCGCTTGTCTCTGAGCTCTCATCGACTCGTATGCGAGGGAAGACTATCGTTCTTGCAAGAATTGGCTACAACATCGCCAGCATAATTGTCAACATCCTCACCAACTATCAATTGAACAGCAAATCCCAAGGTGGTTGGGACTGGGGTGCAAAGGCCGGCCTCTTCTGGGCAGGAATGTGCTTCCTGATGGTTGTTTGGATCTTCTTCCGGCTACCTGAACCCAAAGGACGGACTTATGGAGAACTTGACATTCTCTTTGAGAATCGTGTGTCCGCACGGAAATTCCGTGAAACCGAGGTTAACCCCTTCAGGGGTGACACGGTGGAAGCGCGCATCAGCAGCGATGCCGATTCCGATAGCGGAAAGGCTAGATTTAAACAGATGGAGGTGGAATGTGCGTTTTAGCGAATTTGATTGTACGATACGGTAATAATTAGCGCCAGCTAGATGGACGTTCTTCGCTGCATGATATAGACGAGGGTTGTGCGAACACAAGATAATATCAAAACTTGAACATGAAGCTTGACCATTGCATGCATTTCTTTGCCTCGTCCTTGGTGCGTGTGTAAATGATCCCGCTCGTATTCCTGTCATTCAAGCAGAGGAATCCTGTTCAATTGGCAAGTTAGTGACTTGCCCGGCCTGCGTTCCACGAGACAAATTCAGGGCTGGGTGAGGACCCATTAACATTTTCCAGACAAGTTTAGGCGATAAGGAAAGTCAAATCCAAAACACCTCCCCCTGCACTGCGTGCATGAACTTCAACTGCCTGAACCGGTCCTCGTGGCACGGGATTAATAACCTGCCCATTGTGCTCACCGACAGTTTTGGTTCGTATATCTCCCTGAGGACTATTATCTACAAGCTTCTAATGGCCAAGACATCACGGAGGATCCGCAATGAGCGACAATCTTACAGAACGTGTGCATGTCCTCGTACGGACCTGTTCGATCCTACGCTGCTTGGAAGATTCAGGCACGTTTTCTAGAATTGGGAGGACTGGAATTCCTTCGCCATTTCGGAGCCTAGCGCATGATGCTATCGCCCTATATGAACCGGCTTGCCCGCAGTCGGCCCTTCTCATAATATCCGCAAGGATCCTGGTGGCTTCTCCCCGGATCGATTTCGAGGCATCCAACCGTCCCCCGCGTCTTTCAGACTCGACGGGATCCTCTATCGAGCACATCAGGCTAGAATGGATAGCCCGAGACCCGAGTGAGCGGATAGAAGCGGGGCTCTTTAGCCAGAGTCCAAAGAGGCTCGCCCGAATTGACGGCTACATCTCCTTCCGCAAGCCACAAGCGTGGGAGAGCAGTTTCTCGAGACCAATTTTGTCTAGCTCGGAATTTACCGCCATGCCTTGGTGATTGCCAGCTCTTTCTATCGCACACATCTGCCCTTTCGTTTCTTTTTGTGTCTCATGTGATATTTGTTTCAACCTAGCATCAAGACAGGTCGGCTCTGAGAGCTCGTAAATTTAACGTCTCATCGTGATGCGCTAAATTCTCAAGAAAAGCATGTACTACTGTTGGAGATCGTTGTAGACGTTTCGTGACAGACTGCGACTGATGGCCGTGCGGTCCTTAAGTGTCGACCAAGGACTAACTAATTTCAACCGAAAACCCTCCATCTCAGACAAAGTCACGTTCTCACATGATGAAGGGTCAAAGACCGATACCCACGTTGCGAACGGTATCTACAATCGTGGCCTACCGTCTTTACATTTCCTTCGATGGCGTCCAATTTACCACCTTCTTACTCCCAACGCATGGATGAACAACCCGTGCGCTCCGGGCTTCGACCAAGGGACCAGCACGTATCACATGTCCTTTCAGTGGAACCCTAGGAGGAACAATTCCGGAAATGTCGCTTGGGGCAGCATCGCTTGGGGTCATGCAACCTCCAAAGACTTGATGTCGTGGAAAGTCGTTGCGCAACCTGTTCTGAAACCTGATCAAGTCTATGACCATGAAGGTGTCTTTACAGGTTGCATGCAGCCAGCATTTGTGGGGACCATACCAAATGCATTGACAGTCGTCTACACTTCCGTTAGCAAGCTTCCAATTCATTATACACTCCCCTACGATCGCGGTTGCGAAACCCTGAGCATTGCTCAATCAAATGACGGCGGGAAGACCTGGACTAAACCCACAACAAATCCGATCTTGTCTGGTCCCCCAGAAGGAGCTACAGTCTCGGGATGGCGAGACCCCTTCGTAGCCCCATGGCCATCGTTAGACCGCGTTCTTGGCAAGGAAGAAGGGCGGAGTCTCTACGGCACTCTTTCTGGGGGTATTTCAGGCGAGACACCGACATTATTCCTGTATTCATTAGATACGGATATCTCTGGCAAATGGAGATATATCTCGCCACTTGTCAATCTTGGTCTCAATCATTCCGTTTCTCGCTGGTCCGGTGACATGGGCGTCAACTGGGAGGTGGCGAACTTCTTCACTCTAAGCGACTACAGAGGCGGCGAGAGAGACTTTATCATTGTTAGCGCAGAAGGCTGCGATCCTACCCACATCACTGAGCATGATCCGGATGAAGGACCGCCTCGCAGCACCCAAGTTCCCAGAGCCGCTCGCTCCCAACAGTGGATGAGCGGCAGTCTCATAGCGGCAGGGGAAGCAGTCCAAATGGAGCACAATTTTTCAGGCCGATATGATCACGGTTGTCTCTATGGCGTAACTTCGATGTGGGACGCGCAGACATCATGTCACATTGCTTGGGGTTGGATCACGGAGGAAGATCTCCCACAAGAACTTGTAGATCGTCAAAACTGGAGTGGCATGCTTTCTCTGCCGCGGGAACTGCGCCTACTTACAGTACACAATGTGCATGGGGCTCTTGCGTCAAAGCTCAAAGCGATTACATGCCTCGAAGTCACGCCGGACGAACACGAAAGCTACACAATCCGAACCTTGGGGATGCGCCCAGCCAAGGCTACCGAGCACCTCCGCAAGGAATCAAAAGAGCTGAGCATTGGAGCCACTGCGCTTCCACAAATCAACTCTGAGAATGTTGCGGGGGAGATATGGCTTGATGTCAGAAGCTCGCGGTGGGAAATGATCGCGGAAATTGCTTTGAGTAAGAATTGCGCAATGGTTGGACTGTCGATCTTCCATAATCAAGGTATTCCCCCTAACCTTCTGTCATTCTTACACTAACGCCAGCAAGATGGCTCGCGCCAAACATCCGTGTCTTTTTCACCAGTTACAGAGACCTTGACCATCGATCGCTCAGCCTCTACTGATGTCGACTATCGCATCAACACCGCGTCCGAGACAGCGCCGCATACGCTTTTTACCTTGCGCGATCCCGCCTCCGGAGAGCTCTCGCAGGAGAATCTTCGACTCCACGCCTTCTTCGATGAGAGCGTTTTGGAGGTCTTCGCCAATGACAGGACAGTCATTTCAACCAGAGTGTACCCATCGCAGAAGAGATGCTACGGCATCCATTTCTTTACCGAAGACGACCAAGATGCCATGGTGGAAGATGATTCGGGGTCTTCGCGGTTGTTGCAGGCTCAGGCATGGGACGGGCTAAGGGCGGACATTCGCATCGTAGATTAGAATTTTGCTGGGAACAGCTTGCGGATCCATGGATGATGAGATACCCTATACGTAGACCCCGGGTTAATCAGAGAGGTTTGGGCGAGCTGGTTGCGATCATTGATGGCGCTAGCACATGGTCGAGGCTGAAGTCGAGGCTCATGTCAATCGCGCCAAGGCAGCCGTTGTCCCGACAACACCGCCAAGCCCAGCCCTATCACCAAACACCAGCCTAATCCAAGACCAAGGCGACACAAAACCTACGGAACTACGACTTCGTTCGACTTTATTTCACACGAACTCTTATTTGTCCAGCATTGCAAAATCTGCACCAGAGCCAGGTCCTTCAAACAGCACTCCAACGGATCCCATCAACAACGATGGCGACAGCCATCCTCACCCCGTCGCACGCGCACACCCGCGCCCTCAGCAGCACAACACCCACCGCCGCATACTCCTCGCCGGCCGACCCCTCGATCATCAGCTCCCTCCCCTCCATCGACTTCGGCTTCGACGACCTCAAAGCCCGCATGACCGCCTTTACGCACAAGTTCGACGCCTTCATCGAAAAGGGCCGGCGGCAGGTCCTCGAAGAGCGCAACTCGTTCCGGGGACGGGTGGGAGAATTACGCGGTACACACCCCACGCCATTCTTTCTATCTACATAGCAAAATAATGACTACTGATTAATGGGAATAGAGGAGCAATCCACCACCCTACAGCAACTGCGCACCCTGCAATCCACCCACCGCACCCACGCCTCCCTCCTGGCCAAGGAATCGGCCGAGCTCTCCGACCTGCACGCCACCATCAGCTCCATCTCCGCGCGGTGCGACACGCTCCAGGCCTCCCGCGACCGCCTCCGGCAGCGGATAGAGGACGCGAAGCGGCAAATTGAGCGGAAGCTGGAAGTGCAGAGGGAGTATGCGAAGGGGTTTGACGGGCAGAAGGGCCGGGACGGGCCGGAGTGCGCGTTCTGGGAGGAGGTGTTGGGGCTGAGGTTGGAGAGCGCGGGGACGGAGGGGTGGGTGAGGGTTGGCTTCTTTAATCTGCCGACTTCGACGAAGGGGGAAGGCGGGGAGGCCTGGTTTGAGTTGGATTGTGGGAGGGAGTATCGGTTTGGGAAGATGGTGCCGAAATTGAGAGGAGAGGGAGAAGGGGGTAGAGCGAGGGATGCGTTGAGGAAGTTGAATGAGGAAGGGGATATTGGGCCTTTTTTGAAGAGGATGAGAGGTGTTTTGGTGGATGCTCTCGGAAGGGGGGAGGAGTAAATTACCAGCCTTGGACTTCAGTGAAGACGTTTTAAGCGTGAACTTTGCACACGACCTCTAATTACATGTTCTCCTATGCCCAAGAGCACGCAACCCAGCCCCAAGACCCTGTGTACAAATCGCTTTCTCTGTCAGCATTTATAGCTCCGCGATGGGGCAAAAAATGTGGCTGCTAAGTTTGACTGCTACTTCTCCTGCACAGAAGGCACATGAATTCACGGAAAGGGAGGCTTTGCGGAGGAGTATCAATGAAGTGTAGTGTGAATTTTGAAAGCGACAATCAATTCGTGAATGTGACGGACATATATGGGTATCTTTGTTGACCTGAGCAGCGCAAGTAAATTGAATCTACAGCTTCCACGTTCAACGCATTACCGGGCCCGCTCGACATCATCGAAACTCACGGAGGCCTGCAGATGCAATCAAATCGCTGCACCTCCCTCCCGCCTCAGCCCCAATACCTCTTCAACCATTTCCATCGTTCTCCTCGCGTTCTCCCGTGCCCTATTTGCGCCGTGCATCGCAGCGTCCTCGAGGAATCGATCTCTCTGCATGAGATCTTTCCATCGTTCCCTCACAGGCCCGATTTCCTTCTCGACTGCCTTCGCTACGGCACTCTTTAGTTGCTTTGGTTTGACGACTTTGTCGTCCAGAGCATTGAACTCTTGGGCTATTTCCTCGCCGGGTCGTGGGTCGTGGGTCGTGTGGCGAAGGATGTCGATTAGGTTTGCGATTCCTGGTCTGGTGGAGGGCGAGTAGGTGATGGTGTTGTCGCTATCGGTGAGGGCTTTTGCGAATTTGTCCTGGATGGTTTCGGCGGAGTCGGAGAGGAGGATGTGGGATAATCGGTTGGGATCGGATTTCGACATCTTTTGTGTGGGGTTGCGGAGAGACATGATGCGTTTTGCTGGGGCTTTCGGATAGGAGATTAGCATGGAATTTTGAGGTGAATAGTTTTGAGATGATGGATAGAAAAGCGTACAGATATTAGGTTGAGGTTCAAGGAAGACTGCGCAATCGTAGGTGTGGTTGAAGGTATTGGCAAGGTCACGGGCAAATTCGAGGTGTTGACTTTGATCTTCGCCAACAGGGACGGAATTTGCTCTGCAAAGATCCTAATGAGCATTGTGTCCGGGATCGGTGCTCTAGAGCAAGACAGCGTACTAACCGGTGGACCAAAATGTCGGCGGCTTGAAGGACTGGGTATGAGTACAAGCCGAGCTTGAGCTTTGCGCGAGCTGATTCCGTGTCTAGAGTTGAGCCATCAGGAAGCTCAAGCTTGCTCTAAGATATTTGTGAGACTTGTTCTGATGTCGTGAGAGGGATGCGGTACCTTCCACTGAGTCATCTTCGACAACTTCCCTGTGGATGCAATCGTGCTCAAGATCCACATCAGCGTCGTGTGTGCGGGCACCTTGCTCAAAGGTCAGATAGCGCGATCCATTTTGTGAGATGGGTCTCTGACATCGGACTGAAAAAATATCTTGCTTTTCTCGTGATCTAAGCCAACTGCCAGCAATGCTGCTAGCGTCTCCTTTTTATGTCGCAAGAGCTTTTCAGCATTTTGGGGAACAGTCAAGGCGTGCAGATCGACAATTGAGAATATGAGGTTTGAGTCTGGAGGTGCTTCATCTTGCAGAGTCTTCCATCTCTTGAGTGCACCAAGGTAATTACCTAGGTGGGGCACTCCTGTTGGTTGGATACCGGAGAAGATTCTCAGCTGAGACGAGGAGTCGGAGCTTGAGTGCCGTGCGAAAGGTCGAGTAAACGATGAAGGCAGAAGACTAGCAGCGTGCTGATTTGAGTAAAGGAGACATCTTGCGCCGCTTCGAGGTATGCGGCTCATCTCCTCAACTGCCTCCAAGCAATTGACTTCACCAAAAAAAGGATCGAGGCTTTGCTCCGAAAACGTCATCGGCCAATAACTAGTTCCACCTAGCCCGGAAACGGCAAAATCTAAACACTTGCACTTTCAAGCTGATGCGTGATGCCGCGCTGTCCAGTCACCCGATCTTTGACAGTGAGGCCGTAGAAATATTTCGAACATTCCTTAGCGGACTCAATCTCGTCAACGTCCCAGATTCAGCTTCTGAAGCTGCGGTTCTTGCATCTGTTGAATTGGAGTCCAGCGTCGGTCCTGAGGTAACTTGAGCCAGAGTAGTGCTGTCAGGTGCTGGCTGATTTGGTGCGAACAATATTCCCTGATCTCCCGAGACTGGCCGTGTGGATGTATTGGCAAGTTCATGGTGCTCTGAATGCCCTTGACGCCCTACGCGCGATGAAGCATTTCTCGCCTGCCCAATTTGTCCCGCCTGTCCTCTGTTCCGGTGTCTATGTTTTCTCCTTGTCCACTCCCTGAAATATCTGAGGCAGACTTCCACACCGTCCCATAGGCGACTGGTCATCATAATGGCGGCACAAATCACGAGCAAGACTAGAACGATGATGACAATTTCGACAGTCCCGTTCATTTTGATAAATAGAGTGACAGTATGCAGACATCATCTAGTTTTTTCTGACAAGTCTGAAGATTTTGTTATTGCGCAGCACTTTGGAGGATGTAATTTTTAGTGGGTTACAAATTTGCGATGATACAATCTTGAATATCGTGTCATGATCGTCGAGTGATCCAGTGGCGCAGACATTTCATTATTATGTGATCACCGTACCCGTGCAGCTACTGATCAGTCTGCAAGTCATCCAGAATTCATGAACCGAGAATAAGCGACTCGTTCGGGGACAAACCCCCGGCACAATTATTATTTTCCACTTCCCTCGTGCGATCTAGTTAAAGGTCGTTAACCTACTATGACCATTCTTCTCGTTGGTAGCAAGACTGAGGAGAGGAGATAAAAAATTCAGAGTATATCAGTTCAAATTTATTTTTAACTAAAATGGAATGTCACACAATAGAGGGACAAACTGTCTGGAAAAGGTCATAGATCACCGGCTAAGATCTAGCTCTGCTCTCATTTCTTCCAGTCAGCTTTAATCAGGTCCGCCGCCTTCTCTCCAATACCATAAGCGGGCATTTGCGTGTGCCCGTTGTTCAGAGTCGGCATGATGCTGGTATCAGCGACTCGTAACCCTCGCACACCTCTAACGTGAAGTTCCGCGTCCAATACAGCGAGCTTGTCGTCATCTGTGCCCATTTTGCATGTTCCACCAGGATGATAACATGTCGTGGCATGTTGTTTGACATAAGGCACCCATTCCTCACGTTTAGTATGCGTGTGGTGCGTTAGCTTCGAGGGCCAGCTGCCTGTGGTAATGTCCTTAGTTCCACTGCCTTTGACAACAACTTCGTTACCTAGGCGGACGGCTTCGCTTAGAACGAGCAGGTCCAGGGGGTCCGCCAGAAAATTGCTGTTCACTACTGGGTTCTCCATCGGGTCAGCGGAGCGCAGCGTGACCGTCCCTTTGGAACGTGGAGAAAATAGCTCTGAAATCATAGCGAAAGCATGTTTGTGGTCGATAGGGAAATCATCATACTGCTTTGGACCACCGTAAAGCTCCGTTGTAAAGAATTCGACATGAGGCTGCTTTGGCGTGAGATCCATCGGGTCCCTGCCATCTTTACGAGGCGCGTCTCGCCAAAGTGCTTCGTTTTTGAGACGATCGTCTAGCCTGGCGAACGCAAACGCGCCGAACGGAAAAGTCGAAAGGAAACCAGACTTTGTATCCTTCCATAGCTGGTAGCTTGTTGATAGTGCATCACCATGGTAAGCTAGATGGTCATTTGTCAAGCCTTCTTGCTCTGTCTCGTAGAATACGAAGACAATCTTAGAATAGTCAGTGAGGGCTCAAATGATAGCCCGTGTCGGTTGGAAGAGATCAAATGTTTCGAAGCTTACCAGATGATCCATCAAATTCTTTCCAACGCCTGGGGAATTGACCAGGCATTCAATACCATTCTCTTGCAGCTCCTCTTTGGACCCAATGCCAGATCTGAGCAAGATGGCAGGAGAGCAGTAAGCGCCACCGCTGACAACAATCTCTTTTTTAGCCTTGATAGTTCTACTTTGACCACCTTTCCCAACCAACTGGACAGCCGTTGCTTGGAGGCCATTCTGCATCTTCTCTATTACAAGCTTGTCAACTATAGTCGACACCAAAATATCAATGTTGTCCCTGTGGTATCCTTTCGTCACAAAGTCAGCACCAGTCGTACGAATCCCTTGATGTACTGTTCTTGGTGCATGCCCGCAGCCATGGCTTCGCTTGCCATGCGAGAACATGTCATGGTCAAGCGGGAAGCCTTGAGACTCGAAGGACTCTAGCACCAGCTTCGATATAGGAGCTAGATCGTGCGGTTCTGTATTCAAGGGACCATTGTGGCCATGAGCATTGATGTCAGCTTCGAACCATGGTTTTCCGTGGAAGGTTTCGGCCTAGATTTATTTAGCATCTACAGCTGCGGATTAATGAACCAGCCCTAAATCAGACAGAGCACCGTCATTTGACGAGATTGCCCTAGGTGTTGGCAATATCAAATCAGGTTTCTAGTACAACGTACCTTTGACATGTACTTGAACATGTCTTCTCCAGACCATCCGGGAATGCCCCAAGAATCGTAGTCTTCTCGACTTCCTCGAATGACAAGCGTGCCATTGCAGCCGCTGCAGCCACCGAGGAATTTGCCTCTGCTGAGTTTCACCGACCTCTTATCAATTCCCGGTGCCGGTTCCGTAATGATGTTCCAATCGGTCTCATTCGAATCGAAGTTGTTAGCCCAGCCACCTACCATATGCGTGTTCTCCAGGTTTTCATTGTGCGGACCGGCTTCCACCAACAGAATGGATGCACTGCTGTCCTCAGCTAGGCGGCCTGCAACCACGCACCCGGACGTGCCACCTCTAAAAGACCAATTAGTGGAGAGACACGGCTCTAGCTGTGAGGGAAGCTACCCGCAAATGATGTAGTCGTAGGCGTCAGCTACGTCGGTGAGTTGAATAGGAGACATCGCTCCTCAAATCAAATACGGTGACAAGTTCAAAGTAAACTGGTATGAGCTCCTCAAATTCGAACCCTACAAAATCCGAAAGCCTTCAGGTTGATTTCTGCTTTCTCTATTCTTCCAGGATGAGAGCCACAAGAAAGGTAACGGATTGGCTGCCTCTTCTCGATAGCCACTTGGAGCACCTGTGAGCTCACGTAATCGTCTCAGCGCCACGCAATGGTACGCCTCGTATCTTACCAGAAGCTACGCATTGCGGGATGAGGGAGTGGGCAACTTTTATAGGTAACACGAGGTACAGGAGTTCCCAAGTCTTTAGGGATGAGAGTCTGCAGAAATAGCGGTTGCTGAACGCGAAAAAGCCAGACAGAGCCCCTTTTCTTAGGTAAGGCTAGGCGCGCCATCATCTATGCCTGCCGTCTCGCCGAGGCGGGCCGAACATCACACTACAGGGAGAGAGTAATAGCATTAATAGACGAAAGGTCTTGCTTGTGTTTGAGCTACCGTCTATGATAAAGGACTCCTGAAGGCCGGGACTCAAAGACACGGGCTCACTCTGACCTCACCTCACATTCTCCTCAATTCTGTCATCGATGGAGCAAAAGAGGCGCTACTCGCGCTTTGGTTTGATACGTGTGCGACTCTCTATATTGCAGGATCTGTTCACGGATGCTGGTCCTGATCTGCTCTATGTGAAGTATTGCTAAGGCTGCAAAGGAGGAGCTTGACATTGGCCCCTCACGTTGGCGTTGAACTACGTTGCACTCAACAATTGTCTGACCATGCTAAGGCGCACGCATTTCACCAAAGTGATGGGGATCGGGCGACGAAGGTCTGACATTGGCAGACGGCTCGGACAGTCAAAATGCTTTGTGAGTGTCAAGTGCTGTGCAAAAGAAGTCCGAATAAATGGTTGCTTTCATCAATTCAAAGTCTCGGAGAACCATGACAGTAGAGCTTCTGGGTCGACACTACCTCGAACAGTTGATTGGATGATCTTCTGGCAATAATTTCTCATTATCAGCGCTTTCCCTGACACCGTCGTTGACTAAAAGGTGGAAGGATTCAACTCCCTCAAATCCAACACGGAAGCTCGGTCAGCCTCTCCACTTCAGCTTCAGAATCAAAATATAAACATAAACATCTATCCCAGGTCCGGTTGTTTCTCAGCCATCTTTCTTTCTTCGCTAAGCCTGCGTTCATCACATGATGTCTCAAACAATCACTGTTCTTGGAGTTACGGGGTCACAAGGTGGTTCCGTGGCAAGAACCCTCGCAAAGTCGCAGAAATGGAAGGTTCGAGGAGTCACTCGTAATCCGAACGGCGATGCAGCAAAAGAAGTCGCCTCCCAGGGCATTGACGTGGTAACTGCAGACATGGATAAGCCGGACAGCCTTGCAAAGGCCTTTGAGGTGATAGATTGCGGTATGGGGTGAATCGAGTTCGCTGAAAGGCTTTAGGGCGCAACGGCTATCTTCGCAGTCACGAATTTCTGGGAAACGCTCTTAACGAAAGGTCCAGAAGGAGCAGGAGATATTGAAACATCCCAGGCCAAAAATGTGGCTGTTGCGGCTTCCAAAACTCCGTCTTTGAAGCATTTCATCTGGTCCACTCTGCCAAATGCAAGCAAGATTTCGAAAGGAACCCTGACCATTCCCCACTGGGACTACAAAGCTCAAATTGATGAATACATCAAGCGAGAATTGCCCGAGCTTGCGAAGAAAACAACATTTCTTTGGGTTGGGATGTATCCAAGTAATCTGGTATGTGATAGGCTATCTGACTAATCATTAATGGATAATTGCTGACTACAGAGTGCTTTAGGCCTTTTTTCCTATGATGAAATTCGTCAAATTGGTACGTGCTCCTTTGACATCCTCCTCCTTACTGTTATTGACCATTGGCATTTCTAGCCTTATGGTCAGTATGCCTGGCTGAATCCGAGCCGAGGTGATGCTCTTGTGGACGTCTCTGGGGACATTGCGCTCAATACAGGGGTTTGGGTCCAGGCAATCTTGGAACATCCCGAGATTTCCTTACCAGCCAGATATGCCAAGGTCTATACCGAGACAAAGACTTTCGAAGAGATCACCAAAGTATGGTCAAAAGTGACCGGGGCTCCAGCAGTGTATGTGGATGTTCCCGTTCCTAAATTTGTCGATCTCTGGGGCCCTTACGGCTTGGAGTTATCCCAGCAGTTCAAGTGGTCGGAGGTGTATCTGGATTGGTCTGCGGAATTGGACGGCACGCTGCTTTCGATGAAAGACCTTGGAATCACGAAGGATCAGGTGCGAGGTCTTGAGCAAGCGCTTGAGCAGGTGAAGTCATCCCTGACGTGAAAGGGCCTAGACTCTGGCCACTGGACTTTTGTTCGATCGACTTGGGGGCCTGCCGGTGGAGAAGCTGAGCCTATTCGAACGAGCGAATGATCGAGGAGGTTCGGATCCAGTAGTAGTTTCACTGTTTTAGTCCAGCGGCTCAAAATTACGCTTCACCCGGGCGTGGCATCTGCATCCTATGACTCGCAAAAACGTGGCAGCTCGAGGGATCGATGAGGTCAGCCCTACACATCGTCCGTAGATATTCTAGCACCTGAGCACCATGTGCTTGATCGACTGTAGCCATGAAACTAGAGACGGCTAAGCACATCTTATGCACTGTCTTTTTGTTGGAGATTTGGAGACCGGATGATGGGCCCTGCCATATGGCAAGCACAAGATGCAGTTGCAAGCCACAGGCTCTTGTGGTCAACGGGAAACTGTAATCACGGCCCAGGTTTACGCCGTCGGCACTGCTTATGGCCCCCAGACGTGGCTGTCCTTTTTTGCAACCCCCGGGCCTAAGCGCAGACTGTACGGCTTCTTCCAGAAGCTCAGACCCAGGGGCAACACCTATACCCAAGCCAGGAAAGACCTGCCACGGGCTTTCTTCCAATCAACGAAACCATCGCCGAGATGGGGCGGCTAGGGCGATTTGGAATGAATTACTACCCAGATCGGCGGTGCCGAAGAACCGTAGTGTTGGGTACACCATCGTTAACGTGCATTGTGGTAGAAGGTGTTTCTCAAGCCAAGAAGATCGACAATTTTGCAAGCTCTTGCAGACGCATACAGTTGATTGAGTTGTGGACGCCATCTGGCAGAAAGTTACATTCTTCATCAAGAGCCTCTTTCCAAGACTTTTCATTAGAACCACATGCACAGACGCAACGGTAGCTGGCCGTTTAGGTTGAGGAGCTCCCCCAGCAGGGTACAAGCGATCCAGCTGGCTGGGTAGCGTCGCCGATTAGCTCGCCGGGGCTGGAGCATTTCAGCAAACCCAACTGGACGATCACCCCCCTTGCCACCCACACCTGCTGCTGCAAATCTCTTAGGCGAGATTCCGACAACTATATCTCGACGAACAACAACCTTCCCAATCCTTCCCGTCCAGCAAACTTCGGCCCAAGAGCACTTCCCCTGTTGGTCCACCGGCGGACTAAAGGCTTGACCACTCCACCGCCGGCACTGCTTTCTGCTCTTTGGCGTTTGATACCTTTGCATGACACCTGGGAGCCTCAACGACGACACCATTAGGCGCTCAACAGTGGCGCTCGTCGCTCTTCCGAGAGCACTGACCAAGCATTGCCTGAATGACTAAAGCTGCGGTAGGATTCGATGTGCTTCTTCTTCTGGCCCGCGCATTTCCGCCAATAACATGTAGTTGTAGCAGAAGATGAGGCTTTTCATAAAGCTATGATCTATCTCGGGCAGAGTTGTGCAACAGCGTCACCGAAATGGTGCTCCCGACTAGTGCCCTTGGTCTCTACCTAGGGGCCGCACCGGCTTATCTATAAGCTCGACTCATCGCTCTGTACTGTACAATGTGAATGCCATGATATCCATAGTTCTTGGTGATGACACTGGTTGAGAATCTATCCTCTGTGTATTATGTCTGCCGACCAGGGTTTCCCTCAAGGTCCTATTGCAAGACGGGCCCATCGAAAATCCAAAACCGGTTGTCGGGCGTGCAAGAAGCGGAAAGTCAAGGTCTGAGATTGACACAGAAATAATGACAGACAAATACTAACGCTCTTCTAGTGTGACGAGCGGCGGCCAGTATGCCGAAACTGTCAACAGCATTTCATCGGTGTCGAGAGATGTGACTTTGGCCCAGCTCTGGCAAACACCAGCAGACCAAGAGAGCCTCTCTACCCAAAGCGGAAATCCCCGCAAGTAAATGCATCATCGCGGCGAAATGGAAACAGAAAATCCAACTCCGCCATGGAGATTCATCCAAAGGTAGAGCGCCAGGAGACAAGCCTGACTCCTCTTCCCGCTTCCTTTGGATCTGTTGGCTTGGATCCATTCCAGACATTTCCCGCTACCAAGGTCGCAGGCGTTAATACTCTCCTAACCCACTGTGAGCCGCCCTCCCACTGCGAAGGCACCAAACATACTGATAGACTAGATCTCACGGTTTTCGTATCGGAGTCGTTTCCTTTCTTCACCCAAGATGCTCTTCTTAACCTCTGGTGGCCAAGTATCGGTTCTGATGAGCTTCTCTTCCATACAACCCTCCTTCTCAGCTCCTTGGATCTCGAGAAAAGGCGCTACCGCAAGCAAGGTGACAACCGGTGGAAACTAGCAATGCGCGAGTGCATTCGGCTACTGAGAGAACGGATCGACGAACAGACTCAGACGCAGGACATCTCCGATGAGACCATCGTTTCGGTAGCTTATTTAGCTGCCGTCGAGGTATTCGCCACCGACTCTTCCCTGTACAGTACAAGAGCTGACGAAACATTCTGGCAGCATGAGCGAGGTGACTTCAAATCGTTACAGCTGCACGCCGAAGGTCTCCAGCGCATGATACAGCTGAGAGGCGGCCTCGACGCAATCAGGTCTACCCACTTGGTTGCAGCAAACATAATCTCATGGTAGAGTGCACTTCCCCCAATTTGCCACACGCCGGCGAGCTGACCGAGAACAGGATTCTGACGGTCGTCCTAGTCGAGGCGAGACCTCCAGAACTAGCATGCCTTGAATACAACGACTCTGCCGACATCTCCCCTAGCCAGCAGGATGACAGCTACGGCTCACCGCCATGGCTGCAAAGCTACCTCCCAGGAACTTTCACGCTCGAGGAGCTCGAGGCATCGGGCATCCACTATCCAGCAACCAGCCTCCTCATCGAAGTCCGCCATCTGACCACGCGCTTCACCCGAGCCTCCGACCCCTCCCCAGCCGACGAGTGGATCTCCGTCTTCAACAACCTCTGCTCCCTCATCCAGAACCTCCTCCGCCTCTGCAACCCCCAGAACAGCAGCACCACCACCACCCCCGACCTCGCCGCCTTCCAACCCCTCCTCAACGACACCTCGCAGTCCGCCTGCCTCGCCGCCGCCCTGCACATCCTCCACCCCCTCTGCGGCATGCACCCGGACCCCACCCTCCTCGTCAACTGCCTCTCCTCCCGCCTCCGCAGCCTCCTCGCCTCCCTCATCCCGCACCTCTCCGCCTCCTCCCCGGGACGCACCACGCAGGAGATCTTCCTCTGGCTCCTGTCCGTCGGCGCGGTCTCGGCGCGCGCCAACGCCGTGGAGCGCGAGTGGTATCTGGGCCATCTGGTGGTGTTGACGGGCGACCTGGGGATCACGGGCTGGGAGGGCTTGAAGGGAACGCTGGCGCGGATGATGTGGAATGATATTCTCTGCGAGAGGGGGTTTGGGGCGTTGTGGAGGGAGGTGGTGGGGAAGAGGGAGGAGTTGGCTTGGTAGAGATTTTGTTGGGAGAGAGCCGGTTCGAATGGAGAATGCATGGAGAGGGGTTTTTTGAGCGTTTGCCTGCGATGTCTGAGAATGTACATACGTCGACAGGATTAGGAATACTTGCAGCATGAGTTCTTTATGGCCATGGCATGAAAGTTGGCTTCAGGGGACAGGCTTTTTGCACCACGAGGGACATCGAGAGAAACTTGGAATAATGCATACGAAGAGAAACATTTATAAATTCTTCATAAAGATCACGTTCTTCATGTAGCTCAAAACATGCAAGTTTGTGAACGACTCCTACGAGCCGAAAGCCTGCCGCCAGCCAATTCCTCAATTATAACTCACAACATCCAGCCCCTTGATCTGGAACTTCGTCTCACTCGTCGGCCCAGGACTCCCACTACTCCCCTCCATCTGATAATCAATAATCAACCAAAACCCCTTCCCAACATACCCCTTCCCCACCTGACTCGTCTGCACCGTCCCATCCAGATAAAACGTCGTCTTCACATCCACCCCATCCCCCACATCCCTCAACTCCGCCCTCACCGTATGCCACGCCGTCGGGCTCGGGTAGCTCACGTCCTTCGCCGCAACGACACTACTCGTATTAAACGTATTGAACGAGATCTTGCCGTCGCCCTTCCACTCCGCGACGTCGATCTCCGGGGGCCAGCCCTGCGTCGCGGTGAGCCAGAAGGCCGGCCAGGTCCCGCGCTGGGTCGGGGCGATGAAGGAGGCGGTGAAGTCGAGGCCGCCGCCGGCGGCGACGGAGAAGTGCTGGTTCGCGAAGACGGTGCCGGAGGTGTAGGCGTAGTCGGGGGCGCCGGTGTGGTCGGAGGTTAGGGTGAGGATGTTGTTGGCGATTGTGGCGTGGGACTGGTCCATTCGGGCTGCGCCATTGTGGGTGGTACCCCAAGGGTAGTTGTAGGAGAAGTAGGATGTGAAGGTTGAGGTGGAGAAGAAGACGGTGGAGGGGATGAGTGTTGTTTGGGAAATGGTAGGAAGGGGGAAGAGGAGGGTTATGGGGAGGAGGCAGGAGACGCTGAATTTCATGACGGTGGTGGCGGAAGAATGGCTTCTTGGTGAGAAAAGTTCCCTGGATGGCTGCAAAAGCTGATGAGAAAAAGATGTCCTACCTTCTCTGACATTTATAAAGTAGTAGTTGTTGCAGACATAAATCCATCCGGCTCATCATGTTCAGTGTTCAATGTTGGGATCCATTACCGGGAAATTGGCAACGTCCTGTACTAATGGTACATGTTCTGTAGTACGGAAATACATTTGATTAAAATCTGGGGTAAAAGAAGCCTTCCAGTGAAATGCCGTCAAGATCAGCTGCAGAGCGCGGGCCGTTGATCAGCAATACATATGTGGCTGCAGATTGGTGGAAGGTTTCAGGTGTATGATGTTTCGGGGGCGAAGGTTTCATGTTTCCTTAATGGAGCGTTGAGACCTCGCTGCATATTGGACCGAAGCACCCTGGACATTGACCATAAGGTGAAATAGATCAAGACCTGAGCTAGAACTGCACTGAAGATTCGGCGGAATCTGGCTGTTCATGTTCTGTAGCGGGTTCGAGGACGCGGACAATGCAAGCTCGTGGATAGCAAATTCCAGATCCATTTTCCAGCTAAAGAAGTGAAAATTATGACAGAGACAGCGGAGAGGAAACTGGAACGCGTCAGTATCCACCGACTAGTAGAAGAAATCCTAGATTGCAGAATATGATTCCAGTAGGAATCATAATTGGTATCCTAAAGCAAAGAGGAGAAAGCTGAGACTGGGGGTGAGAAGGTGGAAGAAGCTACGGAGACGAAATGATTAACACACGCGCCTCTGCGGGTTAGTCAATCTTGTACAAAATATTTTGCTGGGCTGCGATCCAGTCTAGTCAAATATGCCTACAGACGATGCAGAACCTCGACATCGAAATTCGTCGCGGTCGTTCTGCGCCGTTCGCTGATACTGTTGGCGTTGTTCAAGGACGACAAGTGCCCACCGCAGGGTGACTAGAGCGCCTCCGAAATCGTTCCAGGCACCAAGGACATCGTTAGTCGCAATTCTGGTCTTCATAGCATTAAGTCCCAGTCATTTTCATTTCACACCGCTGACCTTTTTCTTAAGGTCTATATCGGGTTCCGACGCACGTGTCTCCCAAGAAGTCGGCCAGACGACGCACATTCAAGATCGCAACCGAGGCCTATCGCCAATTGGAATCGTGCGCAGCACACCTTGACTCAGAACATCGCACACCGGGAGTCGAAGCTTGTCCGCACTTTAACAAAGATCGTCTCCGTTAGAGGCGCGCAATTAGTGCAGCATCACCCTGCAAGGCGCCTTGACCCTGGCCTCTAAAATTATATGCAAAATTGTGATTGGCTGGTAGAGTTTGGCACATGCATTTCATCAACGCTGGTTGCGCAGGCCCTGTCCTTAAGAGCACTTCGAATATTTTTCCTGCCTTGGGACCTTGTCTTTGCACCGCGTACTATGCCCCTAGATGAAAGACCAAGGATGATCTCAAAGACTAAAGATAAGGCTGCATGCGTCTACGAGAGAACAACCGACCTTCTTGGTTGCCTTCCAGATCACATTCGATGGCGACTGGGACCTCAACCAAGAACGGGCTTAGCCTTTGAACCTTCCGGCTATTTTCGTGAGTCCTACTACGGAAGAACAAGATATGACCATTGAATGCAGATATCCTTGTGCCTTGAAAAAGCGATCTCGAACACAATGACGAAAGCCGCAAAGAGATGGAGTCGTAATCGGATACACCTACGAATCATATCATGGCATGTGCCAGGATGTCGATTTATCCTGTAAGCCACCGTAGCAATTCTGCCAAAGGCCTTGCAATAGGTAGGCTGAAGCTGGCGAGCCTTATCTTTAAACATCCTTCCACCTTGGTGCTTGGTCTGCCTCTTTCCTCTCGTGGCTCTTTGAAGGCTTAAGGTCCCTCGATTTTGATCTAACGGAATTCACGAACTTTTGCTCGTTTTCAATCTTGAAGTTTCCATCTCGCCATGGGGACTGTCATTGCGAAGAGTCTCTCGGACAACCCAGCCTACACCGGAATTTGGATAAATTGGTCCCATGGTCGCATTCAAGGCGCGGTTATAACTCTCACACACCGAGATGGTGGCCTTCTCACAGCGTTCCTAGCTTTGTTTGTCACAGTCGTAGCAACAAGCTTCTGGCGCTTGTTTTGCTTTGCTGCTCACTTCATACTTTCTGCTGGACATAGTCCACAAGATGGGCTATATCGTGAGTTAACATGATCTCGGGAGAACATCCTGTCTTAACTCAGGACACCAGATCAACGCCAGGCAGCATTTCGGAATGCCACCACCGAAGTTGCTGGACTCCGATACTTCATCTATATGGCCTTAGCCTGGCGAAGAAATGCAAAAAGCCTGTGGAGAATCATACCATTCATCGGTGTCACAACGTTGTTGATGGTTGCCTTCTGAGTCGCTAGTATTTTCTCTTCTCAGGTATGTAGCGGTAAGATGGGTTTCTTAAACGGCTTTACATCTCTTTGGTTCACTTTCAACACTCGCAGAATTTCAACACCTTGCGTCTTCGTTCCCTACTTGAACGAATAATGCTCGACTAGCCTGCAACACAAATGCATTGCTTGTAGGGTGTGAACCGTCAAGCGCTGGTGAGATCATACAGCAAGCGATTCCGTTTCTTCTGATACCTCATGAGTAGCGTCCTTGCATGATGTACTTTCTGACAAAGACAGATTGCCACAACGACCGGCGACGAGGTTCTGATCTCTAGTCCAAGGTGCGGAACTATTGCCGGCTTTAACTTCCCCAAGTTGGAAGATTACTATAGAGATTTCGTACCGTATACCAATGAGCTTGCCGTAGCCAGCTCAGCGTATGCCCAGCAATGTTACATTAGCGACAACACGACAGGATCTGGAGAATGCTTGGGATATGTTAAGAGTGGCT
The DNA here is from genome assembly GCA_021030905.1 of Pyrenula massariospora. NCBI lineage: Eukaryota > Fungi > Ascomycota > Eurotiomycetes > Pyrenulales > Pyrenulaceae > Pyrenula > Pyrenula massariospora. The sequence continues at coordinate 1,245,442 of JAGFMI010000004.1, forward strand.
TACCGATGACGACCTATGGCAATGCGAGCTGCCCATTTCCAGGGGGAGATAAAATTTGTCTTAGAGAAGCGGGAAATCTTCATATCGACACTGGAATCATTGACTCTCACGAGCATTTGGGTATCAACGCCCCTCCAGCAAATCGATTCGGCATGCAATTTAACCTCAAGTGCGCTCCGCTGTTGACGGAAGGGTATACACGCAGGCAGAAAACCGATAATGTGACAACCCAAGATGATAATTTGGAGTATCTGTACGGTGGTCGAATCTCTGAATACGGCGAGACAAATTCAACATCGCGCGTTACTTACCAGTATCCTCTTAGAGGACAGATATTCCCAAATGAAGAGACTGATTTCATTGTCGGGTATGATATTCCTGTCGAGGTATACATATATTTACTAAGCCTTCATTAGATCCATACGAAGCGAAGGTGGAAAGCTCTTCTCACCAATACCGGAGCTCAATGCTAGCAAGCCTGGCGAAGTGGTTTTCTTGGTTTTTATTTCTGCGAATGGTGTCAATTATATTGAACCGGTTGACGATGACGTGTTCTCTGCCCATCAGCCTGCTCCTCCTCTCCAAGACATTAATGGCCTAAATCAGGGTGACATACCAGTGTTTCACGCGGACCAGCCTACAGGAGTCCTTGGCTGCGTAACACTGCTGGATTTGTGGAACCCATATAGAAATCTCTCCACGCCACTTATGCTTGTTGACACGGAAGACAGAGTAGCTCAAACCTTACAGCTTAATCAAAGACAGTTCAATACCATGGACATCATGTTAACGGCATGGGAGGGAATGGATTGTACCGTCCAGGGTTTGCTCACTAATCCAGTGACAACGTCGCTGCTAGTAAGAAACAGTTTATCCTCTACTCGCGTTGGACCGCTACCTTCGAATCAATGGCAGAAAGAAGTAGCGCATTGGCAAGCTACAGCTCTTGCAAGACTACAAAGAGGCTTGCTCGAACAATTCACTGGTCCGTCCGATCCCTCCGTCGATAGCTATGTCAATACGACGAGGTCCGATGACCAAAAAGCACTATGCAAGACACAGGTGAGTTTACGTGCCCGTCGACCATCAACTGCTACTGATACCTCCCAGAAAATCAGGAGTACAGCCTACTCCTCCTTCAGCGTCCTTGGTCTTTCTCTTACCCTCGTTCTCGGCAGCTTTATCATACTCTTCTCGCTCACAATAGACCGAATCCTCCTGTTTACGCAACGATGGCACGGACACGGGATTTTCCAAAGACTAGAATGGATCTCCAACGAAACACTCCAGCTCCAACGCATGGCGCACGAAGAGCTGGGCTGCGGAACATGGACCGGCGCCGAGAAGAAGGTCCCGGTGACGGCCGAAAACGAAATACTCGCTCTCCTGAACGTAGAGGATCGAGCGCATCCAAGTCTAGCTCGTGCGTCGCCCACCGTTCCTGAAAAGGTTGACAAGCAAGAAATTGAGGCTGTGGAGGTGGGAAGGAAAGAGTGTGGTCTGCCTGCTGGCCGACCTGAAAATGTCCGTGGCTCAGATGTCATTGACCTCTCACGAGATGGCTACGATGCGAGGCAACTTCGCAAAGAGACTGGCTCGGCTGTAGTACAGGTCATCGAGAGCTCTACTACTAGCCAGGGATCTACTTCACCTGTCGACGGTCGTCCCTAAATCTTTGGCGAAATGCAGCGAATTCTACTACTAATTTGGTCTTTTGCCTCCCTACTCCGGAGAAAAGAGATCGTTGGCACAGGATCATAATAGCACCCGGTCGTCTCAATCTCGAAGGCCATACTTTACTCGTGTCGACCTTGAAGTACAAGAGACTTAAAGAGACATCATACTGCAAGAGAAGGTAACATCCGTCCTAGCCCCACCACGCTATGAGAAGAGACCGCACTTTTCCGCAACTCAGATCTGAGTTCCAATAAGTTCATCGAATTGGCTCGGGGACGTGGGGTGCCTTCAGGGGAAATGCCCGAAAACTCTGACTGCCTGGTACGCTCACTGTGGACTTCTACAATCCAACCGCCTGCGGCTGCGTTCGCCGTTCATGAGGGAGGCACTAAAACTTTGCGTGGCGTATCCGGACCTGCTAGTGTGTTGCTCCGAGGTCCCTGGCATTGCGAACAGCGGTGGGGACTATGAAGGGGTAGTCGGAGGAATTCAAAGGCGTAGATCTGGTGCGAGAAGAAAGGCGGTTGTGGGCAAACTCGTGAGGAGTCACCTCTGAGTTGTCGGGGTTACTGGTTCGATATGTCTTTGACGAGCAGTGGGTAAGAGGCAGGGGAGGAAGATCTATGAGATGATGATTTCGAGGAGATTACTGAAGTTCTTTTGATAGTAGAGACGGAGAATGATCAAACGTCGTGCACTAGCCGTTCGCATAGGAAACTCTATATCCTACATGATATTACAAAGTAATATTAGAGGGCATAAATGTTCATGGAGGATGCTTTTCATTGTGGGTAGAGTGCTTAGTGACCGCGAAGCGAGATGATGTGAGCAAGTATACGACCTTTTCCTGTCATATTTCATCATGGGGAAAGGCAGAGGGTAGGGGGACGCTCGTCGTGTACCATAACTCTAGTGATAATGCGTTAGGATAAGGAAAACGGGTGGAAAAAGGTAGACGGTTGTGACAGGGGCGGAAGTCTCTCATTTACGATAGATTGTATGAGCTTGTCAGCCGAGGATATATAGGCTAAGCTAATGCGAGCACGATGCAATGAGTAGGTTACTGCATGCCTCAGTGCCCTTCCTCACTTCCGCTGAGCATTCAAGGACATAAAAGCTAAGGTAAGGCAAAAAAGATGTGCGACAGGAGGCAACCTCTGCAAGCCCTTGCTCTGCATAGCCGGTATCCCCATATATATTCTGCTTTACACATTCTCCAAAATTTGCTCCTTGAACTCCCTCTCCACCTTTTGTCCTTGGTCGTCCGTTCCAGACTCGCCGTGAAGACCAAGGAGAGCACCGAGATCGAATTTGGGGGCTTTGAGAAGTTTCACCTTCCGGACGTGTACCTAGAAAGAGCATAGTCAGCGAATTTTACAAAGCTAAAGTCAACATAGTTTTTACGCACATTCTGCAGAGGATAGATGCCTTGTGTCGACTTCTCGATCTCTCTCCCAATAACCTCAGGAATAAGCTTCCCGGTGAGCTGTGCCAGTGTGCAGCTCGTCGCCTCCTTCTGGACAATCTCCGTCATCTTCTTCCTGATCGCTCTGATCTGCGAACTCCGTGCATACGTAGTCTTTTTGATCTGGTTTGGTCTCCGCTTCGTGAAGGCAATGCAGAAGATTCTGAGGAGGTATTCATCGGTAGTCTTGACGGTAACATTGGCCTCAATTAGCGTCTGCCATTTCCTGACCAATGATCGCAGCTTGTCTGATGTAAAGTCTAGACCGTGGAAGTTCGTGAGACAATTCTTGCCCTGGACTTCGTCGACACGGAGCTTGACCTTGCGGAAGGCGTGGTCCTCGTCACTTTGGAGGTCGGCAAGGGAGACTTCGAAAATTCGGCCTTTGAGGGCGTCGTTTGCGTTCTTGAGACCGGTTGTTCTGTTTACGAGGGTCTTGCCGACGCTAGAAGGTTGTTAGATTTTGCCAGACCAGATCAAATAATTGGACATCGTACTCTCGAACTTGGAATGTGGATGGAGCCTAATGGCCATCAGTATCTAGAAGTCGCACGCTGATCTGAAGTTCACAGCACCTTAACAGAATACCAGTCTTTCCTTGCGAATGGGTCTTGTGTTCTCTTCTTGAGACCTTTTTTACCCTTGGAGAGGCGCTTGTTCCTGTATGCGTCTTCAGCAAATTATCAAATCAGGGAAAGTGATCGTGATTGACTAACTTCCCAACGGCCATGATTGCGACTAATCTATCAATTCACAGAGTCGATAGATTTGCTCACTCGAGGCGCGATCGTTCTGGAAAGATGTGGTGGTAGTATGGGCGCGCATCCAAGGCATCGAATTGTCGCAGCCGAAATTGTGTGTGCGGATGCTGTGGGTCACGTGTAGTCGAGGCTTGGCACTTCCTTATGCCGATGTAAAGCCGAGGAGGGGAAGGGGGGAAAGCTTCTTGAGCGCTCCAAAAGCACCACGTCTAGATGCATCAAGGTATGCTTAAATTGTAAATAGATTCGTATCTCTAATGATCTATGTCATCCCAAGCTCTTCCTTGCACGGCTGCCAATTCTTCCATAGACAAAACTTTCCCTGTCGTAAAATATCCAGCATGAATCTTTGCATCAATCTCGACACGGCTATCCGCTGGGATCATCTCATCTGGGATTGGTACCCGCTCATGAATCGGTATGCCTTGCTCCACGATCGCATCATGCTTCATATTCGACATACTTAGCATACGGTCAATCTTCTGAATTCCCAGCCAGTGTAGGATATCTGGCATCAGCGCTTGGAACCGCATGTCTTTAACACCTGCGATATTCTCGGTCCGCTTGAAATACTCACTCGCCTTATCTGATCCTCGCTTTCTTGCATTGTAGACGAGATATTTCGTGACTTCGCCAAGTGCGCGGCCTTCTTTACGGAAGTAGATCACAACACCACTTCCTCCTTTTTGGGCTTCTTTGACTGCTTCTTCAACACCGAAAATCAAGTAAGGCCTGTTCAAGACGCACATTAGCCTCAATAAGAAGAAAATGTAATGGCAGAAATGAATGTAGATCGAGATGCACAAGGAAATGCAAATTCCTCACCTGCATGTACAAATGTCAGAGCCAAAGACGTCGCTACCATTACACTCATCATGAACACGAAGCGCAAGGCGCACGTTTGGGTCTGCCATCTTTGCTGGATCTCCGAAGGCATAGACTGTCAGGCCGCCAATTGGTGGGAGGAAAATCTTGATGTCGCTCCTTGTGATAAGCTCAGGGAAAGATCCACCGGTGTGCTCGAATAAAGCAAGACGGAGAGTCTGCTCGTCTAAGAACACTTTTAGGACTGATTACAAACTGTGTCATGTTACAACATACCGATTCCAAATCTCTCAGCTACACCTGGTAGATACCACACAGGCTCCACGGCAACCTTCGTCACTGCGAGCTCGCCTGTTGAATTGAGGCAGATTTTCCCATCTGGAACCAGTCTTCCAGAACGCACACTTTCTTCAAGCTCAGGGAGCTTCATGTGAGCCCTTGTGATTGCAATTGTCGGTCTGATCTCAACGTCTTCTGATTTGATTGTTTCATGAAATATCCAGGGGGAGAGATGACCCCAAGGATCCATAGAGACAATTTTTTTCTTGTCGCCCCACGTTGGGAATGGCCCGATCTCAACTGCAGGCTGCGTATTGGTGAAGTCAGGCCGATGGTCTACCAAGAGATTCTTGCTCGCGACAGCTAGGGCGTGGTAGATGGAGTATGAGCCACCATGAGCGCCGATTGCTATAGTCAAGAGTTAGTGTCTGTGGTTAGTGCGACCAATGACTACTCACCATTTCGCCTTCGAATAGTGTTCGGCTGACGACTTACAACAACAGGTCCGCGTTGTCTAGAATCGGGCTCTCCCCAGCTCATAGGAAGTGGATCGATGCCTGCTTGATTTGGGTAGGTAGTCAAAATAATGCGCGATGTTCCAGATGTTTTACGGTTTTGTGTGGGCGGAGGGGAAGCACTCTCAGGGAGCCGAATCTCTGCAGCATTGGAGGTCGCAGGCGATGATGAGGGTGGAGGCATCTTAGCGACTTTTGAAAATTGCATAGGGTCGATACTAGGTGATCCCGTAGGTATCGTTTCATGATGTTGAGCGTAAGAGTTTGTGCCAGATGGAGGGCGAGAGTCTTGGATACGCTTAGTGACATCGATTTTGGCTGCAACAGCCTCAACAGAGGCTTTGAGGCTGGCATTGTCTTCCTGTAACTGCTTCAGAGTAGCTAATATATGTGGTAACGCCGTATGTTCTAGGGATCCGTTGGACGTCATGATCGATAGGGTAGGGAAGAGATAGAAGATGATAGGACGGTAGTGGAAATGCGGAAGGGCCTACAGCTGGCAAAGTGATGGTAGCACAGTCTGTCCGAAGGATAGAAGAACTGATGAGGATTTCTCAGGATTTCTATGAAGCGGAATCAGATTGCTGCGAAACTGATGAAGATGCCGGTCAAGAAAGCTTGGTGAGGTATTTATGGAGTCGTTTCTCGCTGTCACATTGTGCACGGAATCCAGCTAACGTTTTTCACGACACATGGCAATACTTTTACACAAAGAGCGTGAAGCCCAGAAGCTTCCGGATTTCCAGACAAGGCGTTCTTTCATATGCCCACAGCCTTTCAAGAGGCAGGACCCAATGTCAGAGTGCGAGACGCGATAGGAAACTATACCGAGAGATCTTTGGGACCCTGAGTGCAGGTGCTTTTGCGCTGTACCTACTGTACAATGCACTTAGGATTACGTTTAGAGGACATTGCTAAAGAATGCAATATCAAAATAACGTGAAAATACGCCTTATGACCAAGCTTGACATTAATTCCAGGGTTACCTACAAATTTCCAAACTTTGCTCTCAGAAGACGTCCGTTGATTGGATATCCAGATTTTATCCGGCAACCGCTCTATCTACTGCCCTGGTGGCGGATTGGTAGTGCAAAAACAGTACCGGGCAATGAGCCATTTCCCTTTGACGTTCTGCATCACAAATAGTTCTTGATTCCCTTCAGCCGTGATAATCCCAGGAGCATTCAGTTTTTGGGTCCCATGAGTCGTTGTCCTTGCAAAAGCCCACTCATCGCTGACGACGGTGATTTCCTTCACCTCCATGGTCACGCTAAGAGTAACCTCCTTAAATATGCCGTTATAGACTAGCTCGAGTGCTTCATGCCCAGTGCTGGCGGAGAAGTGTTGAGGCATAAATACTCCGTCAGGGGCGTAGAGAGGGAGGACCGATGCTGTCGAGGATGCATTTAAGGCTGAAGCATATGATAAGAGGGTGGACCTAATGCCAGCAGCATCTGAAGACACTATTACTTTGTTAGCTACGGGATGATGAGGGATCTGATCCAAAGCGACTGTACTGGTAGCGTCTTGTAATTGTTTTGCTCAGTGCTCGGGCTATATCCCCGAGTCGCGTGAAATAAGTCTTGGCCTCTTGTGTAGAGAAGAGCAAAATTAGAAATAGATTGCAGATGGAAGCGTCAAAGAGGAGGCAAAGAAGATTTATGAGAAAATCTAAACACATAGATAAGAAAGCGAGTACTGACATCGTGTCAGCGGAGGCGTGGTTTTCACTCCATATTCCAGGCGTAATTATCGAATTACTTGCCACAGCGCAGATCTCAATCTAGTCAGATACAGATCTCGATAAGGAGCGTATGCTCAAAAGGGAAAGGTTAGGTGGTCCGATGGCGAATGATACAGGCGTGAACCCGAACCCGAACAATAAGAAAGAAAGGTTGCAGGAACTCCGCCTCTCTGCAAGATAATTGCTTTTCTTTAGCGATTGAAAGAAATGGAGAGCCAAAACATGTACTCGCATAGACCTTCACGATAACTGCAGCATAGTAATTGATCTCATAGTTTATATGTCTCATTTTGAGATCTAGAGATCTCGCGTTAAAGGACGCCATTACAAAATAAAGAAAAATAAATCGTAGGGAGATCAGTGTGATGAAATTGAAATGAAGTCTTAACTTTTGGGGAGACCTATATAGCCCCGTGCGACTGATCGAGTCAGGTCATTTATTATGTTCACAGAGTTATATCTTCAAACTCACCTGTAATGTTAGCATTCCTGTTCACTGCTCTTGATGATGGTTCCCGACCCAGGCCGTATATTGGAGCATCATGTCTCCGAATGCCGCCAGATTGCTGCGCCTGCGCCCACTTATAGTCCGGACGGTCGAGATACGATTGACGCTGTTCTACCGGGCTTACTGGTCTATCTTGACACAGGCTCGAGCGCAGTGCCTCAGACTCTCGGATAGGTGAAACCGGGGAGCTTTCGGAGCTAACGGGACGTGGCTGATAAGGCTCCCGTGTCTGCTTACCTGTTTGTCTCCGGGCGTCTTGTAAATAATCTGCAGGTGCTGCACTTGGCATGTTCAAGTCAGTAGCGTCGCTGATTCTTGGTGCCATCCCATTCTCTCTACTGTTGTAGTGGGTACGTGGACTAAAAATGTCAACAGATCGCATGGCCATCCGATTTAAGCTTGAAACCGTATTTTGAGATTTAATAGGTGTCGGTTGACGAAAGTGGACTTTCCGTGGCTTAGAAATTTGCGCCACCTCGGAAGAACTTAGATCTGTTCCATTCTGAAAGTTCTTTTCAACATCGCGAGATGGAGGTCCCCCATTCTTTACTTCTCGTCGATTCCGATGCTTTCTCTTGAGATACACAATGCCAAAGATTAGGGCACACGCCAAAACAAGAGCAAGAACAACATACAACCCAGTTAGCAAAAAATGGTTCACGTTCTCCTTCTTTGGCTCCAAGGTAGCACTCGAAGATGCTGGCGCAGTGGAAGCAGTTGAAGATCTGGCGGCGAGTCCTGATGGCATACCAGACGATGAGGTAGGCGTTTCCGTTGGTGATGCAACAGTGACAACCGTGATGACTGAGGTCACAGGTAACTGTGTTGACTGAGGGTTATCGACCAATATAGATGGCGGTGACATCTGTGTTAGCGCCGGATCGGGGACATCCGATGTCTCGATAGGACTTACTGATTGAGTGACAGCATTTGCCCTCGGGCAGCCAGGGTCTCTTGCCTGGATTCCGGTCAATGAGCTGAAGACATCGCCGATGGGAACAACGTCGAAGCCGCGAACACGCAATCTAGAGACAGGTGACATGACACTCGACGGTTCCAAGCTCGGAGATAATTCTTGCATCCTGGATGCAATGTTAAGGTCAAGGTCCTGCCTTTATAATGGTACGGCGGATGAAAACGACGGACGATCTGTTGCTTAGGCGGCTGTAGAAAAAAGGAATTGCTTCGGTGAGGCTTTGTCGAAGAGGCTCACACTGCTGACGAGTAAATTTTCAAGGTAATGGCGTAGGTAGGAGATTCTAAAAGTGTGATTTAATAGAAGACATAGAACCATGTGTATAGATAGCGGTCACGTCTGCAGCTAGCTGGCGTTTAAACATTTGACAAAGGAATGGACTTGCAAACAAAGAGAAACGTAAGTGTCCATGGGCCAATACATTGACATTGTCAGATGACTTTGCTACAATTCAAAGAAGTCCCCGAGTCAAGTACCATTCAGTATATTTGAGCTCTGTCAGGGGGAGCGATACTAGAGGAGGCAAAGCTCTGACTCTGTTCACCGACAAAGTTATTGATCGTTCTGACAAGCACGGGAGAAGACATTTGTTCCTCGGCTTCTTTGACACACCTCGTTCTACTAATTATGAAATGAAAAGCGAAGTGTAACACGTAGCGAGAATTGACGCCAAGCGACGACAGGTTAATATCGGCATGATTTTGACAACATCCGCTATGGAGCATGAAAGATGGATGAAGCTTCGAAAGTGCCTTTTATCAGAAGAAGGTTAGGGAGATTATCTCGGGCTATGCAATGTGTAAGAAGATGAGAACGAAGGAGGAAGCAAGTTCTTAACATTTGAGTAGAATCGAGGTGAACGAAACTGGCTAGAAGTTTTTGATAGAACAAGAATTCTAAACCCTTTGTGGAATGGAGCTGGTAAAATTTTTACAGGTGATTGAGACCTTGAAAAACCGAGCTAGGACATTAATTGATCGATGTATCGAGGCATCTTCGGTGTATCGCTTGCTGTAAGCAGAAAAAGGTCCCTTATCATGAGACCGGCCTGCTCCGTGATTACGGCTTAACATCTGACAGGCAGGTGACAGAAAAGCATTAAGCTTTATACTTTTGCCGTTGAACGCAAGCTTCAAATTACTTTAAAAGTGTTGGGCATGGAGTTTTGGTCTCAAATTATAAACAAGAACTCAAAGGAAAGATAGGCGATGTGTGCCAAAAGCGAACCATGTTGTACCACGGCCAAGAAGAGAGAGATTCTCGTTCTGAAGAAAAGTACATCTGGATTAGGAAGGCTCAGGGTCTTTCTCGGTCACTCGGGAATGTGTGGAGGCAATGGATATGCTGCCCTCAACAAGGGTTTTTTGAGGACCTGGATAATAACTTTAGCGAAAGAGAAAATGGAGGGCATGGGCTGAGTCTGGAGAAAAGAACGGAATGACTCGTACTATTCCCCTTCGAGCTTAGCTCCCTTATCGATAATCATCTGGTCTCCACATGAGCTTCGCGGGAGAAATTTTGGCGTCCCCGCACAGCAGAAAACACAATCCACAAGCTTGGGGTTGCTTTGGCTCGGGTCACAGCCCCAGGTACCTAGGTAACCCAACATAGAAGAAGAAAGCTTGCTTCTCAGCTCATCATTATCTCAATCGAATGCTGCAGCGTCTCAGGTCCATCTGAGCAGAACAGTGCGCTCGGACTACGCCGCAACGATGTCGAGGACGAAAAAGTCGAAAAAAACTAACCCACCAAAGAGCACACCCAATGCAGGCACAGCTCCAGCAGCTTTCTCCGAGGTTCCTCTGAAGCCACTCAACAATCCACCCCGCAAGCGAGCGGCAGACTTCATGAGTGACGATGAAGACGGCTCGATGGGTGGTGTCAAACTTGCCTCAGACAAGCCTCAAACGGTCAATCAACCTTCCAAGAAACAAAAAGGCTTATCTCCTGTCGAAATTGCCGCAGAACGCTTCAACAAGATTATTGCAAACCCTACCGATCAACTGAACAGCAAACGGCAGAAGAACAAGGACAAGAACAAACGCTCCGATGCTGCTCAATTGGGGGACGAGCCTCCAAAGGCGAAGCCAAAGGGAGACAGCCTCAACCCAGTCTCGAAGCAGAAAGCTAAGGATTCTGTGTCGACTGCTATGCAAATTGAGGCACAAGGCTTGAGCAGCGAAGCCGCTAGTGAAGACGAAAGCGAAGTGCTGAATGAAGAAGCAGTGAATACAGAAGACCATGCACCTGAATTGCTGGCTGGGTTTGATAGTGACAGTGCAGATGCAGTCGAAGATGAAGGCTTGGACCCAAATGCCGGGATTCCTACTTTGCCTAACTATAAGAAAACTTCGAAGAAGTTGCGCAAAGCCCACGAGAAGGGAAGTTCTGAAGGCCCAGGTACTGTCTACGTGGGGTAAGAAATTTTTTGAAAAGTTCTATGTTTCGTTGCTAACATTAGCAGCCGCATTCCACATGGGTTCTTTGAGCACCAGATGCGTGCCTACTTTTCTCAATTTGGCAAAATAACCAAACTACGACTTTCCCGTAATCGCAGAACTGGTGCTTCGAAGCACTTCGCATTCATTCAATTTGAACACGCGGAGGTTGCAAAGATTGTGGCGCAGGCTATGGACAATTACTTGATGTTCGGCCACATTCTTAAATGCAAATTCGCACCAGAGGACAGCCTACATCCTGACGTCTGGAAAGGCGCCAATCGTCGCTATAGGAAGATCCCTCATAACAAGCTCGAGAAAGCGAGGTTAGAGAAGCCTAAGTCTAAGGAGCAGTGGACTGCCAAGATTCTGAAAGAACAGAAGAAGAGAGAAAAGAAGGCCGAAAAACTGAAGGAGATGGGTTACGATATCGAGTTGCCGAAGATGACAAGTGTCGATGAAGTGGTGAAGGTCAACACTGATAAGATAGCCGAGCCTACATCTACTGAAGTGCCTGACGCAGACGGGGCTATAGCTTCAACCGCCACACAAAAACCCGCTAAGGACGAGGCACAGCCAAAGGCGCTCCAAAATGGCCAGAAAGGGGCTGAAAAGGCAGCTGTGGGCGATGCCGTCAAAGCTAATATGGAGTCAGAGGGAAACTTACCAGCCACTTCTAAGAAGGATACAACGCCACTCGCTGTAGAAGACAAAAGTAGTCGTGGCGATGTGCAATTCAAGTCGAGCAAGAAACACAAGAACAAAGAGCAAAGTCGAGGCTCGGCCTTTGGAGACGGCAACAGTGTTAAAGATGCCTTCGTCGGAAAAGTTGAGTCTTCAAACCATGGTCAAGAGTTACCCAAAGCAATATCAAAACCTCTATTCGAGGAAGCCGCAGCCGAAACCGAAAACGCTCCAAAGCTAAGTAAGAATCAACAGAAGAAGATCCGAAAACGTCAAAAGCTCCAGTCACAGGGCAATCATGGACAAGACGCTGCTACAAATCCTGGACTACCAATCATCCATCCAAATGCAAATCCAGCTCCAGCTACTGTTACTGCTACGCCTGAACCTGGAAATGACAAATCTGCTGCCAAGAATCATAGTAAGAACCAAGCCAAGCAGTCGACGGATAGGGAGGTTCCAGACATTGCTACGAAGCGTAAGGTAGAGCTGGCTAGCGAAAGCCTTAGCGTGGAGCGCAAGAAGAAGAAAAAGGCTAAGAAGGCTGAGGCTTGATTGACAAGAAAGGACCGGCCATCCAGGTCTCAAATTTGACATCATTTTTAGCGTCAACCACATAACAAAAGTGTTTTCTCTACGAGAAATATAACTTTCGGCACTTATTGATTTCTTTGTGTATTCATATGAGAATTTTAACGGTAAAAGATATCCTTCATCAGACCACGGTCAAAACCAGCTTTCGGTTGTTATGGTACATGGGCAGGAGCTAAGTCTTCGGCATTTCGGGAAGAAATCGGGTTCTATGGAAACGATAGTTAATGAGTTTGCAGGTAATCAGATCATGGGCTAGCACAGAAAATGCCGAAATCTCCCGGCATCAAGAGTGAGCGCTTCAGGTAGTGATCTAGCACTCTTATCCTAAGAAATCATACAAGGCATCTACAGCTCCCTTTCTAGACTATAGGACGCAGACGTCGTCTATTTTCAAGTTCTCAAACCTTTCACTGTAATCACGCGTTCAATATTTTCCATTGAAATAAATGGTACGATCGCGCGAATCCGGACAGCGGGCATTCGTCCGCTCTCAGGGGCGGAGAAACTGAGCGTTCCGGCGGAGAGCGGACTAATCACGAGAGGCACAACTTGCTGACAAATAGGAGGTAAGGGGGTCTGGCAGGATGGGAGACACAGTCTTCCTGTTTTGAAATAGTACCTCTCAAGTGGGTAATAGGTTTGTGTCTTACTTGGATTTCGGTACGGCTAAGAATCAGCGGATTAGGTATAAGTACGGAGTCGACAGCTATTGATCTACTTAACGCATCGTTTTCACGAAGTAACTGTAAATGAGAGAGTTCTTCGATCGGTTGTTAGCCTATGACCCCACTTAAAGGTCTATTAGAAGGGCTAGCCTGAAGCACTGCTTTTAAATCCCAGCCGTTCTCCTGAGGTACAATTCTTTGCATTTGAAATATCACATTGATATCTCCCCTCGCTTACTAACGAAGACGTCTTTAAATGGCTCCTCATATTTTTCTCCTCGGCGCGACTGGCTACGTTGGTGGAACCTTACTCAACCAACTTCTCACTACCAACCCCTCGCTCTCTATCACGGCTCTGGTGCGAACGCCAGAGCACGCCAAAACCGTTTCTACAGCCTATCCGACAGTGACTACCGTCCTTGGAGACCTCGACTCACACGATACCCTCGTAGCCGAAGCTGCTAAAGCCGACATTGCGATCCAGTGCTCAAACGGAGACCATGAAGCGGGTATCCTCAGCCTTGCGGATGGTGTCACGGAGAGAAATAAGATAGTCCAGCAGAAAGGAGGATTTAAGCCAGTGCTCATTCTTGTCTCTGGGTCGGCGAATCTGATCCAGCCGCCGGTCACCTATGGCGAGAAGGTGGAGCGGGTGTATTCCGATGTGGCGGACGCAGAAACGATCAGGACGTTCGGTCCGGAGAGAATACACTCGGCATTGGAACAGAAAGTGCAGAAACTTAGTGAAGAGAGAGGAATCCAGTTCGTGATTCTGGCACCCTGCGCAATTTTTGGAAAGGGTACCGGACCGGTAAAGACTGAGACATATTCAAATGCTGTAGCAGAGGTGATGGTCAAGGAGGGTAAAGTATTCACAATGGGTGCCGGGGAAAGTATTTGGAGCGCAAGTTCTGTGAGGGATGTCGCGAAAGGAATTTCATTTGTTGTGGAAGAAGCATTGAAAGGCGACAGCACGAGATTGGAGTTTGGCTTGAAAGGATACTATTTCATTGAGAGCTTTGAGGCTGGCGCAAGGGAAAGAGCAGAGGCAGCGGCGCCGAGACTGTTTGCTGAAGGAAAAATTAAGAGTCCGGAGGTGATCAACTTACCTCCTGAGGAAGCAACATCTGTCGGCCGTATCGTATCAATCATATTGGGCACAAGCTCGCGTGCAAGAGCGGACAGGCTCAGAGGCTTGGGATGGAAGCCCGAAGACTTGGACTGGAGGCCGTTGATGACGGAGGAAGGAGCCGTGAGGATCTGATGATTTGACACACTTTCGTGGCTTTTCGTGCTGCGACTCGAGAGAGTACGTCAACTCTGTCACAGACTACTGTGTACGTGTTCAATCTTGCGTTTGTTGGCATGGTTCGTGCTACCCTAGAATCGGTGGATATCTCGGTTTCGATTTCACTTACGTCGGTCGTGTTTAAAATTGCAAGATGAGCAAGCAAAGTGACATTTCCCTTCATGATTTAGCCTCCAGCCCAGTGATGAGCGGCAAGGAAGTCCTGCTTCAGCCATGCTAGATCCTTCTCAGAGCGGAAAGAAGGAAGCTGAGCAGCTATCTTCTGCATCATAAGCCGGCAAGTTAGTACCAATGCATGTGGCTGCATACTTGCGCGTACGGACGCCAGAGGCCGCGTAGCTAGTAGTACGGCTTCTTTCTCCCTGCCGCTCTAACTACTATGCTCCGAAGCATCATGGCCCGCATGGGTTCGGACTGGCCTCCACAGTCTCCGCCGCTTCTAACTAGGCCCTTTTGGGAAGGCTTCGATATCACAGCAGCCTTGCAGACCAGGCCGAGTACATGATACAGCTCCATGTCAGCACGTTGACCCCTCATTTCATGCGCCGTTCCCCTTCTCTCTTACGAGCTTCCCGCCGACTCTTTCAATTCTCAAGCCAATTGTCTCTATCTAATCCTACGTCCGCATTGAAACCGGTTATGGACGCCAACGTCAAGAAGCAGTACCTCGCCGACAATCCACCCACAGTCGTGCGACTTGAGATCAAACCCCACTTCGAAGCTCTCACAGAGGACCAAAAGCTCTACGCGCACTACATTAGCCGGTACACAAGCCCCGAAGCTGTCATCTGATATTTTTAGACTGACTATAATGGCTTAGAGCTGCCTTTTCCGGAACCCGCATTGTCCAGCGCCAGATCTCCCCTGAAGCCGAACATATCTTTGATTTCATTCTCGCACTTTATCATGCTGTTTCTGGAGACTGGAAGTCTTTGCCATCAAAAACCGGATCTGCGGATGAGGATGTGCACGCTTTTTTGAGCTACTCTGCCCAATTTCTCGGAAATGGAGGGAATTATAAGGGTTTTGGAGACCAGAAGTTCATCCCGCGCTGCTCTCCAGAAGCTCTCAAGAAGCTTGCATCGGTGTCGAAAGAATCTTTGGCAGCATTCGAAAAGGCAAACTCTACAGGAGGCGGAATATTCGAGACTCAGGATGCAACCTTGATGCATTTAGGGTTCACAGAACAAGGCCATATGACTACTTACTACCCAGACTCCCCAACCATCACCAAGACCGAGATAGATAATGTCGGGAAATTTTTAGAGAAGCAGAAACTCTTGCTAGAGAATACGAGATTACGCAAAACACCCAGCGGCGATTTTGAAGTCCTGATAGCCTCTGGTATATCAAACCCTCCTGTGCCGGACCGTGATTTGGGGGACAAGTCCGAATTCACCCTTGACAATGACAAAAAGCTAAAGCTGGTCTTTGGCGATCATATTAATGAAATGGCAAAGATAGCCTTGAACATCAAGAAAGCTGAGCAGCACGCTGCCAATGACATACAAAAGAAGATGCAGGAAGAGTACGCCAAATCCTTTGGTACAGGTTCAATTGAAGCATTCAAAGAGTCTCAACGATTGTGGATCAAGGATAAGGGTCCTGTGGTGGAGTCCAACATTGGTTATGTCGAGACATACCGAGATCCAGCATGTGTTCGTGGCGAATGGGAAGGATGGGTTGCAATGGTCAACCAAGAACGAACGCGCGCTTTCGGAAAGCTAGTATCAGTGGCAGTACCAATGATTGCAAAGCTCCCATGGCCTAAAGACTTCGAGAAGGATGAATTCCTTAAGCCAGACTTCACTTCGCTAGAAGTCCTTACTTTCGCGAGTAGCGGTATACCAGCTGGGATCAACATTCCAAACTATGATGACATCCGACAAAACGAAGGCTTCAAGAACGTCTCCCTCGGCAACGTTCTATCTGCTAAAGCACCCAACGAGCCCATCCCATTCATCGCTGAGCATGAACAAGACCTCTACCGCAACAACTACGACCTTGGCTTCGAAGTCCAAGTCGGTGTCCACGAGCTCCTCGGCCACGGTACCTGTAAGCTTCTTCAAGAGACCGAACCCGGAAAGTTCAACTTCGACCACAAGAATCCTCCCATAAGCCCTATCAGCAACAAACCTACCACAACTTACTACAAGCCCGGCCAAACCTGGTCTGGCGTCTTCGGCCCCATCGCCTCCTCCTTCGAAGAATGCCGCGCGGAATGCGTTGCCATGTTCCTCGGCTGCGAGCCCTCCATCCTTCAAGCCTTCGGTGCTCATGACCCAAACCAAGAAGTCAGCGATGTTCTCTACGTCATGTACCTCCTCATGGCCCGCATGGGCGTCATGTCCCTCGAATCATGGGACCCCAAGTCCAAGAAATGGGGCCAGATCCACAGCCAGGCGCGGTTCAGCATCCTGAAGACCTTCCTCGACGCCGGACAAGGCTTTCTCGAGCTCAAACACACAAAAGACGATCTCTCAGATTTGACAATCCACGTTGATCGGTCAAAGATCCTAACCGTTGGCCGGCCAGCGGTAGAGAAGTACCTTCAGAAGTTGCACGTGTATAAGAGCACCGCGGATGTAGATGCTGCGCAGAAAATGTACGATGAGACGACGCACGTGGACGATTGGTGGGGAGGGAAAGTGCGGCCGCAGGTCATCGAGAAGAAGGTGCCGAGGAAGGTGTTTGTACAGGCTAATACCATGATTGGGAAGGATGGGAAGGTTAAGCTGACGGAGTATGAGCCAACGCTGGAGGGTTTGATAAAGAGTTATGTGGAGAGGGATGTGTGATGTCGTATGATTCGATGAGATGACATGATATGAGTGACGGAGACGTCATTGCATTGTAGGGCAAGAGAACCCAAAAGCAATCGTGATGGATGTGGCAAGCAAAATAAATAGAATCATCTGAGGGCACAGGACCACAGTCACCAAAAATTCCACCAAGGCGAACGCCGCTCATCTCGAAGGAGCGAGTAAAGCTTTGGCGGATAAAGTTCATATGCCGACCATCCACGTACCAAGATCCTCAGCAGTAGGTAGACAGTTATCCGAACCACGTCTTAACTCCAGCCATGCCCCTTTCCGTAGGCAGGTTCCCGTAACGAGAAACCAGCATCACTTCGCCGTCCGACGAGTCCTGATACTATCGATTTCCTGATAAACCTTGTCGTCTTCGCGATTGGTTATGATCCAGTCCGTACCAAGGTCCAACATGCGTGTATATTCAAAGTTTTTCTCGGCGTTTGTAAGCTCATGGTAGCAGCATGATGAGGACCATGTTTTCGTGCCCGCTACGCCCTGCCTGCGTAGGCTGCCTTCTCAGATGGGGATCTGCTGGGGTTTTGTTGTTTGACGGGGGGCTGGAATCCCGATCTGCTGGGTCTCGACTGCTTTCGTGATTGGTGATTATCTGGCATAGATCTTGGTTAACGGTGTATGGACCACGCTTTTACAGTTCCGTGGGAAGATACTGGCGTCGTACTTGGTTCAGGCTATGTCTGTTTTTTGTAAGCGGCTTGCTCGATGAAGGGGTGAGCAGTAGATCTGTCGTCCGACGGCCGGGAAATTTGTCCATTTTTGTGATACGTAAATGTTGGCGGCTATGCTGTGGAAATAGTTTGGAAGGAAAAGGTTGATCTTGGTCCAACTTTATTGCAAGTCTGGTAGAGCCAAGGAATGGCCGGTGAGAAGTCTCGGTATTAGTTAGAGAAGTTTCGAAAAGAACTGACGAAAGCGGGATTTGAGATCGCTCATGGCACTGTTCGCACTCTCAAGAAGGAAATATGAATAGAATAGGACACATTAAAGATGCAAATGGGAATCAAGAGCCCGAAAAGATATAAATGTAGCCACGAAAACAAGAACAAATGCAAGCCTAGGCACTCCCTGGGCTTCCTGGTGGACATCGGAACGCAAAAGCCCTAATATTCTGCACAGGCAGACCTCCAACATCTACAGGGTTCATGCAGCCCTCCGCCGACTCAGCAAATGTCATGTACCCCAGCCAACGCTCAGCACCACAGTTCCCCATGACCACATCTCCGTCTCCGTCTGAGTCGATTGAGCAGGAGTCCGAGCCATCGCCATAGAAATGCAACTGGCAATTTCCCATTTCGCCTTTCACTTTCACGCCGAGCGCGGAATCGAAGTCCGAGTCTTCGCTGCAGAACACCTTTGTCCGATCAGTCCAGAGGTCGGACATGGTGTACTTCTTGAAGACATCGTCCGCACCGCCTTCTCCGCCGCAGCCGGCGTCTGAGTAGAAGCGCACGTTATCAATGCTGAACGGTGGCGTGTCCTCAGAATCGGGAGAGCCTTCGGAGAAATCTTGGGCGGTGTTGTAGGCACTTTCGTCGAAATACTGGGCCTTGTATTCATCTAAGGCGTCTGGCCATACATCTGGATCAAGGGGTGCAATGGCACGCGGACGAGGGCCGTCCATCATTTTGGCGTAAACGCTAGAAGAGGCGAAGAGAAACGCAAGAAGAAATGGATGCATTCTGAAAGACACAATTTGAAGGAATTTTCTAAGTGAATGAGAGGTAGTCTTGACTGCCCTAGTTCTGGTAGACACTTCCAATGGGAATGACAAGAAATCAAGTGCGAGTTCTCAGGAATTCTATACCTTGGTTCACGTTGAGTGACTTTGCGATGAGACTGAGCCAGTGCGCGCGACTACGTGCGTTTTCTGTGAAGTGCAACAGACAGAATATTGATAGTTGTCCGAACTGAACCACCTCCACCAAATACGAGGATGTGTAGTTATGAATTAAAGGTAGCACAACTTGTAGGGCAACTCGTATGGTCTTCTTGGTAAACAGAGTTACTGCAAGACACAGTGTTATGCTCCACGATAGGGGTCCAGTAAGGCGAGGGAATAATTACGCACTTCGAAGGCGGCTAACAGTATTCCGGTGGGTGTGGTGACAGCAACATCGACTTTAAGGAGGCACTATTCTGCTTTGGTCTCAAATCCCGAAAGCGTGCTGAGCGGTGGTGTGAAGGGTGTTGGGGAGGCGCAGCAGCTGAGATAAGATGGCGATTGAAGAGGTTGATTGAAACGGCTACAGGGGCGACGACAGCCGCACGATCAGACCCCACGGGCGGCACACAATTGAAGCTTGCTTCCCTAAAGAGGGTCTCACCCCCCTGATAGCTCTTATAGGCTTGTTGGTCGCCAACAAGCTGCTCTAAATAGGCAATTCTCGTATTTACCGATCGATTGCCGAGTTCGAGAAGCTTTACTGTGAGTTATCAGCTTTTTGCGAGCCGGCCTCACGCTTCGTGGCCCCATTTCCAGCATATCGGTTCTCATCCTCCTTCTACCGTAGTTACTTTCGCAACCTTGCTGGGTAGGCACCAGGTTGAAACACCCCTGAGTGTACGTGTCTATGGTCATCTAATTGCACACCTTACCCAGACATTCTCGATACGTTACTGTTTATGGATAATGGTGATCGCTTTCGGGTCAAAGATGCCCGTTAGAAAGACTTGTGTAATCACACCTCGGGCGTTGGTATCCCTCCCCTGTGAGGTCCCAACATCCTCGCGTCGGCGTTGCGACATCACTATGCTCAAATCATCCAAATTACTTTGTGGCACCTAGAGATTTGAGGTCTTGGCTACCCCCCTCAAGAACTTGGTGCACAGCCTTGCCCATCTCTCTTCAAAGTGGTCCCAACTGCTGCGCACGGTATCCATTCTTGCGGCAGAATGGGTTCAGCGCAAGTGACTGCAAACACACAAAGACTTCATACGAGCGTTGGGCTTTGTATGTGGATGAAGACCTCTCCAAACGCTCTAGCGTGAGTAAGAATGCCACCACTGATGAGTGTGCAGTCTTTCTGCCCTGCGATCATTGATATCTAGCAGGTATTGCAGATCCTTGACTGTTTGCAACACGCATTATCTTCTACCTCGAGGCCCTAGGTGACGGCTTTTGATACTGTTCGTAGGTTTTTTCATTCTCTTCTGCAAAAGCAATGCTTTTAAAATTTCCACTCTTCCTTCTTTTAGCCTACATTGTAAGCGTAAATGGAATTGCTGTTCCGCTGCGCAAAAGAGCTCTCTCTACAAGAGCGCCATCACCTTTCAAAAGATTCAAATTCAACGGTAATGCCGTCAAATGGGACCAAACGTGCGGTGACCCAAATGTGGCATGGAAAAAGTACAATCAACAAGAGACCAAGCAGGAAGCCGTCATCCGTGCCTGGGAAGGGGCTATGGAGCTTCTGGCAGATGCTCAAACGAGATTTGCAGCTACCAAGAGGACTGCCAAGACTGGATCTCTCTCCAATGATCAAAAAAGGCAACAAGTTGATCAAAAGGACCCTGGGTATGCTTAATCCATGCATTTCAAATGATTTCTTGACCACATCAACTCACACCGTGCCTCTAAAGCTACACCCAATTCTTCAATCTTGACTTCAGCGACGCCACTTTTAACAGAATTGACGATGTACTTGGCTCGATGCGACAAAAAGTTAATGCTCACAGTCAGCGAAAGCAGCATGGTGACTTGGAAGTATTGTGTGACGAAGACCCGAGCCTGGGCTGTGACGGCGGAACCTATGCGGCGACATGGGGAACGGTCAGTTGCTCTAGGTGCCGCTGAAGTCCTTGGTCACTGAATTGACTGTTCAACTCTCACAGCAAAACGTCATGAACTTTTGCAACCTGTTTTTTACCGGCCTATCTCGATTTGACAAAGCGAAAGAGGCAACGGTGTACAATTCTAAACAGGATGCCGTGAAAAATCACGGTGTACGAGCTGATGACTGGGACGGATGTAGAACGCTGCAGATGTCGAAGTCTAAGAAGGGTTGGTGTTATCATGATTCTGATGGTGAGTGGAGGCTCTGTCGCGTCCAAGCTTAGGTCCATGATCTGACCAGAGTTTTCTTAGCAATGACCGTCCTCCACGAATGGTATGTAATTTGCTCTTTAACAAGAAACCTACCTGTTGACGATCGATCTACGACAGGAGCCACCACGAGTGGGCTGGATGGACAAACCCTTTCAAACAAGTCGCTGGACAGTCGCAAATGCAGCAGGTGCCGGCAGAGTGTTACGAATTCCCAAATTGCAATAAGCTAGCCAAGAGTGGAAATACCGACTATAGAGATAATGCTGATACTTATGCGTGGTACTCTGAATGTTTGTGCCGCCATCTCTATGCATTTAAGGCTGGGTAGCAGAAGTCGTACTGCATCTGATTGTTGGTCCCGGCGCTAGCCTGGCTCATAATCGGATGCGGCACGAGTTCTGATACTTAGCCTTGGCTCAATTCCTATCTTTGCTGACAATGTGCTGCAGATGGATACTTCACAAAACGTTTGGGAGTCGATATCTGGCCGATGGGCGGGCCAAACCCAAAACAAGTGACAGTCTAACCAGCAGGTAGGCGCTTCTTTGTGGACGGGAAAATTAGGCGTCGAATGTAGGGCCTACGGCATCTCACAAGATGTAGAGTCGGCACTTTCATGCCTAGTGAGACATCGGTGAAATACGCTTTATATCTTTGTCGACACGTTTAAAGTCACCATCACGGCGTATCGTATCGGCAAAGTTGTAGCTCGGTAGAATTGTCATTTTCTCGATTCTCTAAAAATGGCAACTATTCACATTTTGCAAATCATTCGTGCTTTATTTTTCGGTTCTTAGCTTACGAGAAAGCAGCTCCTGTAGTTTTCTAATGTGTTCCTATTTTACTTGCTTCTGCGCTTGCTTTTTTACGAGTACTTAGCGCGCAACTAGCTCGATTGTATCGATGCCGTTTTCATTAAAACTACTTCTTCGTCTTATATTGTTATTAAATAGGAAAAGCATAGATTCAACCAAAGTATAAGGATTGAAACATTGAGAAGACACTGTGGCTACATTCTACTGTTGGGAAAGGAAGTGAAAATGACCTCGAAGACTTATTGAAATTGAAATGCACAACCATGCTGCACGCCAAAGCAGCATGTCAACTAAGTGTCACACATCCTTCAAATCTCCGGCTATCACAATTGATCATTTCTTTGCAAAGCTTCAGGACTGTATGATAGTATAAATAGTAAAATGCTTCAGGTAGAAAAGCGCAATCGCATAGCGAACAATTATCTATGGAAATCATGCTAAGGCACTCTCTGACCATATGCCATAACCTTGCTAATCGTCAACATTGGACAGAAGTCATTCTTGAACTAATCCAGCTTTTGGCGCTTGTTCGAGGCCTTGATCCCCGAGCTTGAGCTCGTACCAATTCTCGTCATTGAACACCTCCGCGTCTTGTTCAGAGAAGGAACGCTTCCCGCCACGAGATAAAAGCCTCTTTTTAAGTGTCGTCCCTCCGGGTAAGACACGAGAACTCCTACTTCGCTCGCAGAAAATCAGTGCAGCTTCGACACGGCTAGACGTTGCTGTGGAGCGTCTTTTTTCTTAAAGTCTTTAGAATATTACATCTTGCACAAGAGCAATAGAGTCTGTCCTTGCCTCCATGGGCCTTTGCTCTTGCTCACTGCCCCGAAAAGGGAGATTCTGGCATGCTGATTCGTATAGTCTACCTACGATCCCAGGCACCTTGCGCTCGATCCTGACGTGTCGCCTTTTAGGTTTTGATGTTAAGCCATTATAAGACAATGTCCACGACAACGGAGATGAGTATGCTCCATGGCTAGGCGATGTTGTAGCTGTGATTAAGCCTGAGGAAGAGGATGATGACATAAGCAGAGGTGCCGAGACGCTTCGAATCCTACTATCTAACCTGAGCATTTACCTGCAGTGGATGTTGTCTTTTCTAGCAAGTCAACAAGTTCAATCAGGAAACCATCCTGGCAGAGAATGATGAGGGCATCTAGGTAGAGGCTGACGCTGCTGCATCTAACCTCGACGCAGATTCAATTCCTCTCAAAGAAGAGATTGGGGTGGGTTCTGACGCAGAACACAAGCATTCTCCTAGAGAAGGCGATATAACTAAGAAAGCAAGGACAATGGAAGGGAAAGGCGAGCAGGAAGCCAGCAATCAAGACGAAGATAGGGAAGATCCTGGTTACTGACATTATATTTTCCTAGAGGTCTGTCACCACCATTTCCGCACAAAACTCGCTTACGGAAGCTCCGATCTCTCAGCAAGCTCTATCTTAGGCTCCACTATTCTCAGCACAGAGCCATTGTCTATGTCCAAAAAGGCAACCACTGCTTCTCTTGTCACTCCCTTGATCTCTATCCTCTCCAACCCTTGCCATCCTTCTAGAAGAACGGGTAGCAAAATTTGCTGAAATCGCTGGTCCATTGGTGATATTTCTTCATGCGGCAGCGTTCTCCAGCCTCGTCTCCCAGAAGTGTCACCGCCCAATTCAGGCCGGTTCGCGCCCTTATGCTGTAGGATTAGGGATGTCGGCTTCGACTTCTTGATGAAATCTGCCCACTCTTGATAAATCTCAACGTCACAGTCATTCCTCCAGAATCCAGCCTGAGAATGTTGATGTCCTTGCTTTCGTAAAGCCAAGAAGCGGAGCGATCCGCTACAACATCGCTCCTGTATTTCTCGAATACTTAGCAGTCTTCTCATTGGCGAGTTTGGCGTCTGCCGCGGTAGTTCTCCCGACGGCCAGTCATCTTTATCGAAGGCTTCAGTCGGAACATCAAAGGTGCGGTCATCCTCGTCTGTGATTCTGTACCCAAAGGCTTGACCATTCCTCAGACTCCCCACGTCGACGGCGCAGTCCAATTCCAAGGATTCAAGATTAGCCTTACCGCTTCCCTCGTCTTTGTTCGCGCTTCCCAACACAGCCTTGGCAAACTTGTAGCTCATTTTTCCTCCTAGCTTTACCTTACGTGCTCGAGGGAAGAGTCCTCCAGATCCTCCAAGGTCTCCCTTCGGCACCCACTTTGGCGGGAACCAGTAGCTTATGTCTACTTCACGTACATTCGTCATCAATACAAAAGCCCCATATGCCTCATCGTCGATGCTGTCCTCTTCTGGCCACCGCTCCCATGGCATTATCGCTAAGCGGTAAAAATGCATCGTCCAGCTTAGCACTTGAACATACTTGGCATACCCTGGTGTCTGACGGAGCTGGCGCAACAACTGCCATTGCCCAAGACGTATAGCGCGAGTGCGTGAAGGCGGGTCTGTGGTCTTGCCGTCCGAGTCATTGTGGGTGCATAAAGAGACTGTACGGTAGATGTGAGGGATTATGAGGTTGTGAAGGGCTTGACAAGTTGGCGCGCATTGACGGAGGCAGGGGATGGGGAGGCAGGAGATGATGTGGTCTAGGATTGGGAATGGGAGGGAAAGGAGGGAAGGACGGTGTAATGGAGAGCTGACATTATGATTGGTGGTCATGTCAAATTGAGGACTGGCTGGGAAGATGGGAGCCTGGACTGAGAAAGGAAATTATAAGACTAAGAATCTATTTCAACCTAATACTTAGTTTTGGGGGGGATGAGATTACCAAATGCTCGTCATCCAATCTGACGCTGAAGCCGGGATTTCGCTTGTTAGTTTAAAGGATCTGCTGTTGGGAGTCGAAAGGCCGTGGCTTAGACTCTGCGGCTGCAGCCAAGATCGCGCATCGGAAAACCTGCCTTCGTTTAACGAGATTTGAAAATGTCAAAAAAACTTTAAGCCGCTGAGAGAGAAGTATATGAATCTCTCATCAATCAGAAGGTCAAACAAGAATCTGCAGCACTCTTCAAGCGCTGACTGCGGTTGTATGGCTGCTGTCATGAAATCAGTGCAGGTGCCTTTGCAGCAATAGCAGCGACATATACAATCTCTCATACTGGCCCTGATGAATCCTTTTATACCACGTATGCGAGGCTGCTTCTCTACTACGAAGAACCAAAATATCTTTAATCGACTACAACTATGTAAACGGTCACGACCTTTCTCTAGCACCTGTCAGCAGCCCGTGAACGATCCGCAGCTTGAGAAACAGAAATTAATTCATTCCATTGTCAAAAAACCGGCCCCATCGACTCGCCAACCTGATGGTGGCTACTCTCCTTTTGATGTCCTCAGGTCAAATCAGTCACAATCTTCAGGATCCTTGCC
Source organism: Pyrenula massariospora (assembly GCA_021030905.1). Lineage (NCBI taxonomy): Eukaryota > Fungi > Ascomycota > Eurotiomycetes > Pyrenulales > Pyrenulaceae > Pyrenula > Pyrenula massariospora. Next base: position 1,270,934 of record JAGFMI010000004.1, read on the forward strand.
AAATCAGCTTGAACGACGCGATTCCAGCAAGGAACCGTACCACTTGAACATCTATGCTACGAAGCACAATTGCCATATCACATGGACAAGACCGAATCGTGAACCCATCCTCTCGAAATCGGTGGGCAACTTGAACTTCAAAAAGGGGCAGCGAGGAGAATTTGACGCCGCATATCAGCTTTCCACGTTCGTGATGAGCAAAATGCAGGAGAAGGGGTTATCGACCATTGACAGCGGTAATATTGAGATTGAACTTATCCTGAGAGGTTTTGGGCCCGGAAGAGAAGCATTTACAAAGGCTCTGCTGAGTTCAGAAGGACGATTTCTGCAAGATAAAATCGTTCGAGTAGTGGACGCAACGAGATTGAAGTTTGGTGGGACAAGGAGCCGCAACGTGCGCCGCTTGTGACGAGGACTATACGTTTCAATTGGCATGGCACTTTTTTGCGCTGTATCTTGTAGGTGAAGAGGATGGGATATTGGCATTTCATGCGAGGGTGCTATCAATGGCAAGATAATTTGCTGATAGAGCGTTTTCGTTAGAATATTCAATCGAAATATTATTTCCCATGGTTCGCACAATACCTCGCTGAGTCTAACATCAACATCTCAGCGAGCAATCTATACTGAGAATCTCGAAGACTATACTACGGAGTCAACAGAGCCTCTCCGTCGGATCTCCCGAGGATTTTGATCCATCGGATTATCCACCGGTAATCATTACACGTGACGCCGATAATCAATGGAGTCCGGGAGGGGCCATAAGGTCGCATCTTGCCAAGCGCGTCGCGGCCGCAGCTTAATCGCAGCCTTGTGTAACTTGGTCTCGTCGGGGCCAGCCAATTTTCTGGTATCGCAATACCGGCGCTTCCAACAACTTAGATCACACCCAGCTTTTAACATATCAGATTCGCAGGTCTTTCGCCAGAGATATCTTGATGTGGCGATTTGGTTTTCTTACAATCCACATCTCTCTGACTCTGACGGCTGTGTATAGCCTCTCCGACAGCATACCACAAAGCAAATGCGCCAGACCAGAAACTCCGGAATAACAAGTCGATGGACGGCTGGCCAATTGAATACGTAAAACGTACGGTTGCGAGCTCGCTTCCTAGCACAGCTGAACCACCAATGTCGTGTGAATGCAACCTCTAAACCCCTTTCTACGCGCCTTCTTCCGTTCGACCCTTCCAGCTCAAGCAACCCCTATCCAGCACCATGTAAGCTTTCCATACCAACTCCTTGTGTCGTAGGTTCTCTACAAAGTTACTGATGGTCTGATAGATACTGCTTGTTCCGACAACAGATACCCTTCTACATACTAAAGATCGAGAATCCGGCCGCCCTTACTCTGAATTAGTTCGAGATGAAGAGTTCCTCGGCAGTCATATTGTTCGAATCCAGTCGAATCAGGAGAATGAGACAAAGGAACATACAAACCTGCGGGACAGCAGAGGCAAGGCAAAACAGGTTACAACAGTCAACGGACGGACGGTGATATTCAAAGAGAGCACGGTCTATACCAATCGAGGTGCACAAGCAGTACTAATGTTGTTCTGAGGCTTGAGCTGATATTTACAGGTTTCAAAAACTTGAGTCAAGCTCAGCTCTTGAATGATGCGCTTTACTACGCGGCCAACAATGATAATCAACATTGGCTTATCTACTACATCTCCCGTCCCCTGCTTGGAATGCTTGAATCTGTCAGTATTGTACCCGCTGTCATTGCGAGCCCGGAGGCAGAAGAGGCTACTTCCTCTTCTTCCCCTCAACCAAATGGGACCGACTTTACAAAGAAGAAGGAGGTTCGGAATTTCCAGGATCTTCTCAACAACTTCCCAATGATAGCACGCCAAATGCAACCAGGCCTGGAAAGGCTGTTTAAAGAATTTGGGAAGGAGCTCGGTAAGCCGTTGCCGCCCCCGCCTTCCAGCTCCACAGATTCTATCGAAGAGCCAGAAGATACCTTAGATGAGTATGCGTCCTTCAGGTCTCACGCTACAAACGGTCATATTAAGCTGCCGTCTACCGCGGAATTTCTTGAGGATGAAGAGGATCTTATGAGACGCGCCCTCGAGACTGCCGTGACCGCAGCTATTGACCTCTTCCAGCTTGTCGACAAGCAGCAGCTTTCATTCTTGGGGGCGACAACAGATCTCACCGGCCCACTAGTCGAGAAGCTGATCGAACGGTATGTTGCAGAGCAAGTTCATGACAATTTGCTCTTTGCCCGGCTTTGTAGTTTCCGCAAGGTTGAGGATCAAGAATTGGACCGTCGTATTCATCACATGGAGAACATTGATGTGTCTCAGGTCGGCATTAGCATAGAGGGTGGTAGGAAGGGTAAGGAAGCCTTGAACCGCCGCCTTTCGAAAGCTATTGAGACATTTCGGCAGATGGGCGTCGCTGGGAGCCCACAAGAAATGCTTGAAATCTTACTCCAGACAGCGAAAAACGTTACAGATGAACCCGTCGGTCAACCGAGACAAAATACGTCCGAGAAGGACGCAGAGAAGCCACCGTCGGTCCTCACCATCAATGCAGACATTCTCGTGTCGCTGTTATTGCTTGTCGTCATTCGATCACAGGTTCGACATTTGCAAGCTAGGCTTTCATACATGCAAAAATTCATCTTCATTGAAGACGTTGAGAGTGGCGAGATCGGTTACGCTTTGAGCACATTTGAAGGCGTCATCTCTTATCTCAGTCATGACTCGGCAGGGCTCAGGAATGCCAGCTCTAGAAATAAACGTCTTTGGCAGGCTGTCAAGCATGGCAATGTCCACGAAATGAAAGCGATACTTGAAGCCGAAGATGATCGTTCAGTCAACGCTACCATCGTTGATGCTCCAGGTTATTTTCGCAGGAGCTCTTCCTCGTCCGATCAGCAAACATTCGTCAATTCGATTGCATCATCATATGATGAACCCATCGTTGAGTCACGAATGCCGCAAAGTATGTCTGGGGAATATTCTGGAGATGATGCAAACCTTTCACATGTTTTTCCATTTCAGCGCTGGATCGTACAACCTCCGACACCCATTCCTGGGCCGCCAAGATCTGTGAAGAAGGTTTCTATGGACATGCGCAGTCTTTCAGGGTCCTCAATGATTTCATTCAAATCACGAACTACAACAATTGGCTCCACCACGAGTGGGATTGAGGGGGATACGTCTATCGAAAGTCTCTCGAGGACTCAAGACCCGTCAGGCAATTCCATTCCTATGATGGCCGTAGAAGCCCGCCAACCACAGTCACTTCGGTATCTGTTTTCACTGAGGCAATACTACACACCAGATAGTCTCATGGAGGACACCAGTAGCGAAGGAACCACACTTCTGAGTGCTGCGGTACAATTAGCAGATGAAGACCTGATCAATGTGATTCTTGATTATGTTTCTGATTCTACTAATGATCAAGAAAAGACTGCGTATTTCGCAAAAGCGGACTCGCGTGGAAGAACAATGGCTCACTATCTTTTCAATGCACCGCATCTACTTTCGCGGTTAGGGGAAGGATTACCATGGAGGCAAAAAGATAAAATTGGCCAGACTCCACTCTTCGCCTTGTGCAGATCATACGATCATCCGGAGTATAGTCAAATGGTGAACGAGGCTTTGGCCATGGCAAGAGAAGCTCAAAGTGATGGCAGACCTCTTCGTCTGGACGAACATGTCGATTACAAAGGCAACACCTTGTTGCACATTGTCAATGACCCAAAGATCATCAATCAGATTCTTCGCCTTTGTGATGTTGATCCTAACGCGTTTAACGATAAGAAATTCACGCCGCTGATGCTCGCCAGCAAATACGGAAGGGTCGACATGGTTCGTGTTTTATTCAGCGATGCTCGAGTGGACATAAATCTAAGGGAATTACGTGGCTTGACAGCTGTCGAGCTGGCAAAGGACGATGAGGTCCGGAATCGCATTGATGACCTGACCTTGTTTGCGCAAGGACCGTCTGGGCCGGGTTCTACCCCAGACAGCACGGGTCGGATAACGAGCGTTGTGCGCTCCTTCTTTGTTGAAGATGCCACAACTCGGTTCATTCTCAAATCTGGCGCACCGTCTGGCGCGGTAGACGGTAACAGCACGACTTATACTATCACGACTTGTCGGCGGAGCTTGGCCGAGTTCGAAAGTGTGGCAAGGTGGATGTCTTTGGAGCACCCAGCGTCTTACATGCCCAACATGTTCAATTTTCGATCTGCGTTCCAGATCCATTCGAAACCCAGCCGAGCAGTCTTACATGATGTGCAGGTCCAGCTTGATTGGTTCATCCGCATCATGCTTGCGCATCCGACATTTGCTAAGCACGAAACATTATGGGAGTTCTTCCTCGTGCCAGACATCCAACCTGCAATGATGGGGCAACGCGCCAAGCTCAAAGCACAGCTGCTTACGGAGAGTATCGCGGAAGAGTATGAGGCTGCCACTGAAGTGCGCGATATCGAGCAATTCATCGCCCACGGTAAGGACATGGTCCGATCAGTCAGCGCTGCCACGCGCAGCCTCATCCGCCGAGGCCATTCACTGCGGCACGCGCACGATGACCTTGCAGACGCCCTGTCAATGTCTTCAGGTGCCATATCGACTTTAGGAAAGCCTGCCGATGTCCTTTCCGGTCATCACCTTGAAGCGTTCTCAAGATATGTAGCATTGATGAGTACGTCCAGTGATTCGCATCCTCTTCACAGCTTCGTCCAGTCCTTAACCGCCCTCCACGGTACTATTCTAGCGGTTTTATCATCCCTTAGTCGGCCCAGCTTGCTCATCACCCAACTCGGTTCTGCACAGCGTAATCTGTCTCGCAACCGATCAAATCTGAACTCTCAGTCTCTTCCCCGCAAGTTCAATTTTCCCGGACTGGAAGAAAGCAGACTGAAGAACGTGAAGGACACGGAAAAGAAGATCGTCGACGGCGAGAAGGAGATCGAGTATCTAGGCAAGGAATTGAAATGGACTCAAGAGGTCGTGGCGGGCGAGTTGGCGGGATGGACTGATTGGAGAGAAAAGCAAGGGAGGTTGATCATACAACGCTTTGCTCGGGGAATGGTAATCAAGGAAAGGGAGCGCTTTCGCGGGATGCAGCGCTGTCTTCGGGCTCTGAAGGAGGCTGAGGCTGGGACTAGGGCTGAGCAGGGACGGAATTTGACGTGGTGACCTAGGCCTCTGTGAGTCGGCGTTTCGAATTATACCACTAGACTTTCGATGGGCATCGAAGTGGGCGTTTTTCAGGGTTCATGGAGGTGGAATCATTTTCTTTTTTGGTTATGGTAGAATGGAGGTACCTTGAGGCTTACTCTAATCGGGAACCCGTGAAATGGTACGATGGCTCTCATTACGAAAGCCTCTTTATTTTGTTTCTCGATATCTAAAACGTGAATATTCACGTCTCGTACGCTCAGCCTTGTGGCCTGCTCAACCAAATTTCACGTCCTTAACATTTCCATCACCATCGACATGGACGTTTAACCTGCAGGCTAGAATTAGCATAGTGCGGCCTCACTTATTACGAAGTTCTCGTTAACCTTTCCGGATTGTGATCCATGGTCAACATCGAACCTGGCTCTACCACCCGATGATTCTCGGGCAGTTCTTGCTTCGAAAATGACTAGAACGACAACCAGTCAGCCTGGGACGCCGGGAGAGAAAAGGCTTCCTCGATGATACCTGATGGTCTGTGGCGGAGTCGGTGAGCTTCTTGCCCATCAATTTGTCCATCCACGCCGACTTTGGGTCCCCTCCGTCTTTGGAAGTAAGGCCTGGGATGACGAGAGGCATGGTCGATTTGGGACGTACGAGGACAGCTCTTGGAATTGACTTGTTGGTGATCCGAAGGTCTCTGAGGTGGAACGCTCTTATCATGACGCTGTGCCTTTACCATCAGGCTTCCATGACGCGGCATCGACATGCAGCGTACATGACGTAGGGTGGGGGATTGTGGCACAGACGCGCGGCGAAAGTGCGTATCACATGCGTGCGGGCGACTACTTGTCAGGGACTCGGCAGGCTGGCCCGGGCTGGCTCCTTCCCGCCGGCCGTCTGCAAGGATGACCCGCTTGACTCCTCAGCCTCGCCCGGGCTTTGGCGGTCGACTAGCGCACGCTGAGGCTTAAAAACATCCAACGTCAACTTTGAAACAATTCTTTACCCATCCAGGCCGCTGTCCTTGTCTGCTACCAACCAGATGCTGTGACTCAGAGACAATCCTCTTCCTATCGATCACACTGAAACGCACCTTTTCTTGTTCGGAAGAGCTACCTGCCTGTGAATCCAGGTCGGCAGTCTTAGCTGAAGGCTTGTCATACACAGCCCGCCATGTAAGTTTTGTTGGTAGGTGAGCGGGGTCTTCAGGCCCGAAGATGACCTACACGTCTTGCACTGAGTCCCAGACACGGCGCAACAAGACCGCTGCGCCAAGCAGAAAATCCGCCGTGACTTCGGTATACTCGTTGAGTCGGCGACCCGCCGACAGTACAAGCCATACCGCCACCCGCCGCGGCTGTTTCGTCCGATCCTCCCTTCTTATCGCGCGGCCTATTTCGTCGCCAGCTAGCCGACCTTGCACCAGTCTCTGTAACACGTGCCTCCAGGCTTTTCCCAGTGTACCTTTTGGTGCGAGATGGATCCGTTGGCACATTCTTCCAAAAGAAGATCTGGCGCTCAACCGGCCGCTAAAAGATCGACCGCGGGATGCTCCACCCAAATGGCACGGGGTAGAAACACAGCCGCCCTAATTGATCATAGCTATTATTGTTTCACGTTCGCTCCTAACAGGGTCGATGACTTCTGATAGTTGATTATCCCGTCACAACTTTCAGGTCTGGAATCTTGCGAGAGAAGGATCAGATGCCGCTTCCTGCCCAGGCGAATTCTCTGAAGCGCCTCAAAGTCGAGCCGCATCCTCCATGTCGGGGTACGTCTGGGTCACTGATATAGCTCTAGCTTCCCCGCCGTTTGACAGTGGAGTTTCACGTACGCTACATAACTTCACTACGCCTGCATTCTAGTTCAGGAAGTTGAGCTTTCCTTTCGCTCCCAGGCCGATATCCATTCTGTCGAGGCGATCTTTACGTCCTTGGATAGAGACGGCCCTGCGCCTTGCAGCGATCTCCCTCCAACATAAATATGCAGGCGAGGCCACCATCTCTTTTCCTGACCTTTGCTTGTGCTACCACAGTTCTGAGACGAGGTGTTTTCTCACAAGATCTTGACTCCCTGACGGACAGCCCAAGCGGCTTTAGTCAGGATCCAGATTCGAGCTCCTCTAATAACGATAACACTGTGCCGACTGGCGATTTGAGCAGTACTGACGCCGCGACATCCACTGATAGCCAAGACAGCAGCTCTTCAACGTCTTCCAGCGAGACAGACAGCACGACCACCTCGGATAAAACTACAAGCTCTACATCGATGCCTACCACAATCATTACTACCACTGCAACGCCTGCTCCTACGTCGAATGGAACGCTGCCAGACCCTGCCTACGGGCAAGGTGCAGACAACAAGCACAAATTAAGACTAGCACCGGGCGGGATAATCGCAGTCTCTGTCCTTGGAGCTTTCATGCTTGGGACATTGGCATTCATTGCTTTCCGGGCTTTTCGAGCTCGCCGCCGCCGCCAAGCTTTAAGAGAGAGAAGGATTAGCAAAGTTTCATCGGTTGCGACAGCTGACTCTGCGGCGGCTGTCCCGCTCTTCACCGAATCTTCTCCTCGATCCAGTGCAGCGTTTAGTCCCATATTGGCACAACAACATTCTGTAGACTTTGCGTCGACGACGAGTGGAAACAACAAGCCGTTGCCTGCGCCTCCGAATCCATCCAAACGCAGCCTTAGGCGATTCATGAGCAAAGGAAAGCGCCCCGTCTACGCTCCAACCTCAAGGCTATCTTTTGGATCTGCGTCACGTCCATCGCCTCTTAGACGTCAATTCAGCTTTGATCTCGACGAGGAAGCAAATCATGAAGTCATGCAAAGTGCAGGTCTTTACCCTCCATCTCCCTCAGTCACCAGGAACAGTCCCTTGACGAGCAATCCCGTAAGACCCGAAGATCGTCAGCCGCCGAGATACACATCTGAAATGCGGCGATCAAGTCGAGACAATTTTCCGGAGATTTTGAGGATTGGAAGTCCTCCATTCACACAACACAGATTCCAGCTAGATTAAGCGAGGCCGCTGGATCGCTAGATCAAAGAACTACCGGGATATGTTGGCTACGTATGGTGATGAATTGCGGGATGCTGGTTCTGCATGGATGTTGTACTACTGGAATGATTTCATGAACCCAAATAATGTTTCTGCTCTGAATTCTGCTCATTGCACTGGGATATGCTGCACGCACCTCCGATCTCATGTCCGGTTGGGATGCTGGGCTGTAACAACCTGACTCGGCGCTAGTCAGTTTATGGGTTAATGCATTGCATTCCAACAGGGTTGCGGGGCAAGGCTGTCCTCCAAACGTTTTAATATGCGAGCAGTACCTAATACCTACCTCACTTATCAACATTCATTTCCACATCCCCGGGTCTTCAAGCCCAATATTCTCGTGAGTTACTTGTCTCATTGAGTCGTAAAGTAGGACCGAAGCTTTCAAACACCGTTTATCCCGACCTATGATTTGCATGGTAGACGAGCATGCCCGAAGGACGACCTGGTCTGGGTCCCCGCAATTTCAGTGAGGCAGTACGGCACGCTGCCCGTGCAGCTCGCATTCGAACACCAAAGCAGTTTTCGCAACGGAAACGGAAGCATGATTTGGAACGAAGAAGACTTCTGAACGATGCCAATTCCGACTCAGATTCCTCGGAGAGCACGGCGGACAGCGATGGCTTGTTTCCGCCAAGGACAGGTTGGACCCATGAGGATCCCCATCCGCCGAATCCACACCAGAATTTGCCAGTGTATCGGACCATCTTTATGATACGGAGGGATGTTATTTGCAGTATTGGTAAAACGCACCCGAGATAGCTCAATAGCCTTGTCAGGAGAGAGACTGACTATCCTTAGATGACCCGTACAGCTTGGAACAACTGAAAGCCCCAAGAATTAATTTAGCTATTGTTAGGCCGCTCGTAGATCGGCTTTATAATTTGCATGACGTGTCTGTCGGTAAGTCATGCCATTCTCAGCATGTCTACAAAAGATTTCCAAGTTGCATTTCAGCTCTGAACATCAGGTCAACCTGGCTATCAGCTTCCTCTTGCTAGTGTCCTTCTAACTCCTCACCTAGTATATTGCCTTCTGGTAAACCGTATGCAATTCTTGCGGGAACAGTCATACAAAGCCCATCATCAAACCGTTAACCTCACACGGGCTCTGCTCTGTGAGCTGGTGGCCGAGAAGATACTCCGCAGATTCAACGAACACAACCCTGGCCCCAAAGGATTGTTACTGCTCGCAAATATTTTAGTCGCGGGCTTTGAACCATTTCAAAATGCCCCTTCTGAGGTGGTTCAACAGAACAGCCACGCTATGTATTGGGTCATCCAAAACAGAGGCGGCTACGAGCGGAAATTAACCTGCCTCGAGGTCGCTATTATCTCCCAGTCGAAGAGCTTTCTGGCCAGTACAGCTTGTCAGAAAGTAGTTGACGCTATCTACAAAGGTCGTCTTGTATACACGCCGAACAGTTTCATTGACATCATACCTGACCATTACAAACACAAGCCAATTAGTCTTTACCAACCTAGGAGGGCGCCTCTCCTGAATCAATATCGACTTATTGTACCGAGGACGAGGAATTACTTGGAAGTTGCTCAATTCTTGATTCTCTTGTTTCTGTATGTTCTAACGATGGTTCATCGAGGCGATGGGGTCAGAGATCATGAAATCAACATTACAGGCTACGAGGTTGTCTTCATGATCTACGCCTTCGGATGGGTGCTCGATCTACTCGCCACGATGCTGGAGCATGGTTGGAAAGTTTACACGCAAAACCTCTGGTCCTTCTTGGACGTAACGTTCTCCCTCATCTATATCGCCTATTTAATTCTCCGTACACACGCAATTGCCATTCACGACCACCAGCTTTCCCACCAAGCAGTGGACATCCTGGCCTGTGCTGCTCCGGTTCTTGTACCCCGCTTAGCATTCAACCTCTTGTCAGAAAACATGCTCTTTGTCTCGCTTCGCGCAATGATGTCAGATTTCCTGACCTTAACTTTGCTTGCAGTATGGTGTTTTGGCGGGTTCCTCTTGAGTATGAAGTGGCTCAATTATGATGCCGATTTCCAACACAAGTCTATTACGATTTCTAAATGGATGCTCTGGGTGTGGTTCGGCCTCGATGGCACCGGCATCCAGCGCTCGATTGAATTACACAAAATTCTCGGGCCCGTCCTGATGATCGCCTTTGCATTCCTCGGCAACACGCTCTTCTTAACAATTTTGGTCTCGATGCTGACAAATACATTCTCGAAAATAGTCGCTAATGCGACCGCTGAAATACAGTTCCGGCGGGCAGTACTTACATTTGAAGGCGTAAAAAGCGACGCGATCTTTTCCTACCAACCTCCATTCAACATACTCGCTCTCGGGATCCTACTACCCCTGAAATTCATCGTCACTCCGCGATGGTTCCACAAGATCAATGTGTTCTGCGTTCGTTTTATCAATGCACCGTTACTGCTGATGATCAGTCTCATTGAACGACAAACTTTATGGACATCTGCCTCCTCGTCGTTAGCTTTCCGCTTACGTGACCTGATCACCTTACACTCAGGCAGCCCAGATCCCGCTCAAAGATCTAAACACCGCTTCGGCAGCCAAAGAGCTCTCTTCCACGCAAACTGGTTCACACGAGTTCGCCAAAATCTCGCTTTTTGGACCCTTACCAGTTTCAGCATCCATGGCGACATCCAAGCGGTCTTTGACACAGAGCCTCCAAAAAGCGTGCTCAATGAGATAGAAGAAATGGACGAATGGGATGGACGCAGTAGATTAAACCGAGCATTAAGTATGTCGCAATACGATGACAGTATTGCAAACTCGCCACAAGAGCAACGAGGCAGGGGAAGTTTGAGTGCTCATGCAGATGGTCAAGGTCCGGACGAAGAGTCGTCGAGACGGCCCGAGCCGGTGAGGGCGTCGACGACTTCATCGGAACATCTAGCGTGGGCGGGCGATCTGCATGATGCGACTGATTACCGAAGGGCAGCAAGAAGGAAGGATTCGACTTTGAGTCTGGGGACTGGTGTGGATGGGCAGCTGGAGGAGATGGTTCACGAGCAGACGCAGCGGCTTGAACGGCTAGAGAAAGGATTTAACAGGCTGGAGAATCTGTTGGCCCGGGTGTTAAATGAGGATGATGGCCCAGGTGCAGCGGAGTCGGAGGCTGAGGAGGATGGCAGTGGAAGTGGGGAGGAGACAGTCAAGGAGGGGAATTCTTCGGATATGGGGAAGCAGATTGAGTGATGTAGCAGACGATCATAGAGCGAAGTGAGGGTGAAATATGTTGCTGCAATTTTCTTGGTATTCTGGCTTCACAGATACGAATTTCCGATTCAGGCAATGTACTCGATTTGTAGGAGTGGCGGTATTGGAAACTATGCTTTTTCAACACACCCATTTTTACAATCGTCAATCGAAAGCCGGTCCAGGAATGAATTAAGGGCTACTTGTAAACATCGAGTGTGAGAGGCGTGAAGCAATTTTCATGTGACGATGACGTGACGCAGCGGGCCGTCCTATCCTCAATTTGATGGATTCCCAGCCCCGCGAGAAACCTGGTTTGCGGCTATCATCAAGCTTCCAACAGCAACCCATGTAAGCTCAGCAATCTCTTTTCCCTGTACATAATCTTCACCTTCACTTATATACTCTCCTTCGATGTACGACCTTAACCCTCTCCACTACGACCTAAACCCCTTCCACGCCCTCCCCTCCTCCATCCAATCCCAGTTCCTCCCATCCTTCCTCCGCTCCACCCCACCTCCGGAAACCTACCTCGCCCGGGCTTGGTACACACTCTCCAACCCTATCACCGGAACCGTTTCGTCTCTCCGGCACGTCATGGACGCCCTCTTCGCACTCCCCGTCCTCTCCTTCCTCTTCATCCCCGCCTTCTCCTCATATTCCACCAGCCTCAACCTGCTCTTCTTCTACCTCACCTGGTCGACCCTCGTGCTCTCCCATCCACCCCTCCGTGTCGAAATCATCGGCACCCTTGCCGTCAAGCTCCTCTTCTACATACTTCCCAGCCTCTTCTTCTTCGGCTTCGATGCTCTCCTACCTAGCGCGGCGGAGGGCTTGAAGGCTCTAGGGGATACGGGACTTCCGCTCAAGGGCGCGAAGCGGAAGAGGATGGTCGAAGTAGGGAAGGTTGTGGGGTGGAGCCTGGGCAATGTGGTGCTGGGCGTGGTGGTGCAGGCAGGTGTGGAATTGGTGTTTAAGAATTTACTCGGGTTGAAGGGCGCGCTGAAGGTTACCACGAGCTTGCCCATGCCGTGGGGGATCGTGAAGGATCTGGCTAGAGCCTTTCTTCTGAGAGAGGTAAGTCAAATAAAAGCCGCGTCTCGATCTCTTGCGCTGGACACGTGCCCCACGCGAGGAATGTAACTAACGCAATGATGTCTACCTAGGTCCTATCCTACACCCTCCACCGCTACGCCCTCCACCACCCGCGCTCCCCCCTCACAACCTCCCACGCAAAATGGTACCACCAATCCCTCTCCACCCCCTGGCCCCTGACCGCAACCTACGACCACCCCCTCGCCTACCTCGTCCGCACCTTCCTCCCCGCCTTCCTCCCCTCCCTCCTCCTCCGCATGCACCTCCTCACCTACCTCATCTACACCGCCCTCCTCTCCATGGAGGAGACCTTTGCCTACAGCGGCTACAGCACCGTGCCCACCAACTTCATCCTCGGCGGCATCGCGCGCCGCACGGACGTGCACGTCGCGTGCAAGGGCGCGGGCAACTACGGGCCGTGGGGGGTGTGCGACTGGATCTGCGGGACGAGCGTGGGCGGGGATATCGAGGAGGATGTGGTGGATGAGGCGCGGAAGCATGATCTGGAGGGGAAGGTGGAGAGGGGGTTGCAGAAGGCGAAGAAGAAGGGGGGTCAGCAGGTTAATGGGGGGTTGAAGGGGGGGAGGCGCGGGAGGGGGAAGCAGGAGTGAGCGTTTTTTGGCTAAAGGTGCTATGGAACCTCTGGGGGAACTTTGTGGAAGGATCGAGAGTTCATGGTACTTGGTAGGTATTGTGCTGGTTCTGGAAACGTTACTTTCGGAGCTCTTGTTCTCAATCCCACGGTTGGGACAATCTTAGTCCGGGTTGGGTCTCGCTCGTTTTATATTTCCTCTTACTTGGCGTCTGCTCTTTCAACTTTGGCCGCGTGACTTAACGGATACCCCCTTTCTGTTCCCCGTGTTCTGTGGATATGTCGTGGTATATATGGTAAAGAGATTAGAGTACAGAATTCATTACCTAACTAGTTGGTTCATTGCAATCTTTCGGAATGTTAGTCCTTCGAGGCACCCTCCAGTCTCGAGCCTATCTTGGGCCAGCACGTGAAGACACCCCACGTATTGCATGGGCAGCTGTGAGCGTCGAATAGGCAATTGATTTTACCGTGCCTACATGTGCATAGCGTTCTGCCCACAGGGCTGCAGTAGGTTATGATTTGAGATGAGAAGGCGTTGAATTGGCAAGCAAGAAGATCTTCCAGCACGCAACCTGCTCTAGAGAAATAACCCATAATCAGATTCCCCGCCAGCAGACGAAGTCGTATCTTCGTTGACTCATATATCGCCTTTCCATGGCAAAGAATAGGAGACGCTAGATTGACAAATTTTGCCAGACCAATTTCCCTTCAACGAAACTCCATGGCGCCTGAACACCCACGATCCTCGACATGCGTAAGTTCAAGTTGCTGATACCTGCTATGTCATCAGTAAGGGTGGGTCCTGTGATGATGCTGGCCATAGGCTGAAGCAGTCGGACACGGGAACACTTACTTCTCACTCTTAGCATGGAAATATATCCCGCTGATCCGACCCTCGACTTGATTAAAACAGATATAGTAGAAGCCCTCGTAGCTTGCCCCGTTAAGCTCATCTGGATTCTGCGGTGATACAAGAAATTGCTCCTTCCACCTCATGAACATATTCTCTCGGTTCCACCACCCTTTGAGTGTAAAGCCGCTCTTCCTCGCTTCGTGCTTGAGCGGTTTGAAAGCTGGGAAGCGATCCCAGTGGAGCTGGTCGGTCTTTTCTGTTGCGCCCCAGGCAGGGTTCTTGGTGGTAAAAGTGTGTGTCGTACCAATGAGCTCGCCCTCAAAGTAGGTTGTCAGAGAATGATGTTCCTCTGTGAGACCTTGGATTTTGAGGTAACCGCAGAGGAAGGACTGTGGAATAGAGACGTGCTTGATTGTAACGTCCACGTTGTAGACTTGGCGGTCGGAGCGTTGAGTGCCGGTGAAGCGGCTGCCTGGGTGGAGGTAAGAGGTATGGTAGAGTGATGTAGGAGTTAAGCGAACGTTGCTAAAGGTCCATGGCGAGGGAGAGCTAATGGCAGCGCCTGTAGGGGTTGTGGTGGGTAGGGAGACATTTGGGGACGCTCCTCTGCTTTCGTCGAAGGTTTCTGGTGAAGATGAGACAGGAGGCGTGAGGGAGAAACGCTCGAGTGAGGGTAGGTGGTTGGTGGGAGCGATGGAAGGCGCGGAGCCATTGCTTTGGTGACGAAGGGATTCATTATTTCGTCCTTCGTTGTAAGAGTCAAGATCGATATCTGGGTCCGCAGGTAGTTTTTGCTTTTCGAATCTGCTATCAGAGTGAAGCTCTTCCTCACTACGCGATTTCTCCTCTACATCTTTGTTGTCGCGTGTGCCTGTTTCGTTGAGGTACAGGCTCTTCTCTTGCTCCGTTGCCATGTCTACCGCCGTATTGCCGGAAACGACCTCCGCAAGCCCGGTCCTGGCGATATCGGATCCCCAATTTCCATTTTCAGTCAACGTGGGATGAATCGTCGGTCTCGAGCGAAGTGGCTCATCACCTGGGTTGGGCATAGTGAAATGTCACTACGTCAAATGCAGGTTCAACATCGAGATGAAGGATGGAATTAGAATTGAAGGGAAATATGTACACGAAACGTAGTTGGAATCATGCCCTCCCACTCATCTTGCTGAGGGATACAGTCGGGGCTGTGGATGGTAGGCAGTTGCAGGAGCGGGAGAAGGGATGCAGGCTAGATGCTGCACACCTAAGCGGGCTAAGGTTGATGGCGAAGTGCAGAATTTAAGGTTAGGGGAACCGGGGGGTTGAAGGCGGGGAAATTGGCGGTTCTTAGCCTTGTCGTCCTACCAGCCATATTGAACCCCACGATGGAGAATGCCGAGCTACCTCCGTTCTGTAGTCCATAGGGAAATCTAAAGTGGCCTCTTGGAATGAAAATTAAAGCATAATGAGCTCTTCTGCATGATTCCCGTCATCCTACTATTCTCAAAGGCACCCCAATTCGCCGCTGTTGCGGATCACTGGTGGCAGGTCTTGGAGGACTGGTTCTCTCAAAGCGAACAAGCATAGCGTTCACTCCTGCCCAAATCACAGGGCTCTGCATACCCAAAAGGCCAACGTAGGCCGTTAATTCCTCTGTTGCCGATATCTTGCAATGGCCTTCTTCACACAAGCCGTTGGTAGTAGAGGGTCCCTTAGAAGCAGATTAATAGCTCGGCACAGCTATTTTATACGCGTAGAAAGCTCTCGCAGACCTTCAAATAGGCTTGATCTATAATGGTAATAGTCAGTGTCGTTCTGCTCTATCGAGGTTGAGAATGACCTTGAAGTGTAGTGATATCAATGAGAACACAAGAGCCTTCAGATCTTGGACGAGATAATAAAATACTCGTAAGCCTTCCGGATCAGCAGACTCTGTCACATCCACCAATGATCCGATCTTGGCCGTCTGCAAAATTTCAGCATCTTTCTTCACCAAAGTATGTGACAAGAAGCTACCTCGAAGGAGATGTGCTCATTTCCTAACCGGATCTCCAACTCTTGTCGACCATCTTTGTTCTTCTGGGGCCATTTTGAGTCATCTTCTTTCATGATCTCGCTGTCTTTGATAATGCGTTTGATCTCCTGAATCATGAGAGAGCTGACACACACTGTTCAAGGTTAGAACGTGTGACTTTCGCACATTCGCAAGAGAGCATACTCTCTTTGCGAATCAGAGAATCATTGCGATAATTTGAATTGTTGGCATAGCGCGCAGCCGCACTCCTGCCGTCACCCAGGGCGCGAAAGTCGAACTCTGAGAATCTTCATGTCAGGCGCGGTAAGCTTTCGAGGTGTTTGTGGAGTTTACCCAAAAATTCGTGGCCGAAACGTCCAGAGTGACCTGAACTGTGTCGCATTAGCCATTTTAGCCTTTGGAAGCGCAGGCGGTACTCACTAGTAGCGCAAGTAGAACGGTTCGTTTGCAGACGACATCTCATGGATACTCCAGATGGGTGTAATTTGTGAAGGTCCGAACAAGATATTGGTGATTGAGTTAAGTTGCCGGGGTCGCCAGCTGGCTCAGCCTTAGACAGGATGCAAGGCTGGGGCGGGAGATGCCAAGAGTCCATTCAATGTCCACACATTTGGACAACTGTATTGGCAGAGATTCGACCTCCGGCCAACAGAGGTGATTCGACTTCTTCAACACCGTCCCTCTACCTCTTCAAGGTCAGCGATGCACTCATGATGATCGCCCGCAAATCGCATATACTGTGAAAGTATAGGAGTCCCTTGAGAGGGGCATTTCATCCCACGACGATCTGTTCTTTTACCCACAAGAAGTCTGCGGGCATTGGAGACTGCATCTCTAACCCTTTCTAAGCCGGGCATTGCAAGTCTCGACTTCAGATCAGCATGGCTGCATTCTTGGACAATGCGTACAGCCTAGTGCACCAGGACAACACTGCAGATCAGCCAACACAGCAGGAATTGAAGGTTCAGCTGGAAAAGGGCAACGATGAGAGTAAGATCGAGACAATGAGGCGGATCCTCACTATAATGCTCAACGGAGATCCTATGCCGAGCCTTCTCATGCACATCATTCGCTTCGTCATGCCGTCCAAATCAAAAACCTTGAAGAAGCTCCTGTACTTCTATTACGAGATCTGTCCTAAACTTGAGCCAAGCGGCAAGTTGAAGCAAGAAATGATTCTTGTCTGGTATAGGTCGATGTCCTTCGAAGCTTCACCTCACTAACGTACTTAGTAACGGCATTCAGGGTGATCTGCAGCACCCTAACGAGTACATCCGCGGCAACACTCTTCGATTCCTCTGCAAGCTACGAGAACCTGAGCTAATAGAGCCCTTGATGTCTTCTGCGCGCCTTTGTCTTGAATTTCGCCATGCATACGTGCGCAAGAATGCTGTGTGGGCAATCGCTTCGATCTACCAACATTCTGAAAGCTTGGTCCCCGATGCTCCTGAGCTTATACAAAATTTCCTGGCATCCGAAAATGATACCACCTGCAAAAGAAATGCCTTTGCAGCTTTAATGACGATCAGCCATCAGAAAGCACTGGAATATCTTAGCGGTGTATTCGATAGCATACCAAATGCCGAAGAGCTACTTCAATTAGCTGAGCTTGAATTCATCCGCAAAGACGCCGTACAAAATTCCGCTGCCAAAGCACGATATCTACGATTAATTTTTGATTTATTAGAAGCAGGTGCTAGCACCGTTGTCTATGAGGCGGCCACGTCCCTGACAGCCCTCACAAGTAACCCAGTTGCTGTGAAAGCGGCAGCTGGCAAGCTAATTGAACTTAGTATCAAGGAAGCTGATAACAACGTGAAGTTGATTGTTTTAGATCGCGTTGATCAATTGCGAAGGCGGAACGAAGGTGTACTAGACGACTTAACGCTTGAAGTCCTGCGTGTCCTTTCCAGTACTGATCTAGATGTACGGAGAAAGGCACTCAGCATCGCGCTGGACATGGTATCTAGCAAGAATGTTCAAGAGGTCATCATGCTTTTAAAAAAAGAGCTGGCTAAGACTGTCGACGAGCAGTATGAGAAAAACACAGAATATCGTCAACTTCTCATACAATCTATCCATCATTGCGCCATTAAATTCTCGGAAATTGCAGAAAGCGTGGTAGACGTCTTGATGGATTTTATTGCTGACTTCAACAACTCTTCTGCCGTTGACGTGATCTCGTTTGTCAAGGAAGTGGTTGAGAAGTTCCCGAAACTCAGATCATCAATTGTCGAGCGGCTCGTCTCTACGCTTGGTGAAGTCAGGGCAGGAAAGGTCTATCGTGGTTCGCTTTGGGTTGTTGGAGAGTACTCTCTTCAGGAAAGCGACATTAGAGATGCTTGGAAACGCATCAGAGCTAGCCTCGGCGAGATACCAATACTTGCGTCTGAACAACGATTATTAGATGAAGCTTCGACAGAATCACCTGAGCCCCAGGAGCAAGTCAACGGCCATCCGAAGGCAGCTCCAACAGGGTCCCGAAAGGTCCTAGCAGACGGTACATACGCTACAGAGAGTGCATTGACGAGCGATTCGGCCGCCAAAGCAAAACTTGAAGCTGTGAAAGCTGCACAAAAGCCGCCTCTTCGCCAGCTCATATTAGATGGAGACTACTACCTCGCTACAGTACTATCCTCGACTCTTACAAAACTTGTCATGCGCCACTCTGAGATATCTTCCGATGCTGCTCGAACAAACGCGCTTCGCGCTGAAGCTATGCTCATCATGGTCTCCATCATTCGCGTGGGACAATCACAATTTGTTAAAGCCCCCATTGACGAGGATTCAGTGGATCGGATCATGTCATGTGTACGATCGCTTGCGGAGTTTGCAGAGCGGAAGGAACTAGAAACAACCTTTTTAGAGGACACGCGCAAAGCCTTCCGTGCTATGGTGCAGGTCGAGGAGAGGAAACGAGCTGATAAGGAAGCATCGGAAAAGGCAAAAACTGCTGTACAAGTTGACGATGTATTCTCGATTCGGCAACTCGCCAAGAAGACGACGGGGGATGGGGCGGAAGAGATCGAGTTAGATCTTGAGAAAGCCATTGGCGATGAAACTGCCACCGAAGACCTCTCGTCAAAGTTAAGCCGAGTTGTTCAACTAACAGGTTTCTCCGATCCTGTTTATGCAGAAGCATATGTCAAAGTCCACCAATTTGATATCGTGCTTGATGTCTTACTTGTCAATCAGACTACCGAAACATTACAAAACATGTCCGTTGAATTTGCCACTCTTGGAGATCTGAAAGTTGTCGAGCGTCCGACGACGCAAAATCTTGGACCACATGATTTCTTGAACGTCCAGTGTACTATCAAAGTCTCTAGTACAGACACCGGCGTCATATTTGGGAATGTGATCTACGACGGTCCAAGTAGTACCGAATCCCACGTTGTCATTCTCAATGACGTTCATGCGGACATTATGGATTATATTCACCCGGCAACTTGTACGGAAACGCAATTCCGGTCCATGTGGACCGAATTTGAATGGGAGAATAAAGTCAACATTACTAGCAAGACGAAGGACTTGAGGACATACTTGGAGCGGCTCATGAAAAGCACCAACATGAGCTGCTTGACCCCCGAGGCGAGTCTGAAAGGCGACTGCCAATTCTTGAGCGCAAATCTTTACGCAAGGAGCGTTTTCGGTAAGGGCCTTTTAGAACTATTGGTTAATGACCCGTTTGACTAATTGAATTTAGGTGAGGATGCTTTGGCTAATCTTAGCATTGAGAAGAACGAGAATGCTGGTGGTATTTCGGGGTTCATCCGAATTCGGAGCAGATCACAAGGGCTGGCGCTGAGCCTTGGATCTCTCAAAGGCTTAAAATCTGGCACAATATAAGGGCTTCTGTGCCATGTTTATTTGACATTACACGCAACGTGCAAGGAGGAAGGTCGCGCTTAGAATTGGGTCAAAGGTGGCGTAGCAGGTCCCGGGGGATGGATGGGGTAGATGTTCATTAATAATCGGCGCAGGCCGACCAGCTGCATGTAGCGCGCCTAATGGAAATAAACTGAAAGCACTCATGAATGCAAGGCGTGGTTGATGAAGAACAAGCTGAAAAGAAGCCTTCCGGTGACGTCTGCGTGCAACCCCTGGGGTCCTGGGGTCCGAGTTCCCCAACTTGGGCCGCCAAGGGGAGCGGTGGCGGCAGTGCACATCTTCTCAGCCACGCCCAGCCAAAAAAACCACAGACCACCTTGGGCATTAGCCCGCTTTTCTCAAACATTGCAAGGGTACGCTTCGTGTCCAATGCTCGCCCCCCGACCGAACAGTCTGCGACTGCTGACAAGCGACGACACCCTCATCGGATCGGGACCAAATCCAGTCTTTAGATACGTGAACCGTTTGCGCGCGCGAGTACGTACTGAATGTCCGGCCTTGAAGATTCTTTCTCCTGACGAAGCGCATTCTCCTCGAAGACCGGCACCAGCGCCGACACTCCTATCCGGAGAACACCTGTACGGTCTAAAGCTTCTGCCATTTCGTGGACAGATCAGGAAGCAGGCTCTGTCTTGCTCCTATCGAATTGTCATGCTGGTTAAAAGATAGCTTTGCCATCTGCGATGGCTTCCAACGATGGCACTCCACCAAGATCCTACACTCCACAATCAATACCGCTGCAAGACCTCTCACGGCCGCCAGATAATGAGTTATCGTCACCCGGAAAGAGAAGTCGAAGGAGAACGAGCAGCAGCGGCAGTATAAAACTTGCCAGCAGTCGGCAGTCTCTACTTGGACGTAATACACTTGGCAGACGATATGAGCGGATTGAAGAATCAGATGGCTCTCGAGAGGATTTCCGACGGCAGGCAAGACAAGTCTCCGAACCTCTTAGACCTGTGGCCTACGAATCAAGGCAAAGTGAAAATCCTTACAGAGACTTTGATGAAACGGCGTCACCATTGGAGGACTTAGGAGGGTTTGCTGCGGCTCATGTTGGCTTGAGTTTCGATAGCCGACAAGAGCCATGGGGTCCTTCAGCTACTCCAGACTATTCTCATACTGGCCAGCAACGCGACATGGGAAACGAAAACTCTGACATAGCTTATTCACGCCCGTCCGATCCCCACATGGAACCTGAACCTGATACACTTGTTCCTGAAAATGACACTACACCGCTTACAAAGAGCGATCGCTCGCAACTCACCAGGAAAAGCACATTGTCGACGCCACGAGGTCAGCGACATGACAGACAGTCAAAACGGCTAAGTGTACATTGGATGGACGGCGGCGCCTCTCCTGTGCCCTCTCTTGCGCTTCAGCCTAGTAACCGGCTTGGTGACGACCTTCCTCATCTTGAAACCGGGCTTTCAAGGAAACAGAGCTCGAGCACCGGAATTACTAGGTCACTGTCAACCAAAGATCCAGGGTCTAGAACAAGGTCAACTTCTCCGAATGCATCTGTGTCTCCAATGAGTAGAGCAGGCTCCATGGTCAGAGCGATTTCTCAGCGTGTGGTGAATCTCAGTAATGAACCAGAGGTCGTAGAGAACACCATTCGACGCAAATCCTCTACAAGGCATGCCCGTTTAGATCGACCACCGTCTATGCCTGCATTTCCGGATTACCCCCCAGAAGATGAAGTCTATGATGAATCCAATGATCCAAGAACCCCGGTCGAGAAAGTCCCTTCTATCAAATCAATACCGAGTAAGCGCGATTCTTGGCCTCATCCAATTCAGCCGAATCCCCTGCGAGGCAAAAGCTTGGGGATTTTCTCTCCTGAGAATAGTCTTCGAAGATTCCTGTGCGAAGTCTTGGTCCATCCTGCCACGGAACCCACAATACTCATCCTGATTATTCTTCAAACGGTTTTACTAGCTGTGGATTCGGCTCCAAATGTGTTCAACGACCCAAGATCTAAAGGCTGGGGGACTTCCAGGATCGACTATGCCATATTCGTCCTATTCATTGTCTATACCCTTGAACTTGTGTCTCGTGTCATCGTTTCAGGTTTCTTCCTGAACGCTGAAGATTATAGTACTATCGACCGCTCGCAGGGATTTAGACGAGCTCTAATAGGTAGAGCTGAGCAGCTTTTTGCCCCTCAACGAGCGGCGTCAATAAAGAAGAATGGCCCGGTAGAACCTAGTCAGCCTTCTATTATTCGATCGTTTACCGCCATGCAACCAAACCCTGATACGCCAGGCCATGGTCGACAACAGCAAAGGATACGTCTCGCACGCAGAGCATTCCTGCGGCACTCTTTCAATCGTCTCGACTTTGTGGCTGTAATATCTTTCTGGATCTCCTTTGTATTGTCGTTGAGCCACTATGAGTCTAACCGACATATCTATGTTTTCCGTATGCTCAGTTGTCTCCGCATCCTTCGACTGCTCGGCCTTACAAGTGGAACCTCGGTTATCCTTCGAAGCTTGAAGAAGGCAGCACCTCTACTGGTCAATGTGGCATTCTTAATCAGCTTTTTCTGGCTGCTTTTTGCCATTGTTGGTGTTCAAGCATTCAAAGCCAGTCTCCGAAGAACATGTGTGTGGGTTGGGCCGCCTGGGATTGGCAATTACACACAGAATACCGCACCCGAGAACCTGCAGTTTTGCGGCGGTCATTTAGACCCAGTCACAGCAGCTCCAATGCCATGGATATTCAAGGATGGGAGGAACGGAACCGGCAGCCACAAAGGCTATCTATGCCCCAAGGGCTCATTCTGCGTCCAAGGGAATAATCCCTATAATGGCACCGTGAGTTTCGACAACGTGTTGCAATCCCTGGAAATGGTTTTTGTTGTAATAAGCTCCAACACCTTTTCCGACATCATGTACTACCTTACGGACTCGGACTACCTGGCTGCAGCAATATTCTTTGCCGCTGGTATCGTGATAATGAGTCTATGGCTCATGAACTTGCTCGTTGCTGTGATCACTTCTTCTTTCCAGATCATCCGAGAAGAAAGTAAGAGAAGTGCTTTTACTACTGCAGAAGTGGACGAAATTCCGCCAGACGGAGAATCAGACTCTAGGCGGGTCAACAATCTCAAGCGCCTGTATGACCGGACTGATTGGGTGTGGGTCGTAATTATTGTTATCGGCCTTATAATCCAATGTCTTCGGAGTGCTCGAATGCATGACGATCGAAAAAATTTCATCAACAATACAGAGACTGTGGTTACTTTAATTCTGCTCTTTGAGATTCTCCTGCGCCTTGCTGCCGACTGGCGCAATTTCTTCTACAGCAAGCGAAACGTCGTGGATCTTGGTCTTGCCATTGTAACATCGGTCATGCAAATACCTCCGATCCGCAACTCAGGTCGGGCTTATGCTTGGCTCAGCGTCTTTCAAATTGCGCGAATTTACCGGGTTGTCATGGCTTTTAAACTTACCAGGGAGCTGATCATGACTGTCTATAGCAATATCGTGGGACTTCTCAACCTCATCGTTTTTGTGTTCTTGATTACCTTTCTCACGGCCATACTCGCGTCTCAGCTTTTTCGAGGAGATGTCAATGAAACGGACAAAGCCGGCCAGACGATTCACATACCCTTTTTCGACATTTTCAATTCGTTCCTAGGAATGTATCAAGTCCTCTCAAGTGAAAATTGGACGAGTCTTATGTATACAACCACCTCGTTTGACTTTCGTTGGCACACCTCATGGCTTGCCGCCATCTTCTTTATCATGTGGTTCATATTAGCCAACTTTATTGTCCTCAACATGTTTATTGCGGTCATTCAGGAAAGTTTCGATGTCTCCGAAGATGAAAAGAGACTGCAGCAAGTGAAGGCATTCTTGCAACAGAAAGAATTGAGTGGGTCCTCTCAAGGCAATTTATCACTGTCTTCGATATTCAAACTTGGAAGAGATTCCATGCGTCGCAAAGATCCGCTTGACTATGGCCCCGCTACAATGGAGATGTTGCTCAAAGACGCGGTCGTCAACGAGTTTCTAGACGAGCAAGATGAGCCACAGCTACCCAGACCGCGCAGTGATATGACCCTCCCAGAGCATCCAGTCACGAGCGTTGAAACAGGTGTCTTGTCAGCTATATGGGGCAAAATCACGGGATTTAGATCGAATAAGGATCCTAATCCATTTTACTCGACATTGAAATTCTCAAGGGCATACGAAGACTTCGATCCACGGACAATGGCTAAGGAGGTCGTGTCCGCCGCGGAACAGAGAAGGAGATTACAACGTCAATATCTACAGAGACACCCTCGGTACAATGTCTCGCTCTTTATCTTCAAACCCACAAATCCCATTCGACGAACATGTCAGCGCATCGTTGGCCCTGGCCGTGGTGACCAACGTATCGAAGGTGTCGATCCTTACAAGCCGGTCTGGTATTCTTTCTCAGCCTTTATCTATTGCGCAATTATCGCCATGGTACTACTTGCCTGCGTCACAACCCCATTGTATCAACGAGAGTATTTCAAAACCCACAAGCTCAGTGTTCGCAACTGGTTTGTGTGGACTGATTTGGGCTTTGCGATCCTTTTCAGTCTAGAGTCGGTAATCAAGGTCATTGCTGACGGCTTTTTCTGGACACCGAATGCTTATTTCCGAGGCACCTGGGGTTTCATTGACGGACTTGTACTCGTTACTCTTTGGATTAACGTGATCACTTCTCTTTATCGCGACGATGGGGTTTCCCGAGCTGTTGGTGCATTTAAGGCGCTCAGAGCGCTACGACTGTTGAATGTCAGTGATAGTGCAAGAGATACGTTTCACTCCCTGCTAATTGTGAGCGGTAAACGACTACTTTCAGCGGCATTCGTGTCCATCAGTCTACTCATTCCTTTCGCTATTTACGGTTTGAACTTGTTCAATGGTCAGATGGAGACGTGCAACGATACTAATTTTCCCTCTCGCGGGAATCTCACGAATTGTGTTGGAGAGTACAACAACACTCTTTTCGACTGGCCTGTGCTGTCCCCGAGACAGGTTTCAAATCCATACTACAGCTTCGACAACTTTGGGAGCTCTCTGTTTATTCTCTTTCAGATCGTATCCCAAGAAGGTTGGACTGATGTTATGTGGTCTGGGATGAGTACGACAGGAAAGGATCGGCAGCCGGCAGACTTTGCTTCTCAAGGAAATGCGCTTTACTTCGTCGTGTTCAATCTGCTCGGTGCAGTCTTTGTGCTTACTTTGTTTGTATCTGTCTTCATGCGAAGCTACACAGAGCAGACAGGGGTCGCATTTTTGACAGCAGATCAACGATCTTGGCTTGAATTGCGAAAGCTTCTGCGTCAAATTTCTCCTTCAAAGAGATCACTTCGAGCTCAGCAGCGAAAGTGGCAAAGTTGGTGCTACAGAGTTGCGGTCAAGAAGCATGGGAAGTGGCAACGCTTCACGACAACAATGCTTATGCTGCATTTGACTCTACTAATTGTCGAATTTTATCCATCAAAGGCATGGTGGGATCGACTACGCGATTACATCTTTCTCGTATTCACCCTTTTCTTTATAGCCAATATTGTCATCCGCGTTGTTGGCCTCGGATGGAAGCGATTCCGAGGGAGTTCCTGGGATTTGTACTCAATTGTTGCTGTGACTGGCACTGTTGTGACCACGTTCATGGTCCTGTCAAGCTACAACAACCGCGTCTTCACTCAGCTACACAAGCTCTTTCTCGTCTCGATTGCGTTGTTACTCATCCCCCGCAACAATCAGCTCGATCACCTGTTCAAGACTGCTGCAGCTTCACTCACCTCGATCGGGAACTTGCTTGCCACTTGGTTCATTTTGTTCCTGGTGTACGCTATTGCCTTTACCCAAACATTTAGTCTGACAAGGTTCGGCTCGAACGAAAGCGGGAACATCAACTTTCGGAATGTGGTCAAGGCTCTCATCTTGCTGTTCAAGATGAGCATGGGCGAAGGTTGGAATGCGATCATGGAAGATTTTGCAACGATAACGCCGCCAAACTGTGTGCAGAAAAACACTTTCTTCGAAAGTGACTGTGGCAGCGGAGCGTGGGCACGAGGTCTCTTCATTTCGTGGAACATCATCAGCATGTACATTTTCGTGTCATTATTTGTGTCTTTGATCTTCGAGAGTTTCTCCTACGTCTACCAACGTAGCAGCGGCTTATCGGTGATCAGTCGAGAGGAAATACGCAGATTCAAGCAAGCCTGGGCAACGTTTGACCCGGACGGGTCGGGGTACATCTCCAAGGAAGCCTTTCCCCGACTCCTAGGTGTAAGTTAATGGCACCAATAGTCGATTAGGTGTTCATTGTGCTAACGATGATAGGAACTATCCGGTGTGTTCCAAATGCGAATCTACGATGGCGATTTCACAGTGCGCAGCCTCATAGAAGATTGCAAAGCTGACCGCCGAGAATCAATCAACAATCCTCGCATTGTTGCTGGTCTCGATATGGACAAACTCAACGAGCGGCTGAACTTAATCCCTCTCGAGGAGATACGAAGGAGGAGAGCTCGAATGAACATCTTTTACGAAGAAATACTTGTTTCTACTGACCCGGACCGAGGAATATCCTTTACATCCTGCCTAATGATCCTGGCTCACTACAATGTTATCAACGACAGTAAAAGCTTGCGGCTTGAAGAATTCCTAAGACGGCGTGCACGGCTCCAACGGGTCGAGGAGGCGGTGCGACGGAATGTAGTGATCGGATTCTTTGACACGCTCTACTGGTCTCGAAATTTCCGCCGCATTGTGCATGCCCGCGATTCGTCACGAATGACGGGCATTCCCAGCTTCACCGTACCTGAGATTCTCGTTGATAACCCCGAACGCCTACATTCGCGCCAGAAAACGGACCCTCGCGATTTCACCGAGCCACCGCCTCCCAGGTTCACGTATAAAGTGGATCAAGCGTCTTCATCGTCAGGCGTTTCCAGTGAGAATGCAAGCCGTGGAGTGTCTCCAGTCGACCTTACAGAGGTTCGCCGAAGGGAACCAGGGAGTCGCTCGCCGATGCAGGCCGAACCTTCTCCATTGCCCAGTCCATCGCTTTCACCAAACCGACCACCAGCACTTGACACCTCCTACACAGGGGCAGGTGCGAGCTCACGGCCAGAATCCCCGAATAGCCGAGCTAATAGCCCTACACTGGGACCCTCGCATGGAAGGGATCGAAGCTCTGTAGGCGCTGAATTGGCAGAAAGCTTCGACGCCTCCGCCTGGGGCCAGAGCCTCCGGCGCAGTTTTACAATGAGACGGCCAGGCTTCTCCGGGGAGCGATCATCACGATCGTCTAGGAGGTGACTGACCGCAACACTTGTGTCAAAGTGTTGCCCTGATACGGAACGAAACCAAGCAAGTCACGATCTACGGATATTGCATGAACAGAATTGGGATATATGGGAGTTTGGGAGTTATTCTGGCTGATTACCATGTGTAAGAGGGTGAGCATTTTTTGCAGTGGCTTTGATCCCAACGGTGGGGATTGGTAATGGAATGACCGTGGACACCGAAAATGTCTACAATCAGATTCTTGTGTTAAACGAAAAACACCGGCCATTCTCGGTGAGCTTTCAAAAAGAAGCTGATACCGTTCCAGAACCGAAGGGGCTTTTGTCTCTTCAGCACACGTTTCTCGCAACGTTTCATGGGCGATGGAGTGGCAAGGCAAGGGTGGGGACTTGGGAAACCCAACACATCACCTGGGGATTTAACTCTTATGCTATGCATTGCGCGGCGAATATCATTGGCATGTCTTTTCAGGCGAACGGCTCTTGGATGATAGATGGGAAACATCAACGAAGAGATCAATGCACATCTCCTGGGCTCGGTTTCTTTTAGCCGGTGACGAACACTGAGATGAGACTTGTGTACCTATGATAGACAATGTCAATAAAAGAAGTAATACGTACTCTACCTGTACTTGTCGACGTGGCCTAGCTCCGCAGCATGACGATAATCAGCAATCTGGATAATTAAGCCATACAACGTCGATCTCGATTTACAATTTACAGCGCATTGTGATCCTCGACACTTGGTTCCGCGTGCAGCTGTTGGCGTGGTGCCGCGTCGGCGACTGGACCAGGGTCTGGAACAGCCGCGTTCTCGGGGGTGTCGCAGGTTGATCGACTCCCAGAAAGCAGCTGAGGAGCCTGGCTGGCTTCAGACGATCGCAGCCACGTGCCACCCAGTGAATGCGTTCAATTTTTTTTTTTTGGTGAGATTATATTGCATTCCTCGTGCACAAAACTATTGTATGTATAGAACCTATAGAAAGGGGGAATGTCGTACCCAAGGGGCGGTACATTTTGCAGTAGGACGGGAGTCCCGCAGCAGCGTGTGCAACCGTCCACGGACGCCTTCACACAATCCGTCCACGTACCTGACGATCCCCTCCACTTCTCGGCCCTGGCGAACAAGTCCCTCAAGTTGTTCTGGAAAGCCTCGCGACCAGGATGTCGCACCAGGCCTCCCCAGCACTTGCGATCCAAGCAACCCATCTTGTGACCACCTACGACGCACCAACGCCTGGAACAGCCGACATGAGACAGCTGAGACAGACGCAACGCCTTGCCAATCACTGTTAGCATGACGGCACGCTCCTCGCTCTTGCGCAGGTTTCGCCGACAAATTCATGCCGACAGCCCAAGCGGTCGGATTGTGCGGTTATTATTGCATTTTGGGGCGGTCGTCGATATGCAGGCCCCCCCTTCTACGGCCCGCCGCCCCCACGATGCCTCCCTTTTCCTCAGCATCATCATGTCTGAGGTGGGACAGCAGCACGTCCCAACATACGCCTCCATTCCATCGCTGCTCGCTTGAAAGATCGCCATACCGGACGAGGACGGCACCTATGTGCCAAGCTGAGCCAGGCTAACGAGGTCGAGTTTGGATCGAATCATGCTCTGCAACACCCTCCCTCCCTGTCATACATGACACAGATGCATACAATCTCCGCCCATATTAATCCCCTGGCCCTATCTCAATCTGTCATGATTATCTTTCATCATCCCGCTTGTTTCGCTTCTTAAAGCCTTATTATACCTACCGCCCCTTCTTACCTACCTTTTGAATTCGTCCTTTAGCCTAGCACGCCACGGGTCTGTAGCAAGACGTCGTGGGTCGTCCTACGGGAGATTCTAGGAAGAGTTGCCTTTTCCTTCGGCTTCCTTATTTCTTCGATGTTTTTGGTCGACGATAATTGAGCCTCACATTCGTTAACTGTCCGCCGTTCGCTTCAAAGCACATCGCAGCTGCTGCAGAGCCTCAATACTTCACTTTCTCCAGAGACCGGATCTTGTGGAGCCTTACATTCTCTCCATTTAGCGGCCGGCTCGTCACTACATACGACACATCCAAGTCAAAGTCTCGTCCAGCGACTTTGACACCAGCATCGTCACCTTGCCCATCACGGCCGTGCACAGCCTGATCAGCCTCTTCGAGGCTCTCAACACCAGCTCCACACCACCAAACACCCCTCCCACAAAGAAGAGCCTCCTCGCTCCCGTCGACTTCCACCAAAGCACATCAATCTCCCGACCGCTCACCCCTTCAACAACAATGGACATTATGGAACCCACCCCATCAACCGCCTCCTCCCCCTTCGCCTCCCTCCGCTCTTCCCTCCTAACAGCCTTCCACAACCACCCCTCCACCCCCTCCGCAACCCCGACCTCCTCACCCTCCACATCCCCCAGCTCCTCCCCCTTCTCCTCCCTCCACTTCTCCCGCCGCCGCGGCGCCCCCAACCCCTTCCGCAGCAGCGCCCACTCCACCACCTCCACCACCGCCTCGAGCCGCTCCCGCTCCCCGCAAACCATGCACTCCTCCCGCCACCATCATCACTCTTCCCCGCTCCTCCTCCGCCGCCGCCCCTCGGCCGTGGACATGCAGCTCGAGGAAGAGCGGCTCACCGCCAGCCACGCCGAGGCCGTGGGACTCAGGCTCATGGAGCCGCGGCCGGTGGATCGGGTGCCGGTCAGCGTTGGGGGGAGTCGGATCTGGGATGGGTTTGATGGGGGCGTTGAGGATGGGAGGGGCACGGTGGTGATGGGGGGCATTTTTGAGGTTATGGAGGGGAGGGCTTAAGGAAGAGAATGTGGATTTGTATGAGTCGAGACTTTTGTTTTCATACTTCTCTTATCTCAGAGAGGACTATATTAATGGATACGATTGGGATATGTACTTGAACTTGAGACGGGGTGGATGTCGTCATGACGGATTTTGGCGTAAACGGGATGGATAGGGAATATGGGACTATGGACAAGGATGGGATTCTGAAGAAGCTATTTGGAAGATTAGGTAGAGCAATTCTCAAGACATACTTTGAATAACTTTTGGTCCTCTTTGAACCCCTGCATCCCATATAACTAAATTAAAAGTATCGCTCACAGTGCTTGGTCATCTTCAACGTGAAGTACGAACCGACATCCTCAGACCCTTACCGTCCAATCCCTCCGTAATGAAGCACGAAGAAGGCCCAACGCACGAGAATCCGCGAATTGTGAGCCGTGCGCAGCAATACCCGAGAAAGGTGCATACACACTTGCCCTTCTGCAGCAGGAGCCCAAAAGGCTGAAGCTCGCGAGTATGGGCTTGCAAAACGTATGCCCTCTGCTGCGGATGTTGCAGCGCAGACAGACAGTGTCTATCACGCTCGATAGCAGTCCCGGATCCAAGCAACCGTTAGGGTATATTAAAGCTCATGTTAAGCGTCTTGCGATAGACAGACATGCGTCATCTACCATCGCACTCTCCTCCCCCGTTGCTACCAGCCTGGGTACTGGACTATAGACGTGCTTGAGACCATCGGTGAATATGCCGGTGCTGTTATTTCGCCAGCGTCTATTTGTCTCCTCCACTACTAGGTATGTCCGTCGCATACGACCGCGTTGGAGTCGAGGTGGACAGCACCGCTTGATCGGCGCCGTAGCATAATCGGATCGTCTGCGCCGGAAATTGGTGTGCTTTGTCATTGGGCTTCTTTTGCAACTTTGGTGCTTTGTCCATGCTTGAGTATTGGATGCTGAGCTGCGGCTTGATGGGTTGAATGCTGGCATGGTCGCTGGGAAGGCTGGGGGGAGTGTTCGTCCTGTCCACGGATGGGATTTTCGAGGTTTCAGCGTCGAGGACTGGGAGAGTAATGATCAGGAGTGTGAAAGCCAGAAGCCAATATATTAAAAAGAAGGGGGAAAGCATTGCTGTGGCTGGTCAGAACGAGAGAAAACACAGAATGAAGAATACAATAAGCGTCGCTGCTGTTGCAGAGAAGAATTATGACGTTCGGCTAGGAAGCACCTGTCAAAGATACCTATCAATACGCTTTGAGTGACGGCGAGTAAGAGGTTGAAGAATGGCACTTGTCAGAAAAACCAAATTGATTCCCTAATTCAACGTCAGGCTCGTTGGGGACTGCTATTGGTCATCGATTGATTTGGAAGCGATAACAGTCTTTACGGAAGCATTTCGAGTTCGAGAAGAACTTGAAAAATGGACGCGTTGTTGGTGCTAAGGCCCAAGTCCATGCCTTTCATCACTAAAAAGGGATTGACGCTTATATGTCTATCTAACATCATGCTCGCCCCCCAGAGATCAAAGACCAAAGCCAGGAACGCAAGCGCAAAACTGCAACACCTCTAGTCTAGGCTGGAAGGTATGAAGAGGAGAGTGTACGAGACCGACGCAGAAATGGAGAGGAGGAGGGGGAAGCACAGGGAAGAGCTCTTTGGGATTAGGGGGGCCGGAAGGGAGGTAGAGGTTTTGAGGGTGATGTCGGTGGGTGGTGATGGGGATAGGGTGAGGACGAAGGCGAGACCTAGGTCGGAGGGGGGGGTGGAGATGGATGTTGATGAAGTCTCTGACGCACATCCGACGGACGAAGAGGGAGAGGAAGGTAAGGATGAAGACGAGGATGAAGACGAAGAGGAGGGCGAAGATGAGCGTATGAATGAGTTTGCCGAAGTCCAACTGAAGACGAGCGTGAAATCAGAAGATGAAGATTGACACCAGGGCAAGTCCTTGGCGCCAGAGGTCAATAAATCGATAAGGTAGAGGAGCGGATATACCTCCTGAAATGACATACGTTCAAACCGGTCCGCGAGAACTGCAGAAGTCGGGTTCTCCGCCCGTCAAAGGGATCCAAATCAAAATATCAGAGTTGGCTGGCACTTGCCAACATGCTCTGGACTATAGACATTAGCGCTACATGCCATCTTCGTCAATAAGGCCATCGATGCTTTCTGAATCCAGTGAATGCCCAAAGTCGCCTCCTGTATAGATTCGTATCCCGGAAACCTTAACGCCGCCGCATGGGTATCGCTGATCCAAAATTTACGAGATATTCACAATTATCCAGTGACCCGAAAAAAGGGACCGGGCGCTCGCTCCCCTCCCCTAACCAGAATATACAAAGTGGGCTGCCGGCTGTAGCCCATCACAGATGTCAGCTCGCTGGGGTTGGCCTTGACACTACCATAGCATTTACCACGTGCCCTTCCTTATAGCCCTGACTTTCAAGGGTTCTCTTCTCGTTGAGTATCTTTCCGAGATAAGCGATCCGTATCCTGTGATTCTGAGTCGAGATTCCGGCCTGGGTATGGACCCTCCCAGCCAAGGTCGCAACGTTCTGGGATTTTCCGAGCATGACAACTACATCTGGACCGCCTCGATCGCTTAATCGGCATTTGATCTTGATCGAGTCCCTTTCGCTCTCTTTCCCCTTATCAACAAGTACAGCCGTTTCTAGACCTTCCTTCCCTAGGGTATCGTCCTCCTCTTCTGCATCAGTCTCTCCGTCAATCGGAGCCTTGCCCTCTAACTGTGAAATTTGAGTCTCATCAGTCGGCTGTCGTCTTGAGTCATCCTCCGCAATTATATCTTCTGGGTCTTGCAGGACTTGTTCCGGTACTCGGTAGAGCGCCCCTAGTGAGTCGTAACCACCGTCCACGAGATCACCAGTTGTGAGAATCAGGCCAGCGGCATTAACAACGGCCTGTGCGGTCTCCAAATCTCCATCTCGCATGAGCTGTGTGGCCCCTTGTATGGCCTCCCATATCTCTGACCGTCCTGATACTCTCGTGTCGAAGAACTCAGAGCGCTCTCGTGCTAGCTGCGAAGGAGTCCAGAATCGGCTAGGCCCTGACCGCCACGGATGTCGCCGTAAGGGTTGGGTATAATGATCCGTTAGACGTCTCCGTCGTGGTGGAGGATCTGTGACTGCTGGCGCGCTTGTTTGAGATTCCTGGCGGCGAGCCT
The DNA here is from genome assembly GCA_021030905.1 of Pyrenula massariospora. Lineage (NCBI taxonomy): Eukaryota > Fungi > Ascomycota > Eurotiomycetes > Pyrenulales > Pyrenulaceae > Pyrenula > Pyrenula massariospora. The sequence continues at coordinate 1,304,064 of JAGFMI010000004.1, forward strand.
GAGAACGAGCGGATATGTTTGACCGTGAATGATGGAGCGAAGGCTGGGAAGTACGAACTTGACCTGTGGAAAGAGAAGAGGTGGACGCGGGGGTGATACGTTCCGTCGAGCCTGTCTGGTGGATGGGTCGGGGAGGCTGCTCGTTTGCGTTGCGAGGCTCGGCTGATTGACAGCAACCCTAGAATAATTAGTAAGTGTTCGCAGAGTCGGATCTTGTTTGAAAAGGAATAGGACAATGTCTAGAGAGTTGCCTATAGCCTTAAGGCTAAGATAATACAGATGAGGCTCCAGGGCGCAGATGACGTTCAATCAGACAGGAATTTGGCATTTTAAAGAGAGTCATACCATCTTGGGGTTCGAAGGCTAGCCAACTCAAGCCTAAAGACGTCCCGTACACATGATACTATGGTAAGTTTATAAAGAGCCCTCGCGAGGGATACAAGCTTCTTCGGGGAAACGTCGTAGTGTAAGCAAGCCGCGTTCGCCGGGAAGTCAAGAGCGAAAGGTCACACAAGAATAATATGTCTCAAAAACCCGTCCGGGCTATACGTTAAATAAGAGGTGCTAAATATGTGTCTAGTTCAAAGGACTGTGGAAGCCAAGCGAGTGATGTAGAGCAAACAGACCTGTGCGTGCAGAAGGTGAAAGAGATGGGTGTTGAGGCAATGGAAGGGAAAGGCGAAGGCAAAGTGGTGACCTCTACAAGGAAGCTGGAAGGCATCGTGAGGGAGGTGCCGCTAAATTGGGGTCTGTTCATAAGCTGGCTCGAGCTTTACTTCCACTGCCAGGCGGCCAAGACCTGGAATCTGGATCCCCACGACGCACAGGGGGCCTGCGAGGCTTATGACTAGCGAATAATAGTCGCCGTCCTCTAGGCAGCCCCAGCGCCCAGGCTCAGACCGCAATCCATTTTAGGCGCGGCCATGGCTAAGCTTTCGCTAGGCAGGGCATCAACGCGCGAAGGATCCCGATGCTGCCCTCCCCCCAAGATCGCAACTGGGGTGACAACCCTTTACCCCACGACGATCACGGAGCAGGGAGTATCTAGACCTCTCAAGTTTTCTCTTGATTGATCTGCCGACCCCGATCGGGTGAAAGTCGTTCTGCGTCACATTCTCAAATATACCAAATATTCACCATGAGCCTTAAAAGTCACGAAGTCTTGACACAGGCTCCGGAAAGCCTGGCCAGGGGAACTGTAGGGATAGGAGCGATGAAGTTTCGGGTCCCTTGATCTTACAATTCACAGGTGCTTTTGTTCATGATTTTACGTATCAACTACTGCACAACTCGCCCAAGATGGACCACATAATATCGTGCATTTTCTAATCCTCATCTTCATCATCACTCCCGAAAATTGCCTTGAAAACGGCGGCCCCTGCTCGCTCGCCCTCGATAGCTTCATTTCGATCCGGATCAATCTCAACCGTTTGGGCAGCGGACATAGCAGCCTCTGCCTCCTTTCCTGCTCCTATTGTGAGCATGGCCTGCTGTGAGCTGGTTGGAGGCGCTGGCTCGGATTTAGCAGAGTTCTGGAAACCAGCGGAGCTGAACCGAGCTTCTGTAGCATAATTCTGAGTGCTGCCGGGCTCACTCGGATCACTGCTCAAGTTGCTGGGGGGAGGCACGTTAAAACGCTTGCATAGAAGTCTGGTAGGGTAGAAGTCTTGCACAGATCTAGTCATTGGTCCGAACATCCCTAGTCGAGCCGCCTCTACCGCTGGATCCGAAGGTTTTGGCGCCGGTTTGTTCAAAAGAGAATCTGCTGTTGCGGGAGAGTCAGATGAGGCAGTGGGCTGAGTGGAGGATGAAGTAAAGCGGCTAGCCATCATGCCTGTCACTGGTCGGAATACTTGAGCAGAGCGGGCAAATTCGTTCATCTCTAATTTCCAATCATCCAGAGTCATCGCTGATGTCCGCTCAGGGAGGCCGTCGCGGATGCCAGCTCTGATTTCTAAAAATTGCCGATACCGTGAACGCTTGCTTTCGTCATCTGCATAAGGCGTCCATCCATCGACTCCTCGATTGAGAGCCTGTGAAGCTACCAGAGGGTCGAGCTGGGGCACGAGATCCGAGAGATTCTTTTGTCGCTCCTGATCGCTAAGCTCGTATCCTTCAGGTGCTTTCTCCCCTCGGGCCTCTGGCAAATCAGATCTTCTGGACGAGACAGCAAGGCGATTACGAGCTGCAGGGGTAATAAAATCAAAGACTGATTTCCCCGGCAATGGCGCCTCTCCAAGCAGCGCCGCCCGAGACTTGGAGTCCAACACAGAAGCTTTTGCAGCATCAGCTGTTGAGAGATACTTTGTATTAGACAGTTCTGTTGGCCCACTCTTTTTGGCAGAGACCCAATCAGCTGGCACTTCAGGAGGCTTGAATTGATTATCCTCGAGAGATAACGCTGCAAGTGCGTCAGCTTCTGTAGCAAGCCTAAAGCCAGGTAGCGGTAAACGACCATCGTGACATTTTCGAATGTCAATCTTCGCTGTTTTCTTCTTCGATAAAAAGACCGGCTTCGACTTCAGTAGAGGATTTGACATTGCGGAAGGTGTAGAAGCGTGCTTTTTCGACTTTTTGTCGCCACCAATCGTTCTGTTATAGCTGATTTTTGGCCCCATTGAATAGGGATCCTCATCATCCGATCCCATATCGTTCAGAATACCAACTCCAAATCCTCCTTTTTTACGTCCTTGATTAGGTCTACCAATTGAATCTTTATTTCTTTTGCTTAGGTCCAGCTCATCATCGTTTTCGGATGCTTCCCGAACCCCATCCGTGCGTCCATCGCTGGAATTTTGAAGACGTGCTTCACCCTCGTAGCCTAAGCCTTTCTGATCCGTTTTTCGAGAAAAGGATATCAGCTGCGGGTCGCGCGGCGCAAATGCATGCAAGTCTCCAGATTCATCGCCTTCAGCTTTTCGTTTAACTTTCGGCCCAATGCCCTGACCATCCTTCCATCCCATCTTCTGCAGTAACTTCACTCCGATGGTTTCGCCGCTGGGACGCACTAAGTCCATAAGCGCGCTTCGCCGCACATCGTCTTGCTCAGTTGAGCCAAATCCTTCAAAGTCTCGCGTAGTTGCAAGATGTCTGGACTCTTCAGCTTCCCGTAGGTCCTCCTCATCCATGAAATCTTCGGGTCGTTGTTGCTGTGCCTTGTCCTGATCCTTCGCCCTATTCGATCTCGAAGAAGTGAATGTCGATGGTGTCCACCCTTCCTTGGTTCCAACCGTGTTGAAATATCTGTGGCCGTTCTTTAGTCATGTTGTCCCTATTGCCTTTGAAGCGCGAGCTCACCCGGCGCTGAAGCCACCGGTGAAGGCGCCATGAAGGCGTTTCCTTCCCCGGTCGTCAGTGACCTCTTGTTTCCACACCGGGACATAGGATCCATCGTCACGGGTGTGGCTGTCAAGAGGAGGGAGCGGCGTCCCGTAGAAGACAAATGGAGATTGCTGGGTTTGTAGGTCGGCCTCAAAAGTAGTACGAGACCGCTTACTTGCCATCGGTAGTCTTCTGAATCTCCTGGCAATGCAACAGACAAGCCCAAGACGGTTGTCGAAGAAAATGAGCCTTCAGGACCCACAAGGCTTCTGCAAGGGCCAACGGCCGGAGGATCGGATGCTGGCAAGGATGGGGTTTCTTGGGTTCTATCAAGGATGGTACGTAAGATTGCAAGTGGTTGTGATCTGGTATTGGCCATTCATGGTCATAAGTCAGGATTGAATGTATCACGGGGACTCGTGAACCTGTGTTATACGATGGCAGGTAAAATCACCCATAAATCAGGGTGATGTCGGAAGAGAAGCGACGACATTTCAATGCGATCCAGGCCTCGAAAGGGTACCTGGCGACGTTTAGTAGCCTGCGTTGGTCGTTGCCGGCGGAAGGGTTCCGGGTCTTGGTAGGCCAGGTCAGAAGCAGGCTTGCCAGCCACAAGATTTAGCTTGTGAGTCTAGGCAGTTTTGGACGTCGTGATGGTCCCGCCCGTCTAGCCAACTCCTAGGAAACTTCGCGCCGGTCTGTCAAACAAACTCACCGAGCTCATAATCCGAGTCTGCGGCTCTGGAGCTCGTGAGTGTTTGGAGAAATTGCATTATTCGAAATTAGTATACCTCTCTGTGTTGCCGCGCCGGCAGCGCTGAGCTCTGGACTGTGCTCAGTCAAGGTCCCTCCTGCAGCTCCCTGGACCGATCTCCCAGACCCGTTGCAACGCCCAGCATAACTCGTCCGACCGCTCGATGGGCGAACCAAACTGTTCATCCTGAAATCTCCTCCACGGAATGTCGACCGCGGCACCACAGACCGGTCCTACAGTCTCTCGCAGTCATTCAACGTCTCGGCACGTCTCCCGACCTTCCTATAACCAGCCAGCGCCAGTTGTTGTGGACGACCTTGTTAGAAACCACTCCGGGATTATTCGCCCCTCGCCTTCTTCACGCCGAGCAGGTTCAAGATCTTACGGTCACGAAGCACCTCCAGTCTCAAACGAAGCAGCGCTCGCCCAAGTCTCCAGAAGAGATTACGAAACTAGTAACCTAGCGCGGCCTTCCTCGTCAAGGCGAAGCTCATCCAGAGATCGTAATTCGGAACCTCGACCGCATCATCACCGCTCAGAGTCAGGTCGTGGTCATCATAGAAGTTCCTCGCGACACGGTACGAACAGAAATAGCACAGATATGGCAGCGCCACAGACGGTGGTAGCAAATGGAGGTTCAACTCCGGTTGCACCATCCCCGACTGCGGCTAGGAATGATCGGCCGTCATCGAGCAGTCACCCTTCTCAAGGCAGAAGAAGGACAACTATTACAGCCCAGACTGGTCAGTGGGCTTTGGGAAAGACCATTGGGCAAGGAAGCATGGGTAAGGTCAAGTTAGCCAAGAACATAGAGAGTGGTGAAACAGTAAGTCTCATTTCAATTAGCAACTCTACTATGCTGATCGTTGCATAGGTTGCTGTGAAGATTGTTCCACGGCACACTTTGGATGAGAACGGACATCCGAAAGACGAGCGTGCAGACCGGTCAAAGGAAATCAGGACTGCAAGAGAAGCAGCAATGGTAACGCTTCTAAATCATCCCTATATCTGCGGCATGCGTGACGTTCAAAGAACAAATTATCACTGGTACATGTTATTCGAATACGTCAATGGAGGTCAGATGCTCGATTACATAATATCCCATGGCCGATTGAAGGAAAAGCAGGCGCGAAAATTTGGACGACAAATTGCCAGTGCTCTCGATTATTGCCACAGAAATTCTATCGTACATCGCGATTTAAAGATTGAGAATATTCTCATCAGTAAGACGGGAGACATCAAGATAATTGATTTTGGATTAAGCAATCTTTTCTCACCAAGAGCGCAGCTAGGAACTTTCTGTGGGAGCTTGTACTTTGCTGCCCCTGAGCTTCTCCAAGCAAAGAAATACACTGGACCCGAGGTTGACTTGTGGAGCTTTGGCATTGTGTTGTATGTGTTGGTATGCGGAAAAGTCCCTTTTGACGACCAGAGCATGCCTCAATTACACGCCAAAATCAAAAGGGGCGTCGTCGATTATCCGCCATGGCTTTCTGCCGGTGAGTGACCTTTTATAAGCATTTCCAGCTGGTATTGACCATTCCCACAGAATGTAAAAATATAATTTCTCGCATGCTGGTCACCGATCCCAGAGAGCGGGCGAGTCTCTCTGAGATCTTGACGCACCCTTGGATGACGAAAGGCTTCAACACTCCGCCGGAAAACTTCCTACCATCCCGGGAACCACTTCAGTTGCCGCTAGACCCGGAGATCATCGAAAAGATGACAGGCTTCGACTTCGGTTCCACACAATACATCACGGAGCAGCTCACAAACATTCTCGAATCAGATGAGTATCAGTCAGCCATCCTCAAGATGCAACGAGACGAACCCGTTCACACGCCAGGGACTGAAAAGAAACGAGGCGTGTTTGACTTCTATAAAAGACGAAACTCTACCAGTCGCGATACGCTGACAGCTCCATCTGCTGAGGCAGTTCGCGGCATAGATCCTGTCAACGCATATCATCCTCTGATCTCCATTTACTACCTAGTGAAAGAGAAGAGAGAGCGAGAAAGGGCAGAAGCCAACCCAGGGGCATTAGCGCTCCCTCAGTCACCAAGCGAGAAGCCACTGAAATTGCCCGACCTTCCTGCACCGGAAGCCGCACATACAAACCAGCATGCTTACGAGATACCTGGCGAGAAGGCTACTGGTGGACGATCGAGGCCTCGCGCAAGAACCCATGGAGATGATGAAGTGGTGGCCGGTATGAAGAAACTCGACCTCGGTGGATCGAGAACGGGCCCTGCGTCGCCTGCCGCTGTCGCGTCCCCACCCGCAGACCAGCCGCAGAAGAAGGAAAATCCTGCTGTTGGATTGCTGCGAAGATTAAGCACGAGGCGTGGACCAAGAGATCGCGACGCCAGCGGGCAAGGGGCTCCTTCGGTCAATATCCAAGCTCCAACTGATCTCGCTGCACCGCCACGGAAATCCTTTTCGGTACGAAGATCAAGGCGGCGTGATCCATCGCCATCGACTCTTCATCCTGGAGGTAGTCAGCCTCAGCATCAAGACCTCCTAAGCGCACCACCATCGGGCGGTCGTGATGGGAAAGTTCTAGGCCGCTCGACAAGCGTCAATTCAGCAGACTATCGACCACGTCGCCTTGCGCGCCGTGGTGTTTCCGAAGCATTGGACTCACCGCGGTCATTGGAGCCCCCAGGTACAAGCGGGTCTGACCGGTCGAGTGTGGACGGCCGAAAGGGTCCACGAGGTGTAGACCTCACAGAGAAAGTCGTTCCAGGGGCGGAAACTTTGACTGCACCGCGAACACCAGCTGCTTCGCGAACGAAGTCTCTTGGTCACGCGCGCCGCGAGAGTATCCAAGCCCGCCGCCAACGGCGTGAAGAAGCCAACCGTGACCGAGAAGCGAACGTTCCCGAAGAAACAGACGCAGACCTTGCAAATGAGTATACGGAACAAGTCACGTCGCCCAATACTCCGAACCCCGCTGAAGTCTCCAAACCGGTTTTCCTCAAAGGCCTCTTCTCGGTATCAACCACCAGCAATAAACCCCTTCCCGTCATCCGACAAGACATAATGCGCGTTCTCAAGCAGCTTGGTGTCGAATATACCGAAATCAAAGGCGGCTTCTCGTGTCGCCACGCACCGAGCATCAACCTCGACACTGTCAAGAGTGACCCAGCGTCCCCCAATCTCGAAGAGGAGGAACGCAGCGGCCGCGTTACCTCAGGTCACCAGCGTCGTATCTCCTTTGGTGGCGCGCTGCGTCCGAAACCAGACGACAGCCAGCCTCCGGCCAGACATTCCTCCCGGCGTGGCCCGCCAGACCGGAGCTTTATTACAAATTCCGAGGGCTCGGAGGAGTATGTTTCGCGTGAAGGAAGGCCCGTGGACGTAGACATGGGCGCCACGACTACAAGAGTACAAAGTGATACGGGAGGAAATCTAGTGTTAAAGTTTGACATCATGATTGTGAAGGTCCCCTTATTCAGCTTACACGGGATTCAATTCAAGAAGGTGCAGGGTGGGATGTGGCAGTATCGGGAGATGGCGAAGAAAATTCTGGAGAGATTGAAGCTGTAGATGAATAGCAGGGGAGAGAAGAGGGAGATCTGAAAGCATCTTGGTCTTCCATTGACCATTTTCATTTGTCACCACATGAGCGGCCTGTCTTTACTTTCGCTGACTTGGAAGAAGAAGTGCGGCTTATCGTTCCGGGCTTTATGAATCTCTCCACACTGTGAGCGTTCTACCAGCATAACATTGTTTGTACGAGTTTCCTTAGCCAGCAATAGCATTCTTCGTTGGGAGCGTTCTCGGGTCTATATAGCCAATGATGATGGCTTATCAAGATGCGTTTTAAGCAAGAATCGAGCGCTTTATCCATGGATGCATTGCAGACTTTGATCACTGCTGATCTACATCCATCTGCCCCTCTATTCCAGTGCTTTCTCCCTTTTCTTTCACTTGCTTTTTAACGCCCTCCAGGAATGCTTCGACTGCATCGCCACCACCCAATGGCACACCTCCCCTCCGCATGTAGCCTCCATTGTGAACCGGTATATGCAGAGCTTCGCTTATACTTGGTAGCCCTCCATCCCGTAGCGCAATAGTTAAACTTGACAAGCTCTGTGAAAATTGAGGAGATCTTAACACTTTTCGAAGGATGTCCTTTTTCTGATCCAGGGATAGCGCTTGCTTCGCAGCCGAGATAGATTCAGGATTCGTAGGCACAGAAGAAGCGTCTGAGATTTGCTGAGCTAGCACAAGTAGCGATGGGGGTAAAAAGTCAAGATATCGATCTATAGTCGAGGCGTCGGCCTCTTCAATAACGGGTAGGGTAGATGATGGCGTTAATAAGTCGGCAAGGGTTGTAAACATCCGCACAGCTCCAGAACCACTGGTCTGTGCGCCGCCCATTGAGCGAAGGAAGTTCTGCACGATCGCCGAGGCATCTTGAGGTGCGGCTGCACTACATTATACCCATCGTCAGTCTCCAACGGACATGCATCTTAGATGTAGCGGAAAGAGAGCGATACCTACGCTCGCCCTCCATCCGCACCCCCTTCTCTCGCTCCTTGGCCTTCTTCTCGAATATCTCCGCCTGTAGCACCGGGGCCGGCTCCGCCACTACCACCACGATGATGCTCAGGATCATGGCTTGTGCCTTCTACGTCTTCCATAGTCTCGTCATCGTCTCCATCATCCCCGCCAGAAGGATCAGTATTAGCGATCTCGGTCTGTACATCCACCTGTTGTCCCTGAAGCAAATTATTCACTATTTCGCCCAGCTTCTTATCTCGCGGGCTCCAAAAGTTATGGGAGCCATTTGGGTCTTGAGCTTTGGACTGCAGCCAGAAAAGGTGGCGTTGCGAGCTTGAGCTAAATTTCAATACATAGATTCTGCCATTATTTGGGCCACCTTTGTACGTTGTAAAGGTTCCATCCATGGGCACCATTACAAGGTCGAGCTCAGGATTGTCGAGATGAGTGGACCGCGACCGCCAGCAAAAGTGGATTAAGTCATCTTCGGAGTACAGATAGACATAACCGCGGGTAGGGTTTGGTTTGACCTTGTTGGTGCTCGTCTAAGTGCATAGAATTAGCTGCACCTTGGGCTCGTCATGAGTGAGGTTGGGAAACGGAGAAGGCTCTCTTAAGGAGCTTAGGAATGGCTTACATCAAGGTCGCAAGTACCTGCTTTAAACGTGATAATAGGGGCGATAGACATGAGGCCGTCTGTTCGAGGATATCAATGAGGTCAGAAAAATCTGGAGCCGTGAAAGACGTCTTCAGTAAAGTAAATCCTAAAGCTCTTGAATTCACGGACTATTTTGCCTATACGGAATTATATGACGGAAGGTACGGCGAGCTTTGGAGCTTCCGGGTTCTATTACATTAGTCCCAAGCTGGGCTAGTATGCCAAGGGCCGAAGTACCGAAACCCTAGCCCTATCCAAAAGCGTCTGCGCGACATATCGGATGGGTCAAGCGCACATCAACCTCCCAAGGCCACAACGACAACTCCAACGACCCACCGATCTCAACCTGCTCGGTAATTTTCTTTTCTTTGTGGTGTTTTCGTCGCCGGGTGTGAAAGATGTCTTCGGAGGCAAAACCACAGACGAAGAAATTTGGCAAGAGTGAACGGTCCATACCACATCACACACAGAAGGCGTCGAAGTGGTATCCAGCGGAAGACGAGAAGCAGACTAGGAAGGTGAGCTTCTCCCCACGCGCTGATATTGGTTTCAGACGGATATCAAGACATTGATTGCTGGAGACGCCTTACAATTGTTGCTGCTTCCCAAGCGGTGATTCAATTACCCAATCAATATGCTAACTAGACTTCTCCAGGCACGGAAAACCATTCATCCCGCGAAACCCCGTCCATCTCTCCAACCCGGTACTATCCTCATTCTATTAGCTGGTCGCTTCCGCGGCAAGCGAGTCGTCCTCCTTAAACATCTACCACAAGGCGCGTTGCTCGTGACCGGACCATTCAAAATCAATGGCGTACCTCTGCGGAGAGTGAACGCCAGATATGTAATCGCTACGAAGTCGAAAGTTGATCTGACTGGGATCGACTCGAAGACGCTCGAGAAGGTCGCAGAGGACGGATATTTCACGAGGGACAAGGCAACACAAAAGAAGGCTACAGAGGAAGCTTTCTTCAAGCAGGGAGAGAAGCCAGAGGTACCTCCATTCTTACAAAACCCCAGATGCAAGGCGAGGACTAACCAGAAGCAGAAGAAGAAGGTCGCCAGTGGGCGTGCGACAGATCAGAAGAACGTCGACAAAGTTTTACTTAGTAATATCAAGAAAGAGAAGTTGCTAGCCAGCTATCTTGCGACAAACTTCAGCCTCCGGAACGGAGATAAGCCACACGAAATGGTCTTCTAAATGATGGTGAAGTGGGTCGGTTGTGGGGTGTGTGAAGCTTCAGAAGGTTGTCTTTGTTGGGCCATGAGACTGGTGCCGCAATTCCACAGGGCGAAATCCCCGCAGAATTTGTGTGCGGGCGGAAGTTGATGATGGCAGTAATGAACAGGACGTTCGGCGTGTATTCGAGCTATCCGGTCTCCATTGCCTAGACTTATGACGATCAATCAAATCGCAAACAATGATACAACACCAATTGCCGTTTCTTCAAACTACCCTGACTAAAATGTATCTCATATGCTAGGGGACGTCGATTGCTTGCGCAGTATACGGGTGTGTATACAACTCCCCCAGGTATCCACAGAGCCCACAGCAGCCTAAAAGGAGCGCCCTTATTATCCAACAAGTCGTTCTGATGCTGTACCTCCTCTAATCAGTCTCCCTGCCCAATTTTCCAAAACCCCCTTCCCCAACATCATATTCATCCCCCTCTCCCCCCAATCTCCCCACCCAAAACCTCCACCAACCTCCTCGTCTCCACAAACACCACCCCCGCCATATCCGGCGAGATGTGCGCAAAGACCCCCCACGGATTCTCCCCCGTCATCACCACATGCTCCGGCAGGTCCAGCACCTGCCACCCAAACCGGCCGCGGAGCGCGAGCTGCAGGCACAGGCTCGTCTTGCCGAAGCGGCTCGGGTCGCTGCCGTCCATGCGGTATTCTCCGAGCAGGTCGAGGAGGAGCGTTTTCTCGTGCGCTTTCAAGGGGTAGATGCGTGCTCCCGCCGCCGCGGCGGTGGAGGCGGCGGTGGGCGGGGAGTCGACGCCGGGGCAGAGGATGGCGGTTGTTAGGGAGGGGGATTCGCGCAGTGGGAGAGATGCGAGGGTGGACTGGACACGGAAGTCTTGGGATGTGGGGTCGGGGTCGAAGACGTCGCCGCCGGTGTCGACGGAGAAGATGGGGCGGCCGCGGGTGTCGGCGGAGCTGATCACGGCGCGGTATTGAGTGGACAGATCGGCTCGCTGGTCGGGGGGGAGGGACGAGGTGTGGTCGGTTTGGTCGAGGACGAGGTAGATTTTTTCGTGTTTGCTGAGAGGGACGTGTTCGAGGGCGCGGCCGGAGATGGAGGTTTCTGGCGTGATTTGGTAGGTATTGGGTATGGGATGGCCATTAAGGATCGCCTGTCCGCCGGAATTAGAGACCTTGCGTTCCTCACCGGTCTTGCTACCAGGCTTTCCCTGTGAGCCTGTGATCCGCGTTCTTGTTGAGATCAAGACACCCTGCTTTTTCTCCTCGCCGGTATCCTCCCCGGTCGTTTGTAGGAGCATATGAAGCAGTAAGGAGGCACTGATGATGTCCGATCCCCCACCACCGGCGATGATCGTCAATGGCAGACATGGTTCCTTGAGAAGATCTGATATGCTTCCTATGTGCTCGAGGTCTAAGAAGCCTGTAGGCACCACAGGCTCCCATTGCGCACACAAAGCATCCCCAGCCCTTTTCACCGTGATTCTTTCGGAAAAATCTCTCTGACTAGCCTGTGGTTGCTGAAGTAGGGCTGTGATATCTACAGCCAGTTTGACAGAGCCATGTGCTTTCATATGCTTGCAATGAAAAAGATATGCTGCATCGTATAACCTCGCAATGACTAGAAAAGCAGTTGCTGTCTCGAGCACCGTTGATATCTCATTGAAAAATATGAGGATCTTGGGGAAGTCCAGGACAGGGAGCCCATTGGCAGGGCGATGCTGCCGTTCTATGACTAGCAGTGCATTGTAAGGGATCTGTGAGCGAACGGCGTCATCGAGGCAAGCGTAGAGCTCATCGCGGTCTTGATGGCTTGCGTCATCGGAAGAGGACGACGGTCCCATCGTAGGTAAATGGTGTCGATATCAAAGTCACCACGGATTTTGAAGGAAGTGGAACAACATCTAGGACATTATAAATATTCGGGATAGACTATTATCTTCAAAGTAAGTTTAAAATTGGATGAAGGAGTCGCGGGTCTTATCAAAATTGGGTGGCCAATGGAGGTGAATGCAAGGGGTCACAGAAGTGAAATTGGATGATGCTTCAAGTGCACGAGGTAGTCGAGAACATACCTTACCTTCGTTCATACTCCGGTCATCGACTGCAATAGGTCTATCACATGCATTAAGTAACCAAAGCTGATTTGATTATTGGATGTATAGTTCGGTTGCACAGGAGGTCTCCCTGCGGTGCTACTACTTAACATCGCGTTGTTTTTAAAATTTGACGGAATAGCTTGCGTCTTGATGTCAGACCCATCAGCGTCTTGTGAAAAAATTTAAGTCTGAAGCTCGGAGGTCCGGAGAATTTATAGGAATTAGTGTGATAGAGTGGAGGTTTACAGGTGGGTGTATTGCGTTTATTAGACAGAGACTGATTGCTCCAAGTGGTACCAAAGGAGCCTTGAAATCCGAAGGAAGAGAGAACGCCTTTATAATCATGCGCAGGCAGATGTCAGTGATAGAAAATATCAGGCAACAGGAAATATTGAAGCGTCAGGCTGTCTCAGGAGGCTACATAGCCCGTTTTAATAAGCTACAAGTCGTCCAGCCTCATCCTCTCTCATTACAAATGCTTCAGATGGAGCTGTTTGATGTTGATTTAAGCATCAATCTCCGCCAAATCAACCATCGATTTTCGTGATGAGCCTTCAAGACCAGCAGTATCCTCGACTTTCTCTGTCTCGAAATTATTGTTTCCACCTTGTCGCATCAAGGCATGCGTATCTTCATCTCATCATTTATAGTCGGAGAACTCGCTATCAAACGCTCACGATGCTTAAGAGAGATTCAACTCCACCAAATCCGTTCATAATTCCAACGTCAACCTAATACTTTCTCGGCCTACCTCGCCGTCCTTGAGGGTTTTTAATTGGCCACAACAGACCCCTACAGTTTGCTGAGCCGCAATGACACTTTATCATGTCTTCATCAATTCGATCAATGCTAAATTTTTTGCCTGCAGACAGAGGATCATAGTCGATCATTAACTCAGTCTTTGGGGGGATGTCCTTGGTAGTGAAGAAAGCTAGGCTATAGACGTACGTGGCTGCTTGGTCCGGGATAGCGGTGATAACCTTGCAATTAGGCTCGCAAGAGTGGTTGACAAATCGCATAGGGCTCCCAAAGTTCGTACCATCAACGTAGAATGGCTTGGTTTCAAAACGATCAAGATTAAAGACATAGGATGTATGCACTTGATTGTCTGGCGTGGCTTCGCTACGAGCTTTCTCCCTAGCGTCCAAGGTACGTTCGGACACGAGCTCGCCAAGGTATGTGTCGATGAAGGTACCTTTGCGCAAGAATATTGGTGATCGAACACCTGCAAGCTTCTTATTAGCTATCTGACAAAATGAAGCTTTCACCGTGCGAGCAAATAAATGCTTTTCCACTCACCAAATCCACATTTTTCGGTCTTGAATATCTCTAACGGAACGGTCCGCCCACGTTGAACAAGTCGATTGACACATGTGGATCCACACGTGCAAGCCACATTGCACTCCTTGATGATGGGGTCTTCTCGAGCAAGAAAGTCGTCACTCAAAGTAATTGACTGATCGTGGTTGATCTGATAAGCTCTGAGTACCTCAGTGCCGACCACCTCCTCGAAATCATCCTCGATATCTTCTGTAAAGGCACAATTGCAGAGACCCGGATCACAAACCTTGCAAGCGCACCCTTCATAGAATTCATCTAGTTGAGCCCTCCGGAAGAACTTCTTCACTTCGGGATCGCTTGGTATGTACGAATTAGTAAATTCAAACTTCCCATCCAGCAACGCCGAATCTACATCATTCGTAAAAGTGAGATCTTTGATGCCTTGGAATTGGTACTTGAGTAGTTGCCGAACCTGTTGTTGAGGGCGTAGAAATTTTTTCTCCTTCAGGTGAAGAGCGTTCAGGGCGGAGATGATGTTTGTGTCTAACACTGGGCCATCAAGCGGCAAAGGGACGGATTTCCTGTCAACCATTTTGGCCTTGGGTTGACCAAGCCTTTTCCTCTTGTCGTCATCTTCATTGTAGGCATAGAAGAGATGCAAATCATGGTGGGAGACGGTGGATGAACTCGTAGACGCTTCGCGACGGGGGCGTTTAGAAATCCCGACACTTGCCGCCTCTAGACCCCTTTTTCTATGACTAAGATCTTGGTACTCACCATGAGAGATTGGGACGGTGTTGTCAATCTCTACGGCCAATTGTGAAGAGCGTGCTGGCACGGAATCTCTCTGCCCAGTTGGATTTCGCGAGGACACGCTGGTTGAAGATGTGGATGGTCTGAGAGACGGCTGCTGTGATGAAGGGCGGAACCATCTCCCAAGGGATGTTTCAGATCCGGGAGTGGTTGGTGACGGTTGCCATGGTGATAGCCTAATTGTATCATCTGTGACGATTGGTTTTGTCTCTGGTCCTAAGCCTTTCCAGCCCCGTGGTCCGATTGTAAGCTTCTGTTTCTCAACCGCGGCCAATTGAGCTCCATCATCAATTTTATGTACAGCAGGAGCATCGTTTTCTTTCAAAGAAGATGATGGCAACGACGTCTCACCCTGTCTTGGGGATAGATTGACGTCGTGGTGTTGTGAGACTCGCCTAGGAGTGGGTACCGCGGTCAATCCTCGGGTGTAATCATTGTCTTTTAATGGGGACCGTGTTCGGCTCCTCCTTGATAGAGGTTTTTGCCGGCCCTCTGGCTGAAGTGAACTTCTTGGACTATTCGAGAGGCGCGTCCCGGAATTGACGACGGTTGATTGGTAAAGAATCGGCTTCTGATTGGCCGGGCGTGTATCGGGCTTCTTGGCAGGGTGGAATAGATGTGAAGCTTGAGTTGAATGCGATGGTTTAGATACGGAACGACGTGCTACAGCATCATCGATTTTTCTATCGTTCAGATTGGCGTTGTGCCTGATTCCTGGACTAACATTGTTCCGGGTTGGGAGCTGGAGCTGGAGTCGAGGAGTCAGGCTTGGCGCGTTACGCGCTTGGGTACAAATAGAACTACCTGTCGCTCGATGATTTTCGGTTTGATCTCCGATTTCGATATTTCTTTGACATCTGTCTAAAAAAATTTTGCTATTGAGATTCCTGTATAGAAATGATTGCCGTGGGCAAATTATGCTGTGCAAGGAAATGGAAAACTCACGTCCGAGTCCGAATCATCAAGTAGGATTGGGTGAAGTCTATCCTAATAAATTGAGGTCAGTTGTAAGAAGATATACTTTATTAAAATTATTTTCTCTTACCGAGCCAACCATTTTTAGACCCGAGATAGAAGCTCTCGTCTGGAACTGGTCACTTTTGAAGTTAGCCTACCGCAGCCTAGAGGATTCGATTAAGGTGGATCGAATATTTAGATGCGCTAAATGTCTGGAAAAATAGATATAGAGATAGAGAGTTTCTTTACCTGCATAAATAAAAGCTCGCATAGCAGGCTTTTTATGCCTGTTCAAAAGGCTGTGAACATGTCTGTTCTGGAGGTTAAGGGGGAGTGTAAGAGAATAATAAATTTGGTCAAGCGAGGCAGCCTTAGCTTTTCGCGACTGAGAAACAGCGCTAGACCTGTTTAGGGTCAGTCTTCATTACGGGGGCTGCATCTTGAGCCTTTTAACTAAAGGTAGGAGCCAAGCACCACAGGCTGCGTGCCTGTTTATCATCCAAACATATTTCTGCAATAAGACGAAGTAATATACTATCGAGGTACTCTGTTGAAAGGCTAAATTTTTGAGAAATATTTGCCAAGTATTTTAAATTCGTCAACAAATTAAATTCAGATTATTCGCAGCAATCTCTTGGGATTTTGATATCTTTTAGGTCACGGCAGCGTCAAAATTTCCCCATCTCAATCAGGAGAGGGGCAGCACGCGATTTGCGCTTCAAAATTTCCTGGTCTTTAAGCCAAGGAGATCTCGGCTTTAGTGATCTGCATACATGAACTATCTGTGTGAAGTTCTTGCAATACTACGCAGTCTCCTATATCGGTTGCAAATTACCGCATGAAAAATGACCGAATCCAGGTCTCTGCCGTCAGTCAAAGACCTTGCAAGCAGTGGTAAGAAAATCATGAATAGGGATTTTTCCCGGAGAAATCGTTTGCTACTTTCCAAATTCCACACGATCGTGACAGGCTCGCACCAATCATGGATGGCACATTCGATAGCAGCAGTTTCGGCTATCGAAAGGAGCCAGTTGGCTATGTTAATAACGTCCTATGCGTCCCTTTAATATTGCCTAAAGTATCTTAAGAAAATCCAATGTCTTCCATGCCTTTTGCTACGCCTTTTGCTAGTCATTCGTGATATTTCTGCCTTTTGTCCTAGTGACATTTTCCTAAAATTCGTTACTGATACACTTTTTGTAGACTCCTCCCTAAGGCGCGCAGCATTTAACAAAGTCACCATCCATCTCCGTACTCGATATACTCTAACTCACGAAGAATCCTTACAGCTCTGGCGTGGCCTCTTTGTCCTTCTTTTTATGTACGACCCTCGCGTCCCAACCTCAACTCCGAAGCTGATTGCAGAAATTTCTTCCCTCACCTCTACCGTACCGAAAGCCATCCAAGAGGAATTCTGCATAGGCTTTTGGGAGACCATGGCACGAGAATGGGGAGGGATTGACCGGGGTCGTCTGAACAAATATTTGAGTCTGGTTAGGGCGATTCTGAGAGAGCAATTTGGCCTTGTGAAGGATGGTAATCAAATCGAGAAGGAGAAACAGCTTAGTATTTTGGGCGAGTGGCCGTTGTGTGCCGATCAGAGAAAGGTACCAGATGGGTTAAGATATCAGGTCCTCGATTGTTGGGAAGACGAACTGGTGGAAAGTGGTCTTTTGAATGGGGAATCGAATGAGGGAGATGAAGCGGCGGTTGAAAGGGAAAATGATACTGTGGGGAAAATGATGCAACTGATACTCAACCTGCAGCAAGAGGCTCCATCGAAAGGCGTGAAAATGAGAGCGAAGGAAGTCTTAAAGGAGCAGCGACTAGCGATTTATCTACCTCAGACTTGATCGGCTTCAGCGCACGAAGCTTTTCGAAATCACCCGGAAGAGAGCTACAAAGGCCTTAAGACGGCTCTTTTTCCTCGAGCCAGGATCCAAATTCATCCAGGCGTTTTCCTTCGCCGTCTTCTTCATCTTCGTCGTCGATATCAGCCTTCTTCTCATTCGTCTTCTTGAACCTTTCGCTTCCATCAGCGATGTACGCCTCAAGCTTCCTCTGGTCAAAGAAGCGCCCGTCCATCAACTGCGACATAAAAGATTAGTGGGGAGAAAGTAGGGAACTCGACCAGCAATCTTACCCTGACGCATGCTATCGCGGCTTCGGAATTTGAGAAGCGGACGCTAGCCACACCTTCAGGCTCTTTGTCGAACAACACAACATTCGTGACTTCTCCTAGCTTTGAGCATTCATCACGGATATCTTCCTTGATATCGAGTAGCGTAGCAGGGTCATCCTAAAGACAACATGAGCTTTTGATGCTGTAAGATAACTGCTGACTTCCCTGAAGCTCTTGAAGGGTGAACATATGTTTCAAGATAACAACCTTGTCCCATCGTGAGCTTGTTTCTTGCAAGGTCTGAGGGTCGTCATCGTCCCAATCGGCTAGCCTGTTATTCATCTTTTGAGTTTTCTTGATGATCTTATTCTTGTCTCTCGTGTTACTCTTGGCACCAGATTTTGTTTCGGGCGTATCTTGCTGCTTCTTGAAGCTATAGTCTGCTTTCTGTACTCTCATCTTTCCATTGGGTCCCATGACACCAAGTCTGAAGTCTGAATCATCAAGCATCTGGATGGCAAGGTCGACGGACTCAGGCCTGAAGTATACGACGAGTGCTTCTCCCTTGAATTCACCTTTTTCGTCCTCATACATCTTTATACGCTGTTTAGCGCTGTCAATTTCTTCCGCGATGACCCCGCACTTGGAAAAAACGTAGTGTATCTCTTCGGAATCTGCGTCTAGGGGAATTGAGGTGACATAGACAGCAGTATTGACGCGAGGCTTTTTGGCTTTGGCTTCCTACATCGACAATGAGCCTAATTGGTCATCGTCTGTCGAGGCAGATAATATATACATACGTCGTCACCATTGCCGTGCTGTTTTTTCCTCTTCTTCTGTTGAGGAGCAGCTTCATTATCATCAACGCCAGCCACCTTGTAGATTGACCCTTGCTGCTCTTGAAGATGTTGGTCCTGCTCCAACTGTTCACCGCGAAGAGACAGTTTATGGTTAGACAAGTTCCCATGCGAGACTTTTTGAATTGTTTAAGAGTCTCTTAGGAGGCGTTGCAGCCTCCAAAAATACAGAGGGAATGCAAGTGGCCTTACAGCAGCAGGAACCCATCTTTTTAACCCCGGGATGTACTCATACTCTGCTCCCTCATCCGTCTCCAATATCCATTTGTCATCAAGCTTCGAGAAAGATATTCGCGGATCACTGTCAAATTCGTCTGGCTCGGTTGGAAAGCTGCTTAGCGCAGACTCTCCGTCGGGCAAAGCCTCTGACATAGCTCTAGATGTCAAAGATTCGCAACCTAGAGCGTAGGGTGAGATAAAATCGATGACTGAGTGATGACTTTGGACCTTTGGACTCGACCTAGTAGTACTCAAGGTCGAGAGGCGAAGTGCGCAGGCAGGCGGCTAGTGCAGTTGAGCCTTATTCGTCAGACGGCGGGACGGGACTCAACGAAATGGCTATTCATCTTTCTTGCGATTGGAGAGAGTTTAGGCGCGAGCTTCGAGTACTGCAATCTGGCTGTGATCAAGACTGGCCATTGATTTTTCAATTGAACTTGCAAAGATAGACAGCGGTGGTGCGGGAGCTCAAGACGAAGCTCTTGTTTTGCGGAGAGAACTGGCCCCACTTTTCGAGCGCCGTTGATCTCCGGCTAATAATAACGCCGGCTCCATTTTGGCGTGACGGGAGCGAGCTCAAACCAGGGGCGCATCCGCTACTCGTTGGCAGCAGGTAGTCTTACGCCCTGGTGGACCTCACCTGGAACAACATGTGTTCATTGAGCTACAGTAATGACCGCCGAACACCATGCCAGCGAAGACCCTTTTGCCGATCCTATTCTGGAGCAGGATCAGCGGAGGTTTGTCGGCGAGTCTACGCTTGCTGTGGGCAGGAGCGCAAGTCTTACATTAGGGACAGATACTTTGATTGTTCTAGGTCTGTCCGACCACTCGAGCGAGATTCCGTAGGTAGAGCCGCTGACATTGTGGACTCGTAGATGAAGGTTTCCGAGAACAGCCTAGATTTAACTGCTGTGGGATATTGCCAACGAGTGAGTCCGAAGAAAAGAGCTATTGCGCTCACATTTGGTGCTGACAAAAGCCACAGAATCCACTACTACAAAGGCAATCCCATTCTACAATGTCATTTGGGCCGATGCGACGAAGGTCGACATCACCATCCAATATGCTAAGCGTACCTCGAAATCGGATGTCCGTGTCGCTTATATTCACTACGACTTATCTTCCGATCAAATAGACTATGAGACTGTGAAGACCTTTGTTTCACGACTTCTCGATCGGGCATATGGGTCTGCTCAGAGGTGCAAGAGAATCAAGGTGCTCCTCAATCCCTACGGTGGATCTGGCAAGGCAGTGAAATGGTACAATCGTGATATCGAACCTATCCTCGCCGCCGCCCGTTGCGAAGTCGATGTGGAGAAAACCATGTATATGGGCCATGCGGTCGAAATCGCGAAAGATCTTAATGTTGACGCCTATGATGTAGTAGCGAGCTGCTCTGGCGACGGGCTTCCTCATGAAGTCTTAAATGGCCTTGCAAAGAAGGCGAATGCTAGGCAAGCTTTGCGAAAGCTAGCAGTTGTACAGCTTCCCTGTGGAACTGGCAATGCGATGTCGTGGAACCTCAATGGGACAGCGAGTCCCAGCATGGCAGCTCTTTGCTTGATCAAAGGTTTCAGAACTCCTCTTGATCTTGTTTCCGTCACGCAAGGCGATAGAAGGACACTGTCATTTCTTTCGCAAGCCGTTGGCATAGTGGCCGAGTCCGATCTATGTACCGATAACATCCGATGGATGGGTGACGCTAGGTTCACATATGGCTTCTTGGTCCGGATTCTTCGCAAGACCTTATATCCTGCAGATCTTGCAGTAAAGGTTGAGATCGGCGACAAAGCGAGCATCAGAGAACATTATAGACAAGAACGTCAACGAAAGCGGGAAAATACCCAAGCAGCTGCTCGCCGTGTGTCGATCCCTTTACCGTCTCCAGATAACGAGATCACCGCGTCAGCGGATGGTGGTCTACCAAACTTGAAATATGGCACAATACAGGATCCGCTACCAGATGACTGGGAATTGGTTCCGTATGATAATTTGGGCAATTTCTATTCCGGAAATATGGCGTACATGTCAAGAGATGCAAATTTCTTTCCTGCTTCGCTGCCACACGATGGTCTAATGGATCTTATCACAGTTGACGGAGATATTTCAGTCGCAACATCGATCAAAACTCTATTGGCAATAGAGAAAGGAACATTCTTCGATATGCCGCATGTCAATATTAGAAAAGTCAGCGGCTACCGTATTATACCCAAAGATCAGAAAGATGGATATATAAGCATCGATGGTGAAAGATTTCCATTTGAACCATTTCAAACCGAGGTGCATCGTGGGCTGGGTACAACGCTCAGCAAAAATGGTTACTTGTACGAAGCAAAAGGCGTTGCTTGATTCCTCTAGGCATTTAGATACCCATGAATTGATCGTTCTCAAGGGGTTGGATTTGGAATTTACAGGGCCCTGTGGGTTTACTTCTTTTGTTCTAACAATGCATTATAGAAGAAGCATCTACCTGGCATAGCGATATTTAAGTATTTCGACAAGTGTTTTACTAAGCTCCCGAGCCAGACCTGGCAATAAAGGGGATGCAATCTAAGTTGCATCGTCTACGATGAACCTCCAATTTGCTCCAACCGCCCACGAGCTTCTGGTTGGTCTGTACCATGTGTTGTCAGCGAAAATCCTGAAGCACGTGATCTATATTTGCTTCTGGTCCTTAGTGAAGCTATCAAGTGCGAGCATATGCAAGCTTCAAACCCTTCCTTGACGCTTGGCTACGCGCAGATACGCGCATGCATCGTCACTTGAGTCTTTATTGGTTTTGATGACCCCACTTGATCATCTTCAGAAGCTCTTGAGGTAGTTGACAGATTTTCGTCGTTATCCTTCGCCAGAAACCCAAACAGCGAAGGAGCGCTCTTGCTTGACATGTAGTAGAGATCATAACATTTTCTGCATCAGTCACCGTTTCTATTGAAACAAGTAAGATAGAGCTTAGTCTTAATTGTTCCTAAGTTAAAACGAAACGGCTTAGTCCGAGGAGACACATTGTAGGATATTTCATGGCTGATGTCGCTCGGGAAGATCTTGAAGCAGCGATGGGGAAAGATAAATGAATATACGATAGAGGCATCTACTGTCACCGCAGCTAGATAATATGAACCTATCGGCCCAGGGCGAGATCCCGGATCACCGCAAAGCCTTTCTTGAGAAAGTATACTTTCAAAACATCGCACATGATGTCATCGAGCAGGTTCAGTCCCTTGCTTACTCGGGCGATGATAGCATGTTCCCAGATCGCTTTCGCGAAGAAATACAATCTGGCGCTGATGTCAATGACTGCGAGCACGCACTGGGCAGCCCAGTATACCGCGCTGCACATCGACTAGGAGGCCCAACACTCGATCGTAATATGGGTCGCGCCTTAAGAAACCAGCTTAGTACAGTCAACCACAGCAGAATTCTCTACAATGGTGTGTTTCACGACTTTGGATCGGAGCTCCTGAGAACTGTTGGTTTGAAGTCGTAAAAGAGCGTCAGCGTAACGGTAAGGTTGGTGCTCTTTAGAGGTGTAGCGTTCGATGTTGGGAGAAGTCTAAAGGAAAGGCTCTGTGATGTATCTTTAAAGCTCCCCGGACGGCAACAGGATTTTCGAGCGAAACGAGACGGGAAGATTTGCCAAGGTCCAAGCCCTTAGGCCGGAGAAGTCTGAGCAGATGAAAGATAAGATTGGAAGCCTGGCTAAGAATGTCTCCCCTTATGAAATCGCTTTACCTGGAAGAATGGAGCAATCACGCGATTGAGAAGCGACTAAAATTTACGCGAGATTAGGGCACCGCGTAGACTATACATAGCTTGAACAGATTGAAAGGAGACACCGCCACAGAGCGGGCTGGTTGATGTCTACGACATCTCTGGAGTCCAACCACAAGAGATACTGTTCAACTATTTGGGAGACTTCTAACGGCCCAAACGTCGCATGCGTACGGACCCCATTGCCAGCGTCCTGAAGCATGGCCCCCGTATCTTGCTTGGAACAAGGGGGGTTCACCTTAGAAGGGGTTGCTGAGGATTTCCATGAACATCGGCTCTAAACATCGTGCGTCTTGTACGAGTATTATGCCCACACACAGACTGGAGAGCGGCAGGATATGCTGTGATCAATAAGAACGAGATGTGTTTCTTTTTCCGCCACCATTCTCTGCGGCAATCAGCCGAACCTCTGGACAAGACGAGGATACATCGCTTATCCGCAGTCCATTATTAACGATAACCCTGGAGCAAACGCTCCGGTAGGGGTTGAGCCTGGCCCCAAGGATGGATGTTATGTTGCAATCTGTGCAGCCATCGACGCATAATAGTGCCTAACAAACCTTGAATATGGCCTTGTCCCTTGACAAGGCCCGGCGTCAAATGGCGAAGTGATTTGTCCGAAACAAGCGCAGAGAACCCTACGATTAGAAGATAATCCGGGTCATTAAATTTTGCGACGGTCGTATCATCGGGTTTCAGAAACCAATCCATGTGTCGACAGAAGCTGCCATCTTTTTCCAGCGGGACATTACCGAAGAAGGCCAGTGCTAGCAAGCATCAAGCTGTGGTGGATGAGGCAAATGTGGAGAGAGCGCCGTACGCTGCTCAACAAAGGGTCGAGGCCGGTCTCATCAATGGTTTTGGCCACAGTAACAGGGAACTTTCCATTTTGCCTGGGGGGAGGATGCGAATGCCTGAGGCGATTAGAGGTTGTCGAGAGTAATAGGAAGGCGTCACGATAGCGCTGATAACCGCCCGGCCAAACTTGCCTTGAAGAGGCTCGCCCCGATCTGATAAGCATCCGCCACGCCCCGGCCGCCAAGATTCGAGGCGTTCCAAATCAAACTTTCATCTCGCTCGATGGGGGAAAAAGCAAACCATTCAACCACCGTCGTCACTCATGCAATCACCTTCCCAGTGACCAGGAACCGAGTCAAGACCGTCGCCCCAGACTCCAGTATCGCCCAATTGCGAACGTCCCAGACACGCTAGCGGCTTTTTCCTTTCTTCTTGTGCCACCGTCCGCGACATCCCACCCTCCCCCCGCTCTAGTCATTCTACAAATTTCCCCCCATGATGAGACACAAGGACCCATGGACGCCACGTTTTCTCCAGGAACAGGCGTGCATGCATTGACTACCGCCTGGCCCTATTGCTCCTGATTAATGCTAGTCTCACAGCTCTGTCTTTATGTCGTGCCCGAGTATCTCCTAAGGCTCCAGTTCCATCCGAGTTCTGTTCCTCGTCTCTCTCTTCCTCACTCCGTATAGATGCTTTTCGGTGACTCGTGTAAAGGCATCGCACATTTTAATAATTAACAATTTACACACCTCGCTATCTATTCTCACATTCTCTTTTTTGCGTCACTTCGAACGAGATCGCTCCCCAGTGAGGTAGCCCACCCACCGATCTTATCTATACCGGCAGTCTTGGATGAAGGAGCGACACAGCCAAAATGTCAAACAGTGCTGCTACCGATGCAAAGTACGCACACATCCATCCATCCCAAAGGCTTTATAATGTCATCAATAGATGCTGACTAGGAGTAAAGCCTCGATCACGAGCTGCAAGTGCCATACAATGAGACGATCCCAACAGGCGGGTATTCCAATGGCTTTGACATGAACATCTTTTACAACGTATGCTCTTCAAAGGGACGCATGTCCTTATCAAATACTTACAGCGAACCACTAGGCCGGCGATTTCGCCTGGATGATCACCGCTACAGCGCTTGTCCTTCTCATGATTCCTGGCGTTGGCTTC
Organism: Pyrenula massariospora; assembly: GCA_021030905.1. NCBI lineage: Eukaryota > Fungi > Ascomycota > Eurotiomycetes > Pyrenulales > Pyrenulaceae > Pyrenula > Pyrenula massariospora. The sequence continues at coordinate 1,328,620 of JAGFMI010000004.1, forward strand.
TTCTACTCGGGTCTTGCGCGTCGAAAGTCAGCGTTGTCTCTGATATGGCTGTCAATAATGGCTACGGGGATTATCAGCTTCCAGTGGTTTTTCTGGGGCTATTCCCTTGCCTTCAGTCATGATGCTGGAAAATACATTGGATCTCTGACGAACTTTGGTTTCCGCAATGTTCTGGCTGCTCCTAGTGTAGGAAGCGTGAAGATCCCTGACCTGCTCTTTGCGGTACGCTTCTTCATCTTCATTATGTGCCCTTTCAGCTCACGGCCAACAGGTATACCAAGGCATGTTCGCCGCGATCACCGTTGCCCTCGCTGTCGGCGCGGTCGCCGAACGCGGGCGCATGGCCCCATGTGTTGTCTTCATGTTTGTCTGGAGCACCGTCATTTACGATGCTATCGCATGTTGGACCTGGAACCCACATGGATGGGTCTTCAAAATGGGCGGCCTCGACTTTGCCGGTGGCACACCAGTGCACATTAGCTCTGGGGCTGCTGCGCTGGCGTACAGCCTGATGCTTGGAAAGAGAAAGGGACACGGGACACATGAGCTCAACTACAGGCCACACAACGTCACTCACATTGTCATTGGAACTGTCTTCCTTTGGGTTGGGTGGTTTGGGTTCAATGCTGGCAGCGCTCTAGCGGCTAATCTCCGTTCTGTTATGGCCGCTGTCGTCACAAACCTTGCAGCTTCCGTTGGCGGTGTGACGTGGTGTCTACTCGACTACAGGCTGGAAAAGAAGTTTAGCACCGTCGGCTTTTGCAGTGGCGTGGTCGCTGGTCTCGTTGCTATTACACCTGGCAGCGGGTTTGTGCCGTCCTGGGCTGCCGTTGTCTTTGGAGTTGTCGGCGCAGCTGCGTGCAATTATGGCACGAAATTGAAGTATCTGTTCCGCATTGACGACGCGCTGGACATCTTTGCTGTACATTGCATCGGAGGACTCGTTGGCAACATCCTGACAGGTTTCTTCGCTGCTGGTATTTAATTTCATTCACACTCTTTACATTTGGCTGTAAACTAACGAGATGAATAGATTATATCGCTGGTCTCGATGGGAGTACCTACCCTCCCATGGGCGCTATTAACGGCCACTGGATGCAGCTCGCCTACCAACTGGCTGACTCCGTCTCCGGCTTCGCCTACTCTTTTGGCGGCTCAATTATCATTCTCTACGTACTGAACTGGATTCCTGGGTTCCATCTCCGGCAGACTGAGGAAGATGAGCTGATGGGCGCTGACGACGCTGAAATTGGGGAATTTGCGGTAAGTTTGCCTTGTTCTGTTCATGCCACGCAATAAGTCTTCTATTCTTCACAAGACATCTAGCCTAGATATAAACTAATAATGTTTTCTAGTACGATTATGTCGAACTCACCCGTGACGTAGTCCACGGATTCGAGGTGGACACGTCTTCAAAACTATCTAACCACTCCGGCTCATTTCGTTTGTCAGACAAGGAGGGCCGAAATATTGTCGAGACTATGGGGGGTGGACAAGCGCGCTATTAGAAAGGCATGGACCGCTTGGAAGAACAGTGTATGACATCAATTCGAGGACTAAAAGTTTGAGCCTGTTCTAGGAGTCATCAAAAAGCTTCAGCATGTCAGCAAGGAGTCTGGGCTTTTATTATGGCGGACCCATCCTGTGTATAATACCAAGACTATCAATCACCTTGTTATAGAGTATCCCATTAAATATGCACTCACAAGAATACGACATTGGCGTGGCGAAGCTTGATACACAAAAGCTTTCGCTTGCTGCTATTCACTGACTACGAAAGCTGTAGTAAAGATTCCGCAGTGCCTTCACTCTAGCCTCGAAAAATGGCCGCACTCATTTGTCATTAACTTCGACCCTTAGCTGGTGATCTTCAGAGCACAGCACAAGGCATTCCCAGGATAAGCAGTAGGCTAAACTGAATGAGAAACCATCAATGACTAGGATTGTGAGCTGAAGCTCCCGTTGCTGGTCGCTACCTCAATCGCATTCGATCTTCATTTCCCACACCGCAGCTTCACAATCTCCACCTGATCCTTACCGCCTGGAGCAAAAAAAAGAAGTAGCCGTAACACCACCTTCTAGCAACCTTGACCATAAGACAAGCTTCAGAATGCGGCATGCAGGAGCTTTCCCGCTGCCACGCCTTCGCCTGCGTCGAGCAACCGTATTCGTATCATCTCATCTCCCAAACGCCCATACCAAATTTCAAATGCCCATCCACCCATTGGCCATCTCCCATCTTGACCTCCAGCCCTCAACACACGAAACCCCCCCTCCCCTTCCCCGGACTTGACAGCAAAACGCTCCTGCATGCATGCATGCCATCGTCCTCCCAACCGAGCTAATGCAGATCTCCAGATAGATCCCCCATACGTTATCGGCCCATCGTATTGCAGGGTGCGTGCGGCAGGTTTCCGATCAGTTGCGGCTGAGGACCGAGGGCGCGTGCGTGCGTGGCTCCCTGCAGGGCAGGGCTGGCAGATATTGAGGGTTTTGTGCACGGTCAGTCTGGTGGGTTGTTGTCTGGAGGGAAAGGGCAGATGGCGGAAAGCACAGACCCGCCGATCTGCGTTGTGATAAAAAACCCTTGCTTGGTAGGTGCTTGTCATGGTTTTTGTGAGGCCCTGGTTACGGGGAAGCACCGCTCTGACTACCTAGGTATGTAGGAATCAAGGATGAGAAAACCGGGCCACAGGACGAATGAAGAAGGGCATCATTTTGATTATGCCAAACCGTTCACGTTGACGAACGCCTAGGTTATCTAGATCGTAAATTCGTAGCTTAAGCTGTCTTCGCTTCCTGGCCGTCGCTAACAGATAGCGCCTTTAAACTCTCGTGATCTCCCTCACACCCCCTTTCCCATTGTCTTCTCGAAACTCATTGATAGGGTTTAAATTCGCATGATGCGCATCCTCCACCTGCAAGATATCACCTCCCTTCTCAACATGGTTCACCCCGTCGAATAGCACGTCCATCTCCTCGAGCGCGACCTTCTTCGTCTCGGGGACAAACACCCACACAAAAAGCGCCAGCAGGAAATTGATCCCGGCAAACATGTAAAAAGCGTAGAACCCGCAGTTGTTCAAGAAGGTGGGGAAGAACTGCTGCACGATGGCGTTAGCCACGTTCTGCGTCTGCGACGCCATCCCGACCGCCTGCGCGCGCACGTTCATGCTGAACACCTCGGAGGTCCAGATCCAGATGGTCGCGCCCCAGGACGGCTTGTAGAAGAAGATGAAGAGGAAGAAGAGCGTGACGATGCCGATGCCGACCGAGTTGGACTTGGCGCCGTTGGCGTACGTCGGCGTCTGCGTCTCGACCGTCGCCACGATGATCATGCAGATGCCCATGCCGATGCCGCCGACGATGAGCAGGAACTTGCGGCCGAAGCGGTCGACGGTCCAGGCGGCGTTCAGCGTGAAGATGATGCCGAAGGTCGCGTTGAGCGCGTTGATCAGGGTGATTTTGGTCGACTTCTTGCCCCAGACTTTCTGGTAGATCTTCGTGCTGTACGCGTTGAGGGAGCCTTGGCCGGTCACTTGTTGTCCCGCGTTGAGGATGAAGGCGAGGAAGAGGCGTTTGCGGACGGAGCGGTCTTTCCAGAGCGCGGAGTAGGATGAGGAGATGGCTTCTTTTTCGAACTCGAGGGCTTCGCGGATCTGGAGAATCTCGTCTTCGATATCCTGTTCTGAGGCACGAACCCGGCGGAGGGCGCGGCGAGCAGCTTCAATGTCGCCATGGCGTTTGATGTACCACCGTGGGGTGCCGGGGATGGTCCAGATGAGGGCGAGAATGATAGCAGGGACCATGAGCTGGAAGATGACGACAAGTTGCCAGTCCCATTCGTGTAGCGATTTTGTGTTTTTGGACGTGGCGTAGGCAATCCAGAAGCAGATGAAGGAACCAACGGAGTAGAAGAGTTGCCAGAAAGCCATGATCTTGCCACGAATCTCGGGAGGTGCGAGCTCGCCGATATAGATTGGGCCAGACGCTGGAGAACATTGATCAGTACTCTTAGTAGCACTCAGGTTTGGTTGAACACACTTAGAGCAATTCCCTGTCCTAGACCGATGACAACGCGTCCAGCGATGAAGCAGCCCAGATTGCCTTTCGGCGAAAAGGTCTGCATGAAGGTCGCAATAATGGTCAAGAAACACCCAACCGACATTCCTGCCTTCCGGCCAAGGAAATCAGCACACGGTCCTCCAAGAAACCATCCACCAACGATTGCTCCGACAGTGTATGCTGTGTTGATCGCTCCGATGATGTTGGCGTCCGGATCATTGAACCATTTGACCCAATTCTTCGAGCCTTGGACGGAGTTGTATACTGAAGCATCGTATCCGTAAAGGACCATACATGCTGCGGCCACAAGCGAGATGTACCTGGAGAAAGTTGGTTATCTATCGTTGAGGACATGTTGAGAGAGCGTGATTCACATACCAATTGTACACTCGCTTGCTGCGGCCTCCGAGAGCAGTCGACATCTTCGCGAGGTCTCCTTTCCTCAATGAGTTGTGGGAAGAAGCAGTGCTATCAATCTCAGCCTGGGAGGCGCGTCGCAGGAAGAGCCCCAACATCTGCGAGTCCGGCATATGTATACTCGTATCCCACCATCAACTGTGGTCGGAAACCGGGGTAGGCATGGCTCAACGGCCTAGCGACGTCTGATATTAAACGCTTGCTTCCATCTTGCCAATGGTACTCGAGCAGTCAACTCCCCCGGGCAAGGATTTGAAGCGCATAATGGCCCCTAGACCCCAGAACGCGGCTGGAACTTCAACAATCCAATCGAAGACACCGGCATCTTTTCTAGAGAAGTCGGGTCATCTCCACATAGTAAGGAGATCCGGGCATCGTTCAAGCGCGGTGGTCAACGATTGCCTCGGGGTAGGTCCAGATCTAGCAGCCCGGTGTGAGAGTTGACAAGGAATTTCAGAGACTCCACGAATGAAAAGTGGCTGTCTATGCTAGCAATCTATTCCACCAACCACAGATGCCGCACTACACAAGGCAGCCTTGCGATTTGCATGCGGCAGTTTCAAGCTTCGACAAGAGTTGCTTGGTTGTTGAGGACGCTAAAGTGCGATGGCCCCAGAGCAGATGCGCGGACCCCTGCTCCCGAGGACACCGAGATTAAGCTAAGGACTGGTGCGTCTGGGAAACAAAGAACTTGAAATAGATAAATAGAGCCATGCCTGCTCCTGCGAAAGGTTAAGCATCGGGAATACCTGATTGAGGCTGAAAAGGAGGCAAGTGTCTCAGGATGCTGTCAACGTGTAAAAGGACCAGCGCTCCAGCTTTGGCGACGACAGAGAAGAAACGGCTGAAATGTCCTGTGAGGCGGCCACAATGGGGATGCCAATTTAATATATACATGGCTTTCTTGTGGGATTTTGCAGGGCAAAGTGCAGGATTCAGGCAATGATCCTGTCACATATGCACTGTGCCTGCAGACCACGTTTAATCCTGATAAGTGACTCAACGTCGACTGGAACAATGCTCTAGCACTGTATTCAAGATCGCCTGGACCTTCTCTTTTGTTGTACCATATAGTCTACTCCAGACCTCTGATGAGCCGCGGGAGTCTGCATTAACATACCGCGGCTAGGAGTTCAGAATCATCGCCGAAGCTTGATTCGCGGTAAAGGCAAGTCTTCCACTACGCTGAGCCCCATCAATGGGAAACACTCAATAACTGACCAACCTAAGACCATACAGACCATAAAACCCACATCCATTCCCTTCATCAATCATGCAAATCATGTACACTCTGTTTCGGCCTGTCCATGTTCCAAATCTGCAATGACATCTCGCACATATTCGCTGTCACTGCTTTCATCACCCACCGCTTCTTCATTCTGACTGTTTTCATTTGTAGTAGCCGCACTATCATTGTGCGTTAGGCTTGCAATAACGGCCTCCATCATATCATTGTCATCGTACTCATCGTCGCTATTGAGCAAAGCATCCTCATTATATGCGGGCTCTCTGGCATTTACCTGACGATTGGAGCGAGCCTCATCCATATTCGAACCCTCCGCGATATCGCGATCATTCTCGTAGCTTGTATTTTCATTTGATGACCACCGTTCACAAGTCGCGCTGGATGTTTGTGACGAGTCGGCTGGCGATGATTCCGTGCTTTTTATGAAGGATGGGGGATCTTCTAAAGGTTGCTTTCGGTTATTTTCGGACGCCCCACTCTGAGGAGCCTCTTCAATTTTGCGTTTGCGGGTTGGGTCTTGAACGAAGCGCTGCCCGAAAGACCCTGTTCTTGACCGTTCCACTCTCGAAGGAGGGCTCCACGCTCTTTGAGCCACTTTATCGACACCTGAGACTTGGTTCGATCTTCGATCTTTGTTAATCTTAAATGTGCGCGATATGGGGTCGAAGATAACAAGATCCTTGCGCGCAAAATTTTTGGGATCGATGTTCTTGACTTGTAAATTAGTATTGGAGGATAGTAGCCCCTCAGAACGAACACGAATTTCTTCGTGTTTAGCTGCATTTATTGTTTTGCATTTGTACTTGAATTGGAATAAGAAATCTTCGTCGTAGTGAAAGTTGCCTTCTAGAGACCGAGAGAAACTTTCGAAGCTAGGAGGAGATGCATAAGCGGATTCATAGTCCACGATCGCCAGTGTGGCCAGAAAGTGAGGCTCATTGACCTTGTTTTCGTCGTCATCCTCAAATGATGGTAGATTCCTCAAATCTCTTAAATCTCGTCTTGAGATTCGGGCGCTCTTAAAGACCTTGCCACGATCGATCCGTCTCTGTAAATCTTCAAGTTTCCGTCTTCTTCGATCTGCTAGAGCTCGGTCAAAACACCATCGGTCGTAAGCTGCTCGACTTTCCAAGGTCGCGCGCCCTTTTATCATTGGCCGATCACACCACAGGCATATCCTCCTTCGGTCCTTGTCATCTTCAAGAGGTTCCTGACAGCCTTCGCCAAAGCAGGATCTAAAGCCAAAGTCAATGGCTTCCGCATTTTGCTTGTCCTTACAACCGGTGCAGACCCAGCCATCCTTTACTGTGCAAGCGCAGAGCTCGCCCTCGTCTGGGCTGAAGGCGTAGGGGTTATTGCCAACGGAACTCGCCTCGGTAGTGGCAGCTTTTCCGATCCTGGATGCGCGGTGTGATTTTCCATCACTCCAGCAGCTCTTGCAAAGAAAGCGGGTGCGATCTGCACCGGCAGGTCATCTAAGCACATCAAGGATATAGCTTCAGGAGGGAAGCACTTACTCAGATATGTTCTTTCGGATTTCTTAAAAGCATCCCGTACGATGCAGGACTCACAAATTGGGATAGAACAGTACCGACAATGTCTTGGGGACGAGCCTTTGGTGTGCTTCGGGGATCCACACGCCCATAAAGCTCTCTCTTTCAGGTTGACCCAATGCTTGGTTTCATGAAGGCCAATGTATAGCCCCTGTCTCAAATTCGTCTTGCTATCTTCATTGATTTCTTTGTCAATAGGGAAGTTGTGAAGAATTGCTCGATAGTCTGAATTCACCCTTGAAAGACGTAGCAAGTCTCCAGCCGAGGCATGAGAGGCCAGGTTAATAGCGATAGGGTAATACCAAAGGACATCCAACAATGTCGCCGACGCAGACATTTTGCCAGCCGCTTATATCAAAAACTGAGTATAGAAGTAAATGATGTCCAAGTAGGCACTAAACAGCTCCACTCCGCTTGATTTTGGGGGTCACTTCCAGAAATGTATTACATGTCCTTGTTAACCAAGTCTGAGTAATCAGCCAAGAACTAAAGGTATAGAGCTCAACAGAGCTTGCAAGGTACATCGAAGGAAATTCTGACAGATCTAGAGGAAGATATTGATGCGTAACGGGTTTGAATTGTTTCCAGACACCGCGAGGCTAGCAGGCAAGCAGGCAAACAAGCCGTACGCCGTCTCAAGGGTGATTGGTGGTGAGGGGAAAGCGGGTCAAGTACGACACGGCTGAACAAGTCCTCAGCCTTATCAGATTTTTGTGTTCCAAAAATGCCCGCAGCGGTCTCTTAAATTACTCAGTGCAAACCTTCCCTTCCTCTACGGGTGATGCTTGTCAAAGCTTAAGCGGAATTTTGACTCCATATTTTGTTGCAGCCCTCCTTTTTTTAATTCACCAAGTAAGCAGCGACACAACGCGCAAAAATCGGAAGACTACTCGCTCAAACAGAAGCTTCTGAAATGTCACTGCAGTCATACATTGACAGTACGCCATTCCTCGCGGTATTAGTAGTACTGACCACTGATAACTTCTTTTCACAGAGAAAGTCCTCTTAATTACAGCTGACGGGCGAACCTTAACCGGTACTCTCCTCTCTTGCGATCAGATGACCAATGTCGTCCTCAGCAATACAATTGAACGCGTTATTCGCCCCCCAGATGACCCAGAGCCTTCCTCACAAGTCAGCCACGGGCTTTACCTTGTGCGAGGTGACAACATCACAATATGCGGCCTCGTCGACGAAGATCTAGATGCGAGTATTGACTGGGACAAGGTTCGTGGGAGCGTTATTGGAGGCACGAAACATGTGTGATGAGGGTCATGGCTATCTGCACGATTACGAGACTTGTCAACTAGACGATTAAAGACCGACCTACAGAGGACATCTGAGATACCAGAAGCGTGCGGCACCCACCTCAGCGCGTGTCTTAGAAAGAATTTCGGCGCAAGTTATCTCGCAGCGTTAGAGATTCTTACATGGGTTTGCAGCGGATCGGCTCCTGAGGGAACCAACGCTTGTTCGCCGTAAAAGAATGGGCTTGTTCATCCAGTTTCATGGCGGAATCGACGCCACTAGGGTATCTTTATTGCATGTTCACACGACACGCGCCTGCTGGAGCTTTTCCAGAAGCCGAGAGGCAGCCGACGCCTACTGCTGAAGCGCGGTTAACTTCTTTGGGTGAAACATCCATCCGACAACATACTTTCCTCGACTCGACGGCCGAGCCAGGCCCTTTAATGTCGAGTCCTTCGCAATATTGAAAATCAATAAAATGCCTTTTCACTCTTCTCAAATCAGATCTGACTATCTGCCACGATTAGCACTCTCGGGCGACTCAGGGATTGAGGCAGGTCCGTTATCAGATGCGGAGTCTCGATTCTAACAAGAATATAACATTCAACCTCTGTCCACGCATATCTTACTTCCTATCATCACCTCTGACGATTGCCCCATAGTTCCATCCATACTCTGCTGTGATTGAGATAAATCGTCAACTTTGAGGTCGCAATAGCGGCTACGCCGGGTCTTTGCCTCGAACTGCATCATTTACTTCCTCAACTGAGGTACCTGAAGGATTTTGGGGAAAAGAGGCTATTGTGATTTTGTAATGTAACAACATGTCGCAGTACGCCGGCCTCCTGAAATATTGCCACCGTACAGTACTGACCCTTTTGATGGTCACGGTGGAGACCACATTTCTGAGGCGGGTTTGCTCCAGCATCCAACTCTATTGAAAGTTCTATACCCGATCAACCCTGACATTTGGAAAGAGCCGAAAAGAGACCAGCCCTGACAAAGTCGTCACAGATGCTGGGATCGAATAGCAGGTCCCTCCTCGTTACGAATGGGCTCACACTCCAGGTGCAACCATTGTTGACCCAGGGGTATGCTTCCGGTCTCTGCCGCTGGGTAGAACCCAACACAACTCGCCCACTTGAGGGGATCGCGCAGGATGCCCCTATCTTTAATAGCTTCCACCAATCGGAAACGAAACCTCGTTCAGATTCTAGACTCAAAGGACAAATTGACTGGTTTAAGGCTAGGAGGACTGAAGGTAATCCAAGCCTTTGCGTCTTACATCTTGCTATTTCGGTCAGCGAGCTTGATAGATCGAGATGTCTATCTGTTCAATCATTCATCTCTCTTTCAGGATCAAGTACGCTCAGTAGAAAGACAATTTGAGATCATAAAATGTGGTGATGGTAGTTTGGCCAACGAATGTTATCAAAGCAGTTTGCTCAGGAGGTTGGATATGGGGTCTTGGCAGATTTGAACGTCAAGTCAGCAATTCATTTTCAGCAGCGAGAGCTAAGAACCGCTGAAGAACTTCTTCCAATTCACTGACTCTGCGGGAATGGGTATGTCCTTGTAAAAGCTCTTTTTCGTAGACGAACGATAAGTCATGTTTTCCGTGACAACGATTTCTTCTATTTTGTCTATCTGAGCGCTTGGTCAGGATATCTTTCAAACATAACATTTATCACTGTCATTCTTCTTTATACGAGTAAAGTCGGCTTAACCTCTCTGGCCTCAGATCTCGCCAGCCGATAGTGTCTCTTGTTTTTCTCTTGCCTCGAAAGTTGAACGATACACCTTACAACCGGGAATGGCATCTCACCACGAGATAGCCGTTGTCAGACAATGCAGGGCCACATACGGCCGCGTCTAACGGGTAGACCGGTCTATCTCTTCCGACGTCCTTATTCCAAAAGTGATCTGTGTCTGGTGCATCAGATCGCTTTGCTTTGGCTAAAGCGACTATCATTTCTAGCTAAGGCGCTTTGAATCGGCCTGATAGGCTTTGCTTGTACTTATGACCTTGTTACACACGCCGCCTGAATTCGCCGGCGTAATTCCTAACCAATCGATTTACCGTCGAACTTCTTTCTTCATTGCAGCTAACATCATCTCTTCTTACTGCACCATTTTCGCATACTCGCAAGATTTCATGCACATTTTCGTCGAAACGAAAGGAATCGACTCAAGGTACTGCGTGTCGCCTTACGCGGAGTTACCATGTTCCAGAATTTACCGACCAATTCACCTTATGAAGCCCTGGGGTGCCTGGTACTCTGACTCTTCAGAACTCAGTCACGACTCCAGTCCCCGCTCTGAGTCTGATGAATTCCAGGCACGGCTCAATTTGTCTATAGAGACTCCCTGTTACCATTTCTACGGCTGTCTACTTCGAATGACGAACCCTAACATTTCAGCTCAGAACGATATGGCGCATGCCTCCGTACAACTCCTTCGCGGAACTCGAGCTTGGATTACCGTCGCTATTAAGGCACATGCTCCGCTGACGCCCATAAAAAGAGCTTTTCTCTCTCGAACAGAAGCGTTTCAACATTGACTAAAAGTCTACGGATTACAGAACGGCCAGTAATCAACAGACATAGTTATTCCTTATTCGTTAGAGCCACCCTACCTTTACCTGAACAGTCTCGAGCTACCAAATCGAAACTATTAAGTGCTACGCGCGACATCTTTGCCAAGACCATGGTCTGGAAATGATTTGATGAAGCCGTCCTCGCCTGGTCCTTGGCATCTATTTAAGGAGTCTGGAATTGCAGAGGCGCAATCCGACTTAGAAAAATCGCCATTGTGGGTACGCGTTCTAATTTTGCACTATATATTGCTTGTCCCGTGAGTTCCTATTATGCTCTACACCGGAAGGACTCCCTTGGACGTCAATTCCATTCTCGAGCTTAGAGAAAGGCTGACTTGGTCCGTCATGGTCGAGAGACTTAGTGCCACAGGATGCATCTTGTCAGAATTTTCATAATTTCATTTCTTCATGGAAATCGTACACCATTCCGCATGCCCGTAGTCTGCTTATAGTACAAAACGTGCTTTACAATGCTCCGACGCCTTCCATGCCAGCCCATTCCAAATGGAAAAGGGCTGCAAGAAAAATGCAGAATTTTCAACTTTTTTTTGAAAAGAAGAAGAAGAAGGAGAAGAATCTAGGTACACGGAGCAAAGGTCAAAAACAACGAGCAACACCCAAAGACGATCTAGGTTCTCTCCTTGAACAAAACAACAACCACCCAAAGACAATCTAGGTTCTCTCATCGAGCAAAACAACGAACACCCAAGACAATCTAGGTTTTCTCATTGAGCAAAACGACGGATGGAAACCACCTCTTATCCTTTCCCTCGGTCTAACCCTTCCTCTTCGTCCCCTATCCCTCTGTCCACCTCCCTTCCGGCGACCTCTCCCGGTAGCGAGCCGGGAAGTCGGGTCGAACGTTGCTGTACAAATAATCCCACTGGTCTCCATTTTCCATCTGGGACTTGGTCGGCGATGTTGGCGGAGCAAGACCGGTGACTAATGACACCCATGGCGGCGGCTGGATGGGTGAATCAGATGCAGCGGACGAAGCTGAGGAGAGAGATGGTGTGTCGTGATTGTCGAGAGACTGGCGGGCTGGAGATACGGTTTTGCGCGGTGGAGAGCTATGTTTCAAGGCTCGTCGAAAATGGACTGGTAGAGGACGTTGAACTGTGGTGTCGTCGTCGATAGGGACTCGACCGGCCATAACATCTGCCGACGGAGGAGGTTGGAGCATCCACGCCCAATCATCGCGATGCTCTGGAAGGGCGGACACTATAGGTGGGTGGAGATCATTAACAGCTGGATGGCGAAACGGCGGCCGAATGTAGGGGTTCAAGGGCAGGGGTGGGATTTCCGAATTAATAGCTTCGTTGGGGATCAGCGCCCTGTGGATAGGATCATAGGTGCGTGGTTGGTAGGCGAAGTTGACACCTCGGTTATGGGCCCGCGGCCAGGTATGCGGGTCGTAGTCGTAATCGGCATATTCAGAATCGGCATATAAGACCGAGGTAATTGATAGATTGCGAGAAGGGAAATTTAAGGATGACGAGGAAGATGAGGATGATGTCCAGTTGCTTAGGTTCCAGAGATGAGAGTTCTTGGGCAGCTTTATTGGGGAGTTATGGTCAGATGGCCACCTTGGACCGGTTGCATGGTGCCATATTCTGCTAAGGCTATCCCCTATTCCCCAAAGAGGCTCTTCAGGTCGTTCGTAGCGAACCCAGTTCCATTTTGATGGGTCGACACTCGCTTTCAAAGTGTCTTTGATATTGTTGAGGGTTGAGGGTGATTGAGTAGGCTCTGCCGATTGTTTTGCTTCGTGGATGAAAACAGTCCCGGCGGGTTTAGAGGTTTGTTTGTTGGTTTCAGGAATCTTTGCGATTTTAGAGGAGTGTTTACTAGGTTTCGAAGTTTCATCAAGTTTGGAGGGGCTTTTGTTGGTTTCAGAAGTCTTTGCGACTATAGAGGAGTTTTTATTAGGTTTCGAAGTCTCTTCAACTTTAGAGGGTTGTGTGCTGGTTTCGGGAGTCTTTGCGACTTTAGAGTGTTTAATAGGTTTCGACGTATCTTCAAATTTAGGGAGTTGTTTATTTTTAGGTGATGTTGGAGCTTCGCTTATGTGCGAAGTGGTTGGGTTTATTCCCAGAGGAAACAGTTTCTCGCGAGGTTCTGTTGGGTCTCTTTCAAACTGTACTTTCTCGGCTTTGCGGATTTGCTTTTTGATATCTTCGTGGCCTCGCCATCCCTTCGGAGGGCCGGGTCCCGTATCAATCTCCTCTGCCCAGTATGAATTGGTCTCGAATGGTGTGGGTTGTAATATGATGCTTGGTTGTTGGGTCACAAGGGTTGCTCGCTCTTTTCTCGTCTTAGTAGCTTCGCGGCGTCTCTTGCTTCGTTGTTTCGCATCAAGACAAGGTGTGCATGCAGCGTAATAGAAGATTGCGGACTGTGCGCCGCGCCACAGCCACATGACGATTCACGGTGGGAGTATGATGGTGAGTGAAGATGTAGAAAGGTGGGCAGAGAGACTTATGTTTGCGGGGCCAAAAGGTCGCCAAGCCCGTTCGGATAAGCTTTGGCCCTTCGGCCCCCACTACGATATCGGTCCTCACTAAAAATCTTCAAAGGTACCACTATTTCACTGCTACCATATTCTAACTACTGTACCTTACTTACTGTGCTTTAATTACTGTACCCTAGCCACTGTACCCTAGCCACTGTACCCTAGCCACTGTACCCTAGCCACTGTACCCTAGCCACTGTACCCTAATTACTGCACCCTAGCTATTATACCCTACATACTGTAGCCTAGTCACTGTACCCTGACTACTGTGGGGACTCGCTACGAGCAATAAGGGTCCCCGGCTAGCAGCGCTTCCTCACGATGAGGTCCTACCATCGAAGTGTCCCATTGATCACCTTCTACTCCTGTGTTTGATTAAGGAAATCGTTGGAGAGGCACGAAACCTAAACTCATCCCAGAATTTGAAGAATACGTGTCCTCATATTGGCCAAGAATTTCCAGAAGGGCTGTGATACCATTGCGGGGCATTGCGCTCATCTTTGCTCATGTCCATACAATCTGTGTCAGGGCATCACTCTGCGCAGCTGGATCTACCCTTTATGAATCCTACTGACATTCTCTGCGAGATGTCTTTGCCTGACTTGTATCCAAATCTCAAGATAGCGACTTCTTTGCAAAGCTGAAATGACAGCCAATGTTATGCGGATACTGCGATTTAACCTAAACTCACGGATGACATGAAGGTGGTCTTGAGGCTATCAGGTAGGTCGCCATGTCTTTTCCGTAGAACGAAAGATTTTATATGTTCATTGTTGGTGAGATCACTGATCACGCAAGACTTCTTCCAATTATTACTCCCTTACTTACTCCTCTATAACTATTCTTGGAGAATTCTAAGATGTATGTCCTCCTGTTTCTTATTCTGGGAACCCAGCTCCTGCTCGGTGCAAAACTGGCGCCCTACCGTCTCACGCCAACATTCAAACCAGTACGAGACGAATACGTAGTCATGCTGGGCGTGAATCACACATTGGGGGCTCGTTTTGAATGTATTGGATCAACCATTTCTTCAAAGACCGCCGGCATCTTTCGCACCATCAGCACTATCAATAGGTATAGGCCTCGTCTCGACAATCATACAGTTTATAGCTTGATTAATTCCAATGATAGCGTTCTCCACAGCTAGTGTAGTAGCAGGCCTGTGCCTACCAAGGGACTCCATTCTGGCCAGGCGTGTGCACAGAATCAGACATGCGGGCTTCAGCCATCCCGTCCATGGGAAAAGCAGCACAACAAAAGGATGTAATGGTCTGAAAATCATGTTAACTAAGGGCACAAGGACCGTCATTGTGTCCAAGTCTGGGTTCTCGGCTCAGGTGTTGGACTTACTCATGATATTTTTGGACATGGAAAGCACGCTGTCAATTTCAAAAGCATGAAAAAGTATAGGTACTTCGACGAGCTGATAATAGACACTGATGAACATCGAACAAACGTGGCCGGCGTTGTGCGCGGAAATGCAAAATGGGCCAAGATGGTGAACATCGATGTCGTTGGCAAAGGCCACACCGATGGCAAGATAATAGAAGCCATCCACGACGCCACCGAGGAACACATAGGTCACCGAAGAAACCCAAGCACTGGGAAGGATTTGTACCAAGCCTATTACTAAGGGACCGCGAATGAACACGCGCTTGAGACTGCACTGAAAGCCGCATATTACACTGGCATACCAGCTCTTGTTGCGGCTAGGAATTACGGCAAAGAGGAGGTCTGCCCACCATGTGGATATCCCCCATCCATGATCTGTGCCACCAGCTGTGACAGGGACTACTGGCTCGGCGAAAATACGAATTGGGGCACCGGTGTTGATATCTCTACGCCTGGGAGAGCTTGCACATGCCAGGAATTAAAGAAGACCATGGACGAGATGTCGCACATGGCACCAGCGTTACCAATGCCAGCCACGGCAGGGGTTATATCCATTTTCGTCAATTACGAAGCTATTGACGACAAATTAAGAAGGTGCAGCAACGACCGAGGGACAATGCGGTGAAGGAGGCGCTCATTTTGGAGCCTTAATTTCTTATTACAATTAACGAGCTGCCTGACATAGGATTTGGAAACGCAGACAAAGACAACAGCGTCCCGTGTAAGGCGCCTTACCCAAGCATTAGCCTTCAATATACAGCCCACCACAGCTGCAGCTGGGGTCACAACGAGAACAACAGATAGTAAGCTCGCTCTCCCAAGAAATAGAAGAACCTCTGCTTACTCAAAAACAGTAGTCACCTCTGACCGTTTAACTGACAGCGCCAACGTAACTTTCGAGGGACGAACATGAATTATATCTAGAAAGGAAACCAGCATGCAATCCGGTGAACAACCCATCACTGTATGCCGGATAGACCCTTTTAGCCCTTTGGCCCATGAACGCCAATTATATCTTGCCTAAGCTGAGAGCCTTGAGATGTATGTATCTTTACTCCCTTTATATGCCCCTGACAACAGTCTCATAAAGTTCTATTACGAGATGAAAAAGGTTGCACCGCTTATCTCGTCTTCATAGGATGACTTGCTCCCTTACTTGAACGTCTTTGCAAGCAACAGTCAAACAGGCTTCATGGACTGGACGCCGCCAAGAGCCCCTTTTTTTCGATTTGGTTTGGGATCCTCTTACCTAAAGCAAAATCGTCGCCTCTAGGACGATTGAACAGTCAATTTTACAATATTCCAATTTGGTATTTTGCGCAGGACTCGGTTAGAACGGAAAGAAAAAGCAGTCCATGGAAATGCATCGATAATGATCTATAAACTTTCACTTTCATTTTCCAGTTCCATCTCGCCTCTTCCCCCTGACCATTGAATCCAGACAAAGTGCCGACGTCGAACCGCCATACTTGCGTGCTTTGTGGATACTCTCAACGGCCCAGCTTTCCGCGCTCCACAGCATCGTACGCATCTTTTGATGCCCCAAAAATTCGACTTTTCATTTTCTTCAATGCACACCTTCCCATCTTTGCGTAAAATCTCGCTAGTAGAGATGCGAAGATCCGATAAGAAAAACGACCTCAGATGTAGGGGTAGGGGCTCCAGGCGGAAAACAGAGAAGCGGCATAAGACATGGCCTGAAAATGTACTAATAGACCTTTTTCTTCTCGTCGACGCTAAGTTGGCCGGGACCCATGTTGACCAGGAGGAGAAGTCCCCCGCTGGAGGATTTTGTTAGCCCCGTAGGTAGAGAATTTGGTGAGCGTCGTAGACTTACACAATAGATAGGATCTGGAAGAAGTCATACTTCGCAAAGTCCTTGTGGGGATGGTGCGGGTGCAGCTGGCCTCCTTGTCAGTATCTTCCGACAAGCTAGGGGTTTTTCAAGAACACTCACCGTCCAGAAATTGTTCACCAACACATTGAATATACTGAGCACCACCACCAACAAAATGGCGCTCAACTTGGCCTTGAACCCAACCACAACCATGACGCACGCGCCGAGCCCGATCAAACTCACAATGACCCTCCATAGACTCCACTCTCCTGAAAATACAAACCCAACAAACAAAAACACCAGCAGCACCCTGCCCCCCAATTGGACATACATCTTGCGATCCTTCTCATCGATCTGGGGCAGCCCCGCCGGCGCGAACCTCTTGCGTACCCAAGAGTCAGAGAGAACCATGAGCAGGCCCCCCATGACGGAGAGGTTGCGGAGGAAGAAGTTGAGGTCAAAGATGAGGCCGTAGCCTAGAGCCTGCGTAATGACGACGCCGAGGAGACCGGCGACAGCATATTCGGAGTACTTGCGTGCTATTACTAGGGTGCTGCAGACGGACATGGCAATTACATTAGAGAGGAGGAAGAGGTGGGTTATGCCGCGTGGTACTATGGTTGATGTCTTAGCAACAACGGACGTTGGCAGAGCATGGAGAGGACCTTACTGTGTCTGAAGTCTTTCAGGTAGATGAGCTGATCGCTCCATTGTGTGATTATTCGAAGTGCGTCTTCGATGAATGTGACAACGATGAGAAAGCGGCCGATTGCTGGGAGGTATCTGGATTGATGGAGATGCAGTCAGCTAAATGCCATGAATCGTCCGTTCGAATGATATTCAGCTACGGGTAGTAGAGAATAAGTCAGTAGCACGTACGGCTTCATCGGCTCTCCCAAGGTATTCAGCCAGTCCTCGATTTTGCTCGTTTGCTCTCTGATCGCATCCAGTGGGCTGGGGTCATTCGTCGCATCGTCGTTTCTCGACCCTCCAAATGTATTTGAAGCTCCCAGGTTATATCCCGCCGTCCCACGGATCTGTGCCATGGCTCGTTCGTTCAATATTCAAAGGAATGCAGACCAACAGTTGGATGGGAGGCTCGCCCGCACGGGTCTTGGGCAAGGTTTGGTAGATCTGACGGAAGGTATAGCACAAATCCAGGAGGAGAAAATGATAGATTACGCGGTAAAGGGTCCTCTCGAGTACATATAAGAAAAAGAGGCAGATCTGGGGGCTGCGACATGCAGGATGGGAAACGGTTGTGTGGCCGTGGCGCGGAGTTATTGATGGCTGCACACACACATGAGGCCACGCTGGCTGGGACTCTCTCCAAGCTCTGGCGTTGCAAGGGAAGAAGAAGCCGCGGCTGGCCAATCAACGGGGCGGCGAATTGGCTCGAGGCTGCAAGCATGTGGGGTTGAGATACAACACACCCTACAACACCTTGTGCTCACGCTTTTTATTTATAGACCTCACCAGATCAAGTTGACGACGATCCTACCACTCTACTCTGGTCATTCAACCGCCACCAAGACTTCGGGTCTGAGGAGTGCATCTTCGTTACGTTACCAAGAACGATGACGCTGGTGGATATTTGTAGGCCCACGAGGCGACGGTGATTATCACTAGATGAAACGATCATCTTGCCGTAGTAGGCTGAATCCACAGAAGCAGCGAAACTCTGACTCCTTCCCACCCCTTTTCGACGCACCGACACTATGCTTAAAGTCTGAGAGTCCACGTCACATCCCGCTTTCCATGGGAAGCAGGAAACGGACCGCGTGCAGTAGAGCATTCCCGGTATACGCAAAATAGTCATTTATAGAATGCGTTCGCCTGTATGGCAGAGGTCTATGCATACATGCGAACCTTGTAATTCAGAGCCTGCGTCTTGTTCAGTGCCATTTGCTATCCGTTCTTTTCCCCTAGGCGCAAGTATGTAGATGGTCCTTACGGCTGGCGAACCTAATGATGGCGTACTCAGAGAGGCGCAACCTATGTCTTCCGATTCCCGCTGTACACTCTGCGACAACTTCGCTCATTCCTGCCCAAAGCCAAGTGTTTCTTCAACTGCGGTCGACAATTTACTGTTCAGCGTTTCGTAGGACTTATATGGGGGTAGATCCAAACGATTGAAACTAGAAAATGTAAGTCAAAGCTCTTGATGATGATGCGCTTGTCCGACAAACTGACCATGTGTGACTTTTGGGTAACGCTCCAACTTCCCCAGCCTTTTCAATGGTGAATCTTCGTGGCCCGTCGCTTCCCTGAAGATCTTTGAAGCCATTGACCGGAATTCGACTAGTGCCGGTGGCAAATTGTAGCAATCGAGACTTTTGCTCTGCATCCCACGTTCGAATAACTTTCCAGAAATTCTGAATGACCTCATCCTGCTCCTGGTAACCGCGGTAGTCGGTGTGTTTCTTCCAATCGTCAACGTCAATGTCAGCGATTCCGCCGATGAGCAGCTCCAGCTCGCGCTCGTCAAAGACGTTAACAAGGTCCGCCGGAATCAGCTCATTGAAACCCCCAATAAAAGCATTGAACTGTTCTTCCACTCGTTTCTGAATTTTCCATTCGCTCACCAATCTAGACAAATGTTAGCGGAGTTTGTAGTGCAGTACCGGCTTTCGACGTACTCTACATATCGTTTCTTGTTCTCATTCGTGACGGGAATATCTCTGCCTCCCGGAATCAGATCGACAGTCTTGGTCTCCCCAAATTGTTCGTCGTCCACGCTAAACGTGAGTTCGACAATGCCTTCGATGTCGTTTTCGAGGGTCCACGTCAGATTTCGGTGAAAGTCCTCATCAACACCCTCCATGTCCTGCACAGCAACTTTCTTTCGCAGCATCATCTTGTAGAAAGCACCAATAAAGAATGAATCCAGGAAACGCCGATGGAAAATGGCAAGACCGACCACACGTCCAATAAATTTGAAGTAGTTGAGATGTTCGGGATTAATGCCAGAATGAGGATTGATTTGGAGAGTATAATTGTCGTGCGCGGAATATTCAAAAAGGCAGTAGAAAGGATTAAACATTTCGTGAGAAAGAAGGAAGAAGAATTCTCTGCCCGGTCGTTAGCAATGATGACCTTGGATAAGCGAGTGCAATCCTACCTCGAGAGACCACCATAATCCAGCCCATCCTCGCCATCGAATTTGATCATCAGCCTCTTCTTCAGGTCAGTAGCACTTTGCCGCATAATCTCGGCATAAGAATCCTCAAAAATGGCACCTCTCCTGACCTTGACGTGGCATTGGCCAGAGAGAATGCGCAAAGCAGGCTGGGATCTGAAATAGATAAGCTTGCGCCTGAAGTCTCGCTTATACTGCGGTACGCCTTGATCCAGCGATGATGGCAGCCGCGGATCGTCCCATGTCGTAGTCTTCGTGTTGTGATCAACAAAGTACACCCTGGCGGTATTGGTTAGACGCATTTCCCAGCCGCTCGGGAGAGGCCCCAGTTGCGACACAGGTTGTTGCTGAATAGTCGTGTTGTTATTGCCAGCATTCTGTCCATACATCCTGATGTACTGTTGCCGACGTGGGTCAACCCAGGTTGTCGTTCGTGTGTTGTGGTCTACAAAATATGCCCTTCCCTCGGGTGTGTGCCGCTGCTCCCATCCCGCAGGTAGTTCCCCTGTACCGGCAGTAGTGGCGCCGGTGGCCATCATTTGAACGTTATTCGAGTTTGCCGGCGTACTGTTTTGCTGTTCTTGTAGGCTGGGAGAGCTGGCACCGGTGCGGTCTTCTGGTAACATTCTGTTCTGGTGAGCTCTCCTTTCCATCTGCATGTTCGCCTCCATCTGTGTTCGCGCCTGTTCTCGTTCATTGAAATGAGTCGACGGGCGTTGCCAAGTAGTTGATCGTGTATTATGATCAACATAGTATGTCCTTCCTAGGTTGTCCTCTCTTCTCTCCCAACCGGCGGGAAGCCGACCTTGATTATCCTCAAACGAGCTGAAGTTGGACCGGGGTTGGTTCGCAGTTGTAGGATGAGTATTTCCATTCATCGGTGTAACGCTCGAAGCTGGAGCCGCCGAGCTCTGTGCTCGTGAGGGTGCAGGACTATTGTGGGAGGGGGAATGACTGTTTCGCTCGTGAGATCCGTTGGAACCAGCTCCAGGGTAGTGATTGGCAGTAAGAGTGCTACCGTTCATTCCAGAAGCATTGCTATTTGGCTGCGGCCTAGCCCCGGATGTCTGCTGATTACTAGGCGGTGTGGTCAAGTTAGTGGAGAGATTCACGATAAGCTTTCCGTGAACAACAAGGTTATCAGTTGACTTTTTTAGATCCCTCGTGAGCATTTCTAAGCGCTAAGATTAGCTTTGCATTCTCGTAGTCTGATTGTCTAACGATATAGCGACATACCGTCAACCCCGACATCTAGGTCAATTGCGTCCCCAATACGGACATTGATAACACCTAGAAAGCCCTGGTCCTTCTTCTTAAACTTCTTCTGGTCGAAAATCTGAATGGCAAGGATCGAGTCTTCATTCGCTTTCCTAAAATGAACGCTCTAGCAAGTTTCAACAGGGCTGGAAGAGGAGCCTCACATGTCAAAAACTTCGTTCCAGTATGGGTTCAAGGTCTTCTTGATCACAGAGGTTGTTCTAGTTTGCTCGCCTCCAATAGTGGCTACGGCAAAAGGGTCAGGAAAGCCTAGAGCGGTATGAGTCGATATCTTTAGCATAGTCTTGATCGTTGCTCACGGAAAACATCGCGCTTGTAAAGGCCGTCCGCGGCTATGACTGAAGGGCCGTCAATATTCGTGAAGTAGATTTAGGGAGACCTAGTGTAGTAGCTCACTAGTAACTCTAAGATTAGGCTCCCTGAAACAAAAATGTGGTTAGAAAATATTGTAGCAATCTTCCTGCCATCAAAGAGTCTTACGATGGTAGATTTGAGTCCATGTCTGCGGCGTCTTTGTCGCCTTGGACAGAGCAGGCCTAGATGAGACACCCGGCGATAAACGATGCAGATTCGCATGCGGCGGACACTTTAGTTCTAGGAGAGGAAGACCCCGTGGTCATGAACGGCGTGTTCTGTATTCCAAATATCTGCTATCATTGATGGGAAGGATTGAAGTGACTACCAGTATGGGTGATGAGGCCGGCGGTGCTGCGGGATGGGGCTGAGTCGAATGACATGACGCCGCTCGGGTCCCCTCGTCTACATCAAGTAGCGTCTATCCGAGACACTCTGTTCAGCCTCAGGACGCGCACTTTCCATAGATGCTTTAGAGTGGTAAGAATTTCACATGGAACCGACACATATGTGAGCTCATACTATGATGGTGAATCTACGTATTTGAGTCCAAAGATCACGCACTCAGCGCGAAAAGACCACGGTCTGCTATCTTTAGAAGTAACCAAAGAATAGCATCTTCTACACAGAACCTGGGTTGCCTGTGGATCTTCTGAATGGTTTGTAATATTTGTCAGATCGTAGATTGTATGAAATTTGACGGCTATGGCAAGTTAGCTGGCTCCCCGGTGGGTAAAAGGTAGGCTGAATTCCGCGCATATCAACTAGGCGCCGGCGCCGCTGATGCTCGAAAAGACGGGAAGAGACATGTCCACGGGCAAATCCACTAGGTTCCACCTTTGGCTTTCCAAATTTCAAGAATGGTGCGCACAGTTAGGCGCTATTAGACATCCCCAACCTCTTTTTTCAAACTCCTTTTAGGATCGCTCAAAGCAACCTAAGAAACTCTCCCCATCAATAAAAAATATACTGTCAATCTCTTCTGCTCTGCTACCACCTCTTGCACCCCTTTGGATCAACATATTCTTTTCAGTAGGGCGAATACCCTCGACCTCGACCTCGATAACTGCCACGGTAGCCGCCTCGAGGGCTTCCATAACCACCTCCTCTACCGTAGCCACGGCCGCCACGAGGTCCGCCTCCACCGCGGCCGCGGCCGCGTGTCATACCGGGCAAGTTGGTACGCTTCGGGACCACCTACATGTCTTCAGTCAGTCGTCAGACGATATTGACATTGGAAAGTAGCATACTTTGAGATTTCGGCCCCGAAAGAGGCTTTCGTTCAATACAAGCGCTGAAGCGACGAGGCTGGGTTCCGTAAACTCCACATAAGCATACCTGCGACGTACCAGAATTAGCGATCCATCTCTTGCCAGGCAGCATGGATGTATTAAGAGGTGGGAATATGCGAATCAAGTGAAAAGTATCCCGCTTCTCGTAGTTTCAAGTATGACATTGCAATACTTTCCACCACCATCAAATTTTTACGCACCCTTTTGGATGACCAGTAAATTTGTCAAGAAGGATTGTAACGCGATTGATGGAGCCAGCGCTTTGAAAATGGGCTTGTATTTCCTCCGGTGTTGCACCGTAATCCACATTGCCCACGAAGATGCTTCTTGCGTCGACATCTTCACGGTCTTCTCGCAGGTTCTCAGATTGCGTTTCGATCTGACTCTGCATCTCACGAAGCTTTGCAGCTTCAGACTCCATCTCCGCGACTCTCCTTTTCATCTCAGCTATCTCTTCCTGTGAGATTATTTAGCATCTTCGTTCCTATAGGGCGGGACTTCGAACGGAGAAAATATGAGATCAAGCTAGTCTGATCCCGCTCTCGCAACTGAGCACTAACCTCATCATCGCCGACTTCGTCACCTACTTCCGCAGGGTCCATCTTTCTGTCGAGCTCGTCTGCCATGGCACGATTTGAGGGTAAAGTGGATTGCAGGAGAAGCTGCTCTTGAGGCACTCGGAGGAGAAAGGGGACACGAGCCTGGGATCCAGAAAGAGGAGCAATTTAGGCGACAATCTGATGACAGGGTGCTGACTGAAAGAGTGAATGTGCCGGGCGTGACAATTGCACTCGAAATGAAGTCCTGATTTTGAGGATGCCCTTGAACAAGTTAGCGCGGAATCCCGCATACGGTATAGCGTCCTCCGTGGGTCCGGAGGTCTTACGGGTAGCTGCGGGAATGCAAGATTCTCACGGCGTTTCTTCAATGCGTTCCTTCAATGTTCATTATCACTCAACAATCGAACATTCGTCATCTGAGTATTCCATGAACTCAGTGGAGCCTGCTACTTAGAATAGGCATCACAGATCCTAATCACTTATACTTCAGCGAGAGGCGATGGAAAATCATGTTTCAGGGAAGATTCGATTCTGAATTCAACAATTGCTAGTAGATGCTCTACTGAGATCTTAGTCCCACAGCATCACGGCATGCTGCTCTTTGCTAATGAAAATGCGGAGTCCTCGTGAGACATATTACAAACTCGGGAGAATGTCCATCCTTTTCGACCCAGGACGCCCGAATTGGGACTCAGCCTCTTGAACGTGCCGAGCTTGGAAGTTCAGCACCACGCTTGATAGAAAATGCGCCTGCAATGACCAGATGATAACACATGCACCGCCCGGATAATGCCGTTTCTCTACGGCATGTGATGCTTTCGAATTTGTGCGCCAGACCAAACCTATGAATGAGTATAACTTGCTCAATGATTCTGGAGGTTAACTTCAAGCTAGTTGCCTGTGAACTGTTGTGAGGAAAGCAGATGCTCCCACGTAAAGCCTGGAGACATTTTAAGCCTCCCACTCCGAGTCATTGGGTTGACTCTCGGAAGGTAAAGCAAGGGATGCGAATCCGTTGCTGTTGTTTGTAGGAACTTTTCTTGCAGGAACTGTTTGTGTGATGCCACTGGTATCGTTAGATACTTTTCCTTTGCTGTCAGTGCCGCTCTCGGCTTGGACCTTGGTGGCGCGTTTTCTGTCGCGTTTGTTCGACACAGTATTCCATTCGTCCTTGCTAGCACGTAGTCTCCGTAATTGCTCCTCCTCAGAAGGTAGATCATCTGCCCAGCTAAGTTTTTCTTCTCGTTCTGACCCGCTTTGCGGCAAGACTTTCAGATCGGGAGCAATATTCTCCTTCTTTGGAGCAGCTTCCATTGATTTCTTTGAGATTTCCTCCTTATAGGTCACCTGAGGCGTATTAGTTGTATGCGGCTGACCGTCCGTAGTCTCCTTTTCGGCATCACCGCCAGCAACCTTCGAGGGTGTGTTTTCTGGACGCGCTAACGAGCCGGTTTCTTTTCCAGAGACACCATTCTCATGGTAGGCTTTTCCGGAGACACCATTATCCTCGGGCTGGGCCCTCGCGCCATGACTTTGATGGTCGTGCGAAGCGCCACTCGTCTCAGCTTTCTCCAGGCCAGCACTGTTTTCGGCGCCGTTCACAAAAGTGTACGAATGAGTTTTAGTGTCAAAGGTATCTAGGAGAGGCTCGGCTTGGTGCTGGTCGGGAATAGTCGAAGGCGCTTCCGATTCCCTGTTCTGGGTCCACACATTCACCGCAGGGTTGAAAGAGTCCGCCTTCACTTGGTTCGAAGTGCCCGCTGCCGTTCTCGCTGTGCGTAGCTGGCGCTCCTGAAGTCGCTTCCGCTCTTCCTCAGCAGCCGCGATCTCTACTTTTTGCTGTTCTCTCTTCAGACGCGCTTGACGTTTCTTCTTGCTTTCTGCAACTTGATATGCCTTTGGGCTGGCTTGTTTCTTCGGTGAAGACTCCAAGTCACCCGTCAGACGTAGGACACCTGGCCCAATTTTAGCTGGCTCTAACATGTCTGCCACATCACCTGATTTCGGGAGGTCGAGGTTGCTAGCACCGAATGGTGGAGACGCGATCGGCGACATATCATCATCCGCGTCGTCAGCTCCAGTGGTAGAAGAAGGCTCAGTCGAGACGATCGGAGATGCAGAAGCGGACTCGGTTCGAGCTTTGTGTGCTCTACGATCTTTCTTACTTGGCCGGTCACCGGAAGGCTTGTTGAGAGGCGTTCCCGCCCGAGCTTTCACGAATTGTTCAGCGAAAGCCGTGTTATTCACACCATCATCGTCATCTTCCTTGCGTCTTGCAGAAATCGTGGACACCGGAGCGGAGTCCGTGAATGTCTTAGACGCGATCTTCCTCTTCTTACTATTGGAGCCCTCGACGGCACTAGGTCCAGGAATTGTGTCAATCGGCTCTTCTGAAGGAGACTTCTCATCCAAGCTTCCATCCTTTTTCGGTCGAGTCTTCTTGCGAGATTTTGAGGCTACAGCATTATCTCCGGAGGTGTCGATGGTGGGTGTTGTGAACCGAGAGAGGAAATTTGGTGGGCCAGCGTAATACCAGGCTATTGCGCCTCCCATGAAGAGGAGGAAAGCCCAGGAAAGGAATGGATTCGGCATATTTGGTTCCGACGTCTTGAAGATGTTTTGAGGCGGTACCTGTAAATTGAGGGGGATGCTTTGATACTTTCTAGCGTGGAAGGGTGAAGTTTCGCTCTCGTAGAACAATTGTGGGATGGTGGGCTTAAAAGAGGTTTGTGTTTATGAGATTAGTCCGGTGGTCAAGCGCTGGTACACCTCGACACTGGTGGTAGACCCAGGATCTGGTGTGGATTGGTTAGCTCCGCACTGAGCAGATTAGAAAAGATGACGAGTGGTAAAGACTGCAGACGGGCATGTGCGAGATAATTGGTGTCCGTAAACGCAGTTTAAAATCCGCACTGAGGCTCAAGGAGGTAAGTAAGGGATGAGCGAGGTGGTGGGAGAAGTAAGGAATCCCTTCAGACCCTTGTTCAGTGATAGCGGGTGCAGTACCGTTCACATTGTGGGGTACCTCAATGCGATAGCTCCAGACAAAAATGATCCATTGAAAGTCGAGTCCTTACGCCACGAGACATGATCAATTGGGAGGTGAATGAGAGGTGAGAGAGGATGCAGATGGCAAATTGTCGAAAGGGGTGGGCACTCGGGTAAAGGAGGGAGGGCAAAAAGGACGTTTACAGCGCGGTGATGTTGCGCGTTAAGCGTCGGAGACGATGGCGCATCCCTGCCACACGACCTCGACAAGACGCTACTCCATTCCAGGCCCCGTCGCGCGCCTCGGCATCAGTCTTGGCTCCCCCGTCGCCCACGCCCTGGCCAGATGCAGCACACACGCCCACAAGCTACGGGCCTGATTTACCGGCCTGAAAGAATCAAGCCCAACGACATGTCAGAGTGCCTCTTTTCGTGATTGTTCATGAAGATTATCCACCACCGACAAGACGCCTGCTCGGCCACGCGTCCATGAAACCACTGTTCCTTGGTGGGTTTATTGATTATGGTGCCGAGATCCGGGCCCTCCAAACACCTGTTCCTGCCGGGTTCCCCGTGGCCCTGCAGGTTGCACATGGTGACAGGGGCAACGCTCTCCGGTCGAAATTGCCCTGGTTCTGGTTGAGGTGCAATATCGACTCGAACCCCACTGGACCAAGAGGAGCCACAAAAGCAGCCACCAGATAAATACGTGCAGCGCCTCCAATGTTGTCAGGCCAAAAGGTGCTCTTTGCAGACGCAACTAAATTCCTCGTCAGGCGATCTCTTACACCTTAAAGGCATACCTGCAGGCCCTAAAAGGTCTTCGAGGAATACCGGACAGTGTTGGTATCTACCTACTGAAGTATTGCATCTGTAGCTCTTGGCATTCAGGATATCGTCGCTCTTCTCACCATTATAAAGTTCTAAAAGCTAGTGACCATGTTCATTTTCCTCTAAGGTTTCATCCAGCCTCTCCAGTTTTGGTACAGACGTCCCCAACCCCGTCATATCTGTTACTTCAAGCGAAGTCTTCAGTACCTGGGCCGGGAGAAAGAGAAGAAATATACTCAATAGTGTGAGAGTTGTTGAACGTTCAAGGGTAATTAAATCGTGGCTGTAGCCCTCACCAGGCTCTGCCCTTCAGATGACCAGCCTTTCGAAGGGTTTCGATATTTTTACGCGATAACGTACAAACCAGGGTCTGAGCAACCCAAGATATCGCCCACCACGATTTCATGGTCATAGCCTTCGTGTTCCTAGAAAACTCAGCTGTTTTTAGCAATAGCAAGCCAGCGACAGCTTCGTTACTTTTGGTCAACAAGAGAATCTCATCCAAGACAAGTTCAAGGAGGATCTTCCTTCAATATCCATCGGCTGGTGCTATCCGGAGAGGGGGTTATTGATCACCATTATCACAACAAAACCAATAGCTTGGTCGCATCCGGTCATAATTTGTTTTTGGCACGATTCCAAAAATGCTGAGTTCTTGATTGCCTTTACCCAAAGTTCTTAAAGCACTCTTCAGATATCCAACTGTCGTGAAATCCCATTGAACCCCTCTATTATACTCCTCGGATACTGCCGTTTCGTACTGTCGAGCTAGTTGACTGATGTTATAACTAGCTGAATGAAGTTTCCTTTGCAACGTATTTGCGTTGGATACTCACCAGACAGCTCCTCCGCGTGCCCATATGGGAGCGTCGTTGAGGGTATCTTGGAAAATTGTAACACATCGCTGACATGACTGATCGGTCCAATAAGTTTGGGGTCTTTATTCGCAGAGCACCGGCGAGATCAGAAGTAGTACCAACGAGGCTAGGTGACAGAATTCGTGGCTCACTGATCCCCTAGTACCAGACCAGAACAGTGAGCTACCAATGCTATCGACCCGCCTCATAAGTGTTGCAAAAAGATATTCACGAGCCTACCGTGATGAAATGTTGAGCAGCCAAAATAAAATGGTGTCTATTCTCGATTCTGAGTAATAGAATTAAAGTGCAGTAAGACTAATGGCTCATCTTACAACGTCATGAACTATCATCATAGCCGGTGTGAAAGTGGGAATGAGGATACTTGTCGGCGAAATAGTGAAGGAACCTTACGTGAGCCTTGGGGAATGCAGGCGGCGTCTAGTTTACTGCATCGGTCTTGTTATGAACCGCTCTTTTCCCCCTCCCTCCCCTTCACCGCAACTTCCTCCCTTCTTCCCTCTAGTTTGATAGAAAGTGCACGTTGCACGGGTCAAAAACGGTCGCTTTAAGGTGATTCGTAAGGCTTATGAAGCAGCACCTATATTTACGTATTAGCAAGACATAAGCTTAATCTCAGTCAAGATTTCTGCTTAAGTCTTTATGATTATTGGTTGATCGGTTGAAAAAAACCCCCCGATCTGGGGAAGTGGTATCGTGTCCAGGTATTTTTGGTTGGTTCAGAAGCTTATTTCGGTTGGCACATTACAAAGCGAACGTCCGCCAAAACCCGGTCATCTCAGCCTGACCTTGACTGGGTGTCTCTGGACCAACTAAAAACCTTTAGACACTTCTACTGTCAAACAACCTTCAAGGTGGCTGGCAGCTATTCATCATGCTGCATTGCACGTGTGGAGAGCCGATTCGCGGTATTCCACGTATCGTTGTGGCCGAGTCCGACATCACGAACCTGACAAATAACGGAGTGGTCTACATATCATAAAGAACGAGTGCGAGCTCTATGTCTAAAAGTGGCGTTCTCACGAGTCGGGGTACCAATATTCTATTGATTGAATCAAAAAGTTTGATCTCTTGCCCGGGTTGGCACTATTGATTGTTTGACTGGACGAGATTTCCTGCAGATCCAGAATCTACGTCCTTTTAAGCCTAATTCCTCCTTGCCTATCTCCCATTTCGTTACACAGCATAAAGGAAGCTTAGCTTGCATGGTGTTGATACAGTTGCGATGACCCTCCATACCTTATTAGTCGTTATGTGGGCCAATAGTCCAATCATCAATCGATCCTGCTGCAAGGGCTCAACAAAGTACCAATGAGTCCAAGGTTCGAACGCCTCATGGATGAAAGATTACTCCGATTGTTATCAGTCTGATGCTCACGACCTATCAAGACCCTACTTCATGAGTATGGCGATAGCAGACTTCCGTCCTTGTAACCAACCAGCGACCAAGGCATCTTCATGGCGCAGTGAACCAAGGTACTAGAAGTCTCGTCACTAATTTCATAAAAAGGCGAGGTAACCAAACCGAAGGACATTACTCATGAGAGTACAATTGATGTTGCATTTATCTGGGGAAACGAAGCACAGCCAAAATGATTTCATTTCCAACGGCTGTCACTACGTTCCTTGTCTCTAGCGTTATTCTGACGTTCTTCCGTCATGCGTACGTTTGCTTTTTCCGGTTGTCTTGTACACCATCGCATTTGCCTTGGGCGGGACCCAAGATGTGGCTTTTCTCTCGTGGTCGTGCTACTCTATCCAGCGTTTTTCACACTGACGAGTTGTCCAAGAACGCGTACAGCCAGGTGAATGAATTCTCGAGAACTCGATTCTTCTATCCCCTAGACTTGTCAATCTGACTTAATACAGTATTCAAAACGAGGTCAATATTACGTTCTTCCGAATCTTCTCACTGGCCCAGAGATAATACTACCACCATCCCAGCTAAAATGGCTCCTAAATCAGCCCGAGGATGTCCTAAGTCAAATGAAAGTCTCTCGAGAGCTTGTCCAGGTCGAATATACACTCTTCAATCCAACGGCTACTGTACAACATTCTCTGAAGCACCACGTTGTGCGCCGCGACGTAGCAAAACAATTGGCTTCATGGACAGGCTCAATTGTCGAGGAGATATCACTGGCGCTATCAGATCATTGGGGTCAAGACGTTGACTACTGGCGCGAGGTACCTGTGTTCAACTCGATGGCCAACTTGCTCAATAGGACCGTGAACAAAGTCTTCATTGGGCTGCCGCTTTGTAAGTACTCCCGATCCCTGGAGAAAGAATCATCTTACATCTCAAGGTCGAGACCAAAAATATCTACAACCTTGCAGGACGTTCGGAAAGTGGCTTCCTATCTACGCTGCCACTATAAATCTACTGCCAAATTTTTTGAGACCGTATGAACTGATGCAATCTAAATGCGGAAATGGTATATTGACATTACCTAGGGTACTGGGACCATGGATAGTGTCGTCCGACACCGCGCACTTTTCCAAAATGAAGGACCTCCTGTTACCGATCGTTATCAAGAAAATGGAAGAGGTGGAAGTAACCAGTAAAGCTCACAATGCGCCTAACGAAGGACCGGTACGTGCAGGTCTTTTAGAGTACTAATCCCGCTTGTGTCATACTCGTTGCTGAAATTTGTCTTTATTAAGGAAGACGTGTTGCAATTTATCGTCCAAGAAGCTTTCCATGTATGGCAACCGAATGGCTACAATGCCACTGAAATCTGTGAGGCATTCGTTGCACTAACCGCTGTTGCGATTCAAACCTCACGGGCAACCATCACGAACACACTCTTTGATCTGGCATCTTCACCAACCGCTACCGAGAATTTTGCCATTCTTCGAGCCGAAGCGAGGCATGTATTGGAAGCGGACAGTGGCACATGGACCCAGGAAGGAGTCTCGAAATTGGTGAAACATGACAGTGCCATCCGTGAGAGCCTACGCATGTGGGACGGTCGTGGTCCACTGAAAGAAGTCCTGACCCCGGAGGGGGTCACTACTCCCGACGGTCTTCACCTACCTCAAGGCGCCAAAATCGGTATCTTCGCTCCAGCTGTTCAATATGACGAAGACACGTATCCAGAGCCAGCCGTCTACAACCCTTGGCGGTTCTCGGTCGACGTTGGTTCTCTCAACGCTGGCAAAGACATATCTGCCGATGAAGTTGCTGCAGCAGGCACGATTCCTCGTCATGGACCCTCGATCGTCACCACTGCTCGGGATTTCATGGCGTTCGGGCATGGACGCCATTCATGGTAAGTCTTGTTTCATCTGGCCCCGAACAAACACGTAGGGAATAGATCGCTAACATTCTCCAAAAACAGCCCCGGTCGTTTCTTTGCCGCGACTCAGTTAAAGCTGCTGCTTGCGCACATTGTCCTGAGTTATGACATCGAGCCCCTACCACAAAGACCCAAAAATAATTATATAGGAAGTATTATAGGGCCTCCGATGCATGCTACTATAAGGGTCAAGAGGAGGAAAGACGTAGAGTCTTACGTGTAGATTAGACGTCTACTAGCTTTGTGGTGCAAAAATTGGATGAAGCATAGATGCGCAACTACATGGCTAGATTAGTAGCTTCTAAAGTAGTCTTCCTTACTTAGAGAGATCTTCAGTGAAGGCCCCACTAAACTCTAAATTAGAGTCCAATGTCAGCAGACGCACACAAATGCAGCTTTCCAGGATCCAGTTAAGAAAAGGTGGAGATGAATTTTGATCTCCATTGTACATAATATCTAAATCTTCATGCAACGTCTCTACATTTGTACAGCAGTCGAGATTGCCCGCAAAGAACTTAGCCTCCGTTAAATCACTGAGAGACAGCAATGGCTCCGTTGAGCCGCATCATAATTGACACGGACCCGGTACGGCCCTCAATCCTTTGTTTAGTCATCCACTGAGATTGTTGACTTTCGATAGGGTATAGATGACATTTGGGAAATTCTGCTTGCACTGACTGCAAAGCCCGAGGAGCTTGAAGTGCTGCTCATTTCCACAACCTTTGGAAATGTGGAAGTGCGAAGGTTAGCTAATGATATGATATTCGCTCAAATCCGGAGCTCATAACAATTCAAGCTGCCTTCGCAATATTATTACTCTTTTCAATGTCCTCGATAAGGAGACTAAATGGCGCCGCGGCATGGGAAAAAATCCTGGGTTCGATGGTCTACAGGCCAAACCTTTGATAGCAGTGGGCGCGGAAGGACCTCTCGAGGATCAGGTCATGTTGGCCGATTACTTCCGTAAGATTTCCTTGGAATGTTCTACCCCTTCAGATTTTGTCTCACCTGTGAAATAGACGGTAGAGACGGGCTAGCCGGAATTCACTCAAGCGTTGGTTGTTCGACCTGCGCAACGGATGCCTGCTAAACTAACATGAAGCATCCGCATCTATCTCCTGAGGATACTTGGAAACGGCTTTTCGAATATCCTCAGGCAGATACAGCTGTCCCTAACACAAGACCACCAGTCTCTGTAGAGTGCCACTCTTTTAGACCCTCAATTGAACCTGCCCATCGAGAAATGCTACGGATCCTCAAGGAGAATGAAGAAGATACAATCTCGATCGTGGCTACTGGCCCTCTCACCAACCTTGCTCTTGCGGCGTCGGAAGATCCGGAGAGTTTTCTCAAAGTCAGAGAGGTAATCACGATGGGCGGTGCCATCGAAATTGAGGGCAATGTAAGTGGCAATCCACTCCGGTGAGTGAGCTGAACTTCTTTTCTAGGTCACACCAGCTGCCGAATTCAACATCTTTGCCGATGCTGTGGCCGCTTCCCGAATATATGCCTTGACCGGCGCCAATCCTTCCTCAACAATGCCACCATCGCCTCCTAGGTCAGAGTCAAAAGGGAAACAACTACCGCCCTATCCTCAGAATCTGAGTCGACAATTGAAGCTTACATTGTTTTCCTTGGACATAACAGAGCATCATACTATGACCCGGGGAAGGTTCAATTTGACAGCTAATCCAATGGTTAAAGCTGGTTCACCTTTAGCAGAATGGATGGCCGCTTTCATGAAGCCGACACTCGATAAAATGGAACACTTGCACACAGGCCACAGTGGAGACACCACATTCTTGAGCCTACACGACCCGATGTGCATGTGGTACGTCTTAACGAGAGATTCTCCAAGCTGGGTTCGGTCTCCAAAATCTCCTGAAGATATTCGAGTTGAGGTTGCCGGACAGTGGACCAGAGGGATGACTGTTGTGGATCGAAGAAACCGTAAAAGGAGAAACAGCAGTGGCGAAGCTCCTCATGACACTGGCGATTGGTTGGGAAGAACCTCAGGCAATCGCGTGAACAGGATCATCTCAAGCCCTGGAGAAACCAAGTATGCAGACTATTTGTTAGGACGCATCTTTGGGGAGTGAGCAGCCTCAACTTCCAACCTCAAATCATTGTTGAGTCGACAACTGTGCCACTCATCGACCCTGAACAAAACTGCGCAGAGGCAATATGCCAAAAGCGTTCGCCGTAGCTACCTTCCCTGCAGATCTAACAATCACTCACATGATTTGCGGCTCGATTACCGATGATGGCGTTTTTAAACTCCAGAAGAGTTTGCAGAAGCATGACTCACGCTTAGTTGAGTATACGTAAAATGCGTCAATGATTCTAGGGTCACTCATTACGGGCTCCTTCTACAATTCACGAGACTTGCATTCATCACGTGGAAGAGTGGAAAGAAGCATGGCAGCTTGCTACCATCAAGTGTCCTTAATCAAGTGAGCCAGATGCCTTTTCATATGTGCAAATAACCTTATTTTGTCTTTTCCTATTTCACCCCTTTTAAGATTCATCAGAAGTTTAATTTGTAAAATAATCCTGCCTTCCTGGCCGCCTTTCAGAGAACGGGAGGAAGCAAGATATAGTCAGGAACCAAAATTACAGATCAGCCAGATTGGCAGAGTGATCGCTTCTTCCTAGGTGCCTAGTTAAATCGCCTGCGAGAGAACCATGGGGCCGGCCTGCTCAGTTTAATTTCGAAAAGGAAGATTACGCTTTCGTCAACCTACCAGCTCACTGCATCAAAGCCAGCACAGGCGACGGGGACAAAGAAGCTCATAATCCAGACCTCGCCTTTAAGGATTATGTTGACCTGTTTGGCGTTGAGACATTCTATCCTTTCGCCTGCAGCGGCCAAGTGGTTTACGCAGACGTGGAAGACGAGGACAACGGGGCTCACAATAGGCGCACCGAGCAACATGCTATAGAACAATACGACGAGATGCCCGAGGACGTTCGAAGAACCCATGAAAGAATCTACAGCGATTTAGCTTCCGCCCACAGGGGCTCCCCAAAACGATACCCTCTTCATAGAATGGTGCCTACTAACGGTCTTCATTTTCAACCAAACACCAGCTCTAGCGATTCCCACCACAAGTTTCCGAAAAACAAAGAAGCTGGGCAGCGCGATTTCTTCCTCAACACCAAATCTTATGCCGGCCCCATCAAGCCCTGGAACTTACATACTACATCGTATCTCTCCCGGCATCTGAAAAGCTCGACGCTCTCAACACTCTTCTGCAGTCTTACGCTAAGCAACCCCGTCGGGTTCTGATGCTTATTAGCACCATCGATGACGCCCAAGCCACCAGCGCCGCGACAACCACGAACAACAAAATTGCTCACGACCTCATCACAAAACCGTATCTACGTCCGCAACCTTGTCTCGAAGCCCGGCATTCACCTTTTCGAGAAAGAATTGGACCTCGGACCCAACGCCCCGCAAACATGGTACCATTTCCGCCACTCGCCGGCCGAGATAGCGGATCAAGTCATCGCCGCCGCCGACAACCCTCGTCTGTGCAGGATTGTGGGCTAGTGACCCTAATCTATTAAGCGTACTTCATTCTTGGTTTCACTACTACTCTCGAAACACCAGAACGAGAGTCCTCCACCATGAAACGTACCGGAAATCTCGAGGCTGCTGTCAACAACCTCACCGAAGAACTGGTATCGCGCCCTTTTCCGCACAAAGTCAAACTTTGGCTGGCGTGAACTTTGTCTATGGCAATCCGCGGTACGTGTCCTCCAGAAATGAGTCGCAGGTAGAGAGGGATGAGGTGCCACAGTGCAGGTTGGAGGAAATGCCGCAGAGACCGGTGGAAGGCCTCGTGGGGAGCGCCTTACGAATGGAATTATGGTTCGCGGCTATCTACAGAGACTCGCTGCCCGTGGGGAAGGATCGGATGCTGACAAGGTCGTTGATACTTGGCTGAAGCTGAGGAGTGGAGTGGTAGAGACGGTTGAAGGCGAAGAGGAGCTGACACGATCGATGGAGAATTTTCAGGACAAACGTGCAGCAAGGAATCCTCCTCTAGGCGATGAATGAAATGGTGAGGAGAACGGTCATCTATTGAACTGTCTTGGTGAACTCCAGATATCTAGACTGAGCTGGCTAAGTGATTCTGGGCTGAGCATGGCTCTCTGCCATTTCTTTTCGTATTGAGCAGGCTTTAAGTTGGGCTTCAGCGAGGCAAACGTTTTATACTACTCGAGATAGGTTAGGCAGACATTGCGATATCCCTTCATCTAGTATTATCACGTAAATAACGCACCTTGCTTCCTGCAACACTTCCCTAGCTAGTGTCGAACTAGTAGATGCATGAGTGAGTGAGGGAAGTGCTGTGAGCATGGCCTGCTTTACCCCTTTTAGGGATAGGATCACGTGGCTGGGAGTGGTTCTGGTGATCCCGACGGAGGTTATTGAACCAGACGCGACGAAGAAAGGGAAAGAGAGATATACTGAGAATGTTATATCATCGCACCGAAAGCTCGGATGCTAGGCTGGCCTGCTGTTGTCGTTGGGGGACGAGATTCTGATAGCCCGCTGTTCTGTAATATATAACTGAGTTCGGGTGAGAGCCTGGTATGAAGAGAGGTAGGGAGAAAGGCTGACAGATAGATGGAATTCTAATGGTGTTGATGTCTTCTCAAAGACATAATATAGCTTTCATACTTTCCCTATACATGAGAACAGCAAAGATTTTGATATCCTTTTCCCACTCCTCAGTCCCGATCAAGCATCTCGTCTTTTGCAGCTCTCTCCTTCTACGTCCTCCCCAATTCATCAAATCACCTTCCTCTCCACATCATCCGTCACCCTCCCCGGATCCTCGCCCTCCCTCCCCGGCACCTCCCCCACATACGGCCCCTCGCTTGCGCCAAACTCCTGATCCGCCCCCTCCTGCCGAACATGCTTCTCGTACCTCGTGCTCCCCTTTGCACTCGGATCATGCACCACCCCTCCAGGCACATTGTGCAGCCGCTTACTATCCACCGTGCTCGGCAGACTATCCCCCGTCCCCGTCAGAACCTCGTTCACAGCATTGTCCCGCGTGCTCTATATCGCACAGTCAGTCTGCTTGATCATCGCCGCGCACACGGGGAATAACAACGCACCCTTGGAATATCCCCCGCGTTATCCGCAGCGTCCTCTAGGGTGCTGCCGCCGAGGTAGTTCGGATCGTCGCTGGAAGCGACCTGGTCGGGGCGCGGCTTGGAGGGGATGGTTCGCATGTTGCCCGCGTCGCCGGGGATGGTGGTGCCTTCGGCGGCCATGTCCATCAGGTCGCCGCCGGTGTGGGGGTCTGAGCGGTCGTTGGACATCTTTGAGTAAGGGAGGTGGTGATGGGGGTTTCGCGTGAGGTGTTGGTATCTTTTTGCGGTTTTCTTGGATGCTGAGGTAGTGTTCCTATAGAAGAGTCTACGACAGCTCGGAAAGGCGAGGTAGAGCTTCTATGAGCTTTCAGTATTTAGCGCAAAACTTAGGAGAATGAGGTCTTGAATTCCGAAATGAGAATGTTTTTAGAAACTTATTTCAATTGGCTTCTAGAATGGTAGGTAGCAGTCAGGAGCTAGTGATGTCATCATTTCATCACAGGGCAGGTCCAATCGATGGGAAATTTTGCCATCTTAGACTCACCAGAGTGCTTTGGACACTCGAAAAAAGCTCCAGTTTCTTGCTCTTGCCTACTGCTTAGAATTAAAGGTCACGGCCGGAGGAAGATGTTGCTGCGGAAGGCGGAGGCAAAGACAGCGCCGTTACAAAAGAGACAAATATAGCCTGATAGCCTAGTCTTTTTCGCCGTCAGGGCTTTGGAAATCGTTGATTTCTAATGAATTCTGATCATCTGCTGTGTGGGGAGATTGGGACCCTGTGATACATAGGGTCAGGGGGGAAAGGGGGGTTTCAAGGCCGTCATTTAGGTCACGTCCGCCGTTAGATCGCACGTGGTTTCGCAGGGGATGAAATAATCCCTTATCACCGGGTTCAAAAGAAAATGACTAGCTTCTCGTGCCTTTGAAACAGTACTTTGATATTGAATTCGGGGTATCAAGATGGTTGCGTAATCCCTATGTTAGGGCGGCTGTAAGTTTTAGCAGCCTCGCGTCAAAAAACACCATAAAGCTTCCGCGCCCATCCGAATACGTGCTGATTCACCTTATTAGAGATCGTGCACACTGCTCATATCCTTACCATTGCCAATCCCGTTGTTTGCCTCTTTCGTCGTCACTTTGTAATCATTCTCCACCTTGCCTTCCGGTCGTCTGAAATGTACCTTCAACGGGCCCCAACTTTCTTCATTGTAACTTGGCTGTATTTTTTGGCAGGTCTTGAGGCCCCAATACGTCACACCGACCATCAAACAGCTCTCGAACATAAACGCCATGCTTCCTTCTCCAACTTTCGCTGGTGCAAGATCAACGGTCGACGCCTTCTCAAAGGTCTGCATGTCCGGCCCATGACCACTCATGGTGTTATGTAACGAGGCGCCAGCAGGTTGGAACCCTCCCTTGCCACCACCTTTGGCGTCATACGTACCATGTATAAGACCCATGAACTCGGACATCGTGTTTCGATGGTACCACGGTGGACGGAAGGTATTCTCAGCTACCAGCCACCGCGGAGGGAAGATAACGAAATCCGCAACGGCAGTTCCAGGCCCGTGGGCCGGTGAAGGTGCGCTCAAAACGGTGAAAATCGACGGATCCGGATGGTCGTAAGAAATACTGCCAATGGTGTTGAAACGTCCGAGATCATACTTGTAAGGATAGTATAAA
Organism: Pyrenula massariospora; assembly: GCA_021030905.1. Classification (NCBI taxonomy): domain Eukaryota; kingdom Fungi; phylum Ascomycota; class Eurotiomycetes; order Pyrenulales; family Pyrenulaceae; genus Pyrenula; species Pyrenula massariospora. Next base: position 1,366,897 of record JAGFMI010000004.1, read on the forward strand.
CCGTGCCAAGCAACAACATCGAATGGAGTATGTGACTGCGTAGCTTGAAATAGATTGCCACCGAATTTTCCATACAGCTTCCATTCAGAGCTCGTGTCCTCGGTGTAGGCGGCAACAGGTGCCTGAAAATCCCGCGCATTGGCAAGACAGTTGGATCCAATAGGTCCTAGCTCAGGCAACTGGAAATGGCCTTGGTAGAGTTCGCAAATGTAACCCCTGATTGGGTTGTTGTCAGAGATATTGACACGGTATCGAACTCCACGAGGAATTAGACAAATCTCACTAGGTCGGACAAGCAAGTGACCAAGTTCCGTCTGAATGTCAAGCACGCCGTGCTGAGGCACGATCAGGAAGTCCCCATCCGCGCTATAGAAAGCTGTTCGTTCAGGCATTGAAGTGCCTGCAGAATATATGTAAATGCCGATGCCTGCCTTCATCGTGGGGTCTCCGGCCCCAGCGACGAGGTGCAAGCCATGAACCCATGAGACTTTTGGGTCTAGATCGAACGGATCCCAGCGTAGTTGATTGGGAATGGTGTTGAAGTGTGACGCGTAGGAGGGGGAAGGTGTACTCAATGCATTCGGCGAGGATGGAGACACAGGCTCAAAGGATTGGTGAGAGGAGCAAGGGAGGATTCGATAGACCCAGGTCTGCTGATTCAGGTCACGCGGCGCAGTGAAAGCCGTGCCGGAGAGCTTTTCGGTATAGAGACCATAAGGGACCTGTTGAGGAGAATTTTGTCCTTCTGGCAGGGCGCCTTCTATGGCCTCAGTCCTGCGCAATGTGGTTAGGTGGGGTCTATGGATATGCCCTGTTCGACACTTACTGATGGTAAGAGTTGAAGCCATTTTGATATCGATACTTCTCGGGAACCTTGAAGTGGGTCACAGGCATCTCGTAGGTCTTGTTCGTCGACAAAGGTTTCAATATTTCGTTCGGTCAAGGGTATTTTGTGCCTCAGAGCGTCCCTCTTTTTTGCCTTGTGCTGCGAGTAGGACTTCTTCAATTGACTGAAACTAAAAACGTTGGTCGGATTGAAGTTTGTGTCGTCGTTGCGGGTGGAAAGTCTTGCAAAAATCGAGCGGTATGTCTTGGTTCTGTGCTCCTCGACAGAATTGGAGTGGATGGAGTGGATGGAGGGGTGTTGCATCGACTTCTTACGGGTGAGGTGCTCAGGATCGCGAACATCATAGTCTAGTGAGTGCTTCTCTTGCATAAGAAGATGAAGGTCATGGTTTCCTTTTGGTTTGAACGGCTTTGGTCCGGTTGCTAGTGAGGTTGCGATGGAATGGTTGCCGCTCAAGACATCAGACTGCCCCGCCTCGGACTCTGCATCAGATCGGCTATCGGCCGCACCGGTCTCTGGATCGTGGAACCCATTCCGCCGCGTCGTGGGCTTTTTCACGATCTCAAATGTCTTGGAGGTTGTGCGCGGAACTAATGGCGGTTTCGAGGGTTCACTCTCGTCCGTCTTTTCCGCCATGATAGAACTTCGAGGGGATTGTGTGGAGGGGGTTGACGCAGATGCGGTCGCATACCCGGAGTCGAGGCCTGGGAGCGCCTTTCGTGGGGTGTCGGCGTGTTCGTCGGGCTCGCAGCAGTCGTGATCGTTCTCATCCGGACTTTCCATCATGTCAGACGTGTCGCACAGTGTACGTGGTGTTGTCGGTGGGAAAGAGAAGGGAAAGGCATTTTGACGGGATTCAGGTCAGAGAAATCACAGCAATATGAGCGTACCAGTATCAGCCAACCGACTTAACCGCGTATTCTAAAAGTGACGTTAGCCGGACACGGCAGAGTGCGTGTGGGCCTTGTAGGGATGCGCAGGCGGCTGGCTGGGCGGTGTATCGTTAGAGTTACAGCAGGGAGCAGCCGTGATTTCCAGGCATAGCACTGCGCCGAGGAGAGTAGTTAGTGGGACAGTGGCACGGTAGTCGTAGTGGCCTCGATCTCGCCCTGGCCTTTGTGTGCCTGTCACCTGCCGCCCGTCCTGCCGTTTGCTTTGTTGTGTGCGATGGACAAAACCCCCAGCGGAGGGAATGTGCGAAATCGTCCGCACACCAAAAGTCGGTCGGCTCACGGAGAGGCCGCCCCGAGGCTAACGGACAGGCGTGCCGAGATGAATAATTCAATTAATTGCCTCGGAGAGCCTTCTCGACGCTCGACTTTCAACTCTACAGGCTGCTCGATCCCGGCGCTGGTTGCTGATAGGTGTGACCGTAAGAAACACGCGCAGTATCCTTCGCCTAGCCGGTCGCCCACCTCCTCCCTCCGCGAGTTGCTCCACGCTAATGCCCACTTGTATGCTTCTTTCCCATAAAAGCCATGGTACATCCCGCACTTAAATGTGGTGTTTCCTGAAAATCCACGCACACTTTTGTACCCCAGTCTTGGTGGTAGGGAGCAGCTTCACAGCTCGAAGACCCTCGTTGTCTGTCTACGTCTCACCAGCGCCATCTGTTCAATCCCAAAGCAAGATCTTCGGGATCCGACCATAGGCCACGCCTCAACCTGCCGGTCAATTTGGAACGCCGAGAAGTCAGAGTTTGCCATATTGCGACAGTGGGTTGCAGGCCAAGAGGCTTGGAAAATTGCGGATCATCTCCAGTGGAACGTGCGATGGCTGGGCGTTTCTGTTTCGAGAAGGATCCGAACAAATGGTGGGTACGACCTCTGAGATTCTTTCGCTGTGAACATCAATGTCGATCACGAGTATCTTGCGTAGGGAGTGTTTTGAAGCCGAGGCAGCATCCTCCTCTAACAGAGAATTCCCACGCCTGCTCACGATGCGTTTTCTTCGCCTTCCATTAGAACAAGCAGCCCTACCTATCTAGGCTCTACTTGCCAACTTCTCATGTTGAGCTTCCTTGTACCATTTCCTGATCTGACCTTTATTGACAAGGTTCAAATTCCCCTGTCTTTTTCTCGACTGCAGAGTTTGACCTGCGCTATTTCTGCAACAATTGTTGAAGGGTTCGGCTTACGAGTACAGACCCTTGATGGGATTCTCACCATTTACGACTCATCTTTCAGGTACTCCAATATGTGTGGTGCTTAGCTTGCATGCCAATGCTGGGCAGTTTCATCAGTCATACGTTCCTGGCAACGTACTACCCGATCATGCAGTACTAAGCCCGTCAAAAACGAAGAGAGGCACGTCATTTTCTGGTCTGCACTTTCTTGCGGTCAGCTCAAAACCAAAGTTGGCTCATTCAGCTTTCAAAGATTTTTGCCTCGGTAAGCCAGTGTCATCGCCATCGCGCTGTTTTGCCTCTTGCGAGGGTTGCTGACAGCAGTGTAGCCGATTAGACAGAGCGTCTCACTGAGCACTATTGTCAATAGGAGATGGAATAGCAACGAGGTAGGTCCGAGGGCGATAAAATGCACGTTCGTAACGCTGTAGAATTTCTTTATACCGTGCTCGTTCATTTCATTCTGTGGAATTTGTTTCGTCCTCAGGTCACGCTGAATCCTCGCACTCAAGCAACTGGCTAGGTGCAAGCGGCGACCTAGGCTACGTTGAAAAAGTTCCAGTTGCCAGACCAGGAGGGACAACTGATGCCGTCGGGTTGAAATGTCCTGCTAAATTGGTCGAAGATCATACCGAGGAAGACAGAACAGTAGCCTGGCGGAGCCTGGAATCAAACCTCGTCATAATGATCTCAGCTCCCTGACCTAATGGGGCGGGACTGGGGAGAACAACAGGAGCAACGGTTCTCTTCCCATTTGGGGACACTCTTTACGACTGGGACGTGCTGCAAAAGTCCTTTTACGACTTGGAATAGCTCGTGTTCCCTCACGCTGAAGTCATCTGGGAGATCTGCTGGATATACTTCTCCCTAGCCACCTAGCGCCAGATTCGCGTCCCTGTTCCGAGGCTCGGAGCCCGGTGCAGCGAAGTCTTGAAGCAGCAAAAAGAAGATGATCACAGCTAACGTCCGTACACTGTGCCGAGGGTGATTCGTAAGCATTTCATGATAGAGCCAGTCAATGGTTTTTCCTTATGCATACACAGCTAGGATCAGGAGTGCGAATGAAATGGCTGTCATGTCAAGGTGGCAATTGGTGATATCCTCGGAGTGAGGTGTGCCTATCGGTAGAGTTCAACATTCCACCATGTGAAGGGGTAGGTTCAACGAGTCTGACTGGGGGAGACATTGGATAAGGGGCTCCAAGTTGACGCAACACTAGCCAAACGTAGTAACATATATATGGAGCTCTTCATAGTTGTAAGAAGATCAAAGATATTGTTCGGCGATTTTTAAATCCATTCAAAATCGCCAGAGATGCGCATGGCGATGTTTGGGCTGCGATGAACTGTTGAGGTCAGTCAAGGGGTACTCTAAGAATCGCACGCATGGCGCTAATCGAGGGGGGAAAAGGGGCTTTCGGGCCGAAAAGAAGAAGGTAACCTAGTAGGCGACGGAACTCCCTCCCGGAGACCAGCTTTGCGGACCACTTCTCAACGAGCTTAGCCATGTCCCAAAGAATCGCACCTCAACACTACACCCTTTGCATAAACTATCCCTGCATCGCTGAAAGTCGGATCGTACGTTGTTAGGCGAATAAAATATCTGGGGCTCTTGCGTTGGCCCAAATAATATTTGTGCGATAAACGGCTTTCTCACTTCACCAGGGAAATGCTAACCAGAACTCTTTGATGGCACTTTTCTCTGCAAGACCGCGACTACGGTATATGCAAAAATTGATACCCGCTACATTGATTCCTGGAGGAGGGACAGAATGGCTGTGGGAAAGCTGGCTGCTAGAAAGTTCTGGGACCAAACATGCGCAGGTTGCCTTGCAACTATAGCTACCTTATCTTACGAGTCTAAAAAATCAAAAGTCCCCATTCTTCAATGCCAAATCGTAAATAATATTTCTTGGTGTTAGAGCATGAAGCTTCTATCTATTGCAAAACCCTTGAGACCAGCAACTTTCCCGCTCTTATGGCGCTTTCAGTTGTAAGAGTATGTACCCAAATTACCAAGAACCCTTTATATCAAGTGGGATGAGGTGACTAGCCTCAGTAAATGAGTAAGGTTTCATAAAGTGCTTATCAACTTTGGTTCTGTGATTGAGCTGATGATTCTTAATGCGCCAGAGCTGCGACTTAAGCACCTTGCAGTGGCCGATGAGTTTTTTGGCGAGGACTTTTAGACTGAACAACGTCTCTGGATGCTGGATTGAAGCCGACAATACCTTTATGTCTCCTATGATCAATCTATGCTGCTCGTGGACGTCGGACACAAAATCTAACATATGATGAAAATATTGGTCGATACGTTCGAAATCCGGGCCATCATGGTCAAATACTCTTCTGATCCGCTCCTTCTTCTTAGAATCCCATGACAAATCTACCTTCTTCTTCTTCATACTGTCCTCGCAAGCCGCATATCTCCATCTTATTCTTCGCAAATCTGATCCCAAGTCCTTCAGCTCCTGGATCAAGGTTTTCGTCAAGCGGAAGATCTCTTCGCTTGTTGAACCAAGTTGAGCGAAACCTTCCAGACTTGCGCTCACGATATAAGCTTTGTATGATTGATTTTGGATACGCCACTTGTAGTCCTTTTCGACATCCACAAGCCAGCACTGGTAATTTTTTATGGATAGTTCAGTCCCATGGATCGCGCGGTGGGCGGCCATGTTCAGATTGAACATATGGACCCCGAGAGTATGGAGCTCGCCTTCAATTCCGGACAAGTCACGATGAATTCTAGTGGAGCACGGTGTTTCGCTACCGAATTGCGTTTTTGCTTCCAGGATGAGGTAGGCAATAATTCGATTAATGATCATTGGCATCGTGGAACCCTTGGTATAGTTTTGGGTTGTCGAAATTATCAAACTAGTTGTATTATGGAACATCTCAGCGTAATCGTTTTCAAAAACTTCAGACGAGACCAGTTGATTTTCACGTTGTCGTTCATTCTCGTCCTGGGGTGATCCATTATTGAAGATCACAAGGATGAAAATGACGGAAATAAAAGAAAGGGCAGCTTTACCTAGAAGGGTGCTCACAGTGTCGACTTCGCTAGTTGATTTTCTAGTTGACTTCCTCACCACAGTAATCGTTTCTTCCGAGCCATCAGAGATGGCGGGGCTTGGAGATCTGCTGGCAGGCCGTGCGTTTTTGCTGCTCCGGCGTCGAAGAACTGGTGACCCATTGGGGAATGGAGACTCGGTTAGAAGCTCATCATTTTGCTGATCCTGCTCTGGGGATTCTGATGCGGGCAGGGACATCGATCTTGCTCCGACATGCTTCGGTGACTTTGTTCTGGACTGCTTAGAAACCACGCCTCCGTTCATTCTATTAGGCGTTGATCTCGTGCTATGTAGTTCAGAAGAGCTGTCGAACAGAATAAAGGTCGAAACACGATCGAACTTGGTGCATAGGAATATGGTAAGTAGCAGAGGCGCTAACCAGGGTAGTAGTACCCTAACAGCAAAAATATCAGGCCAACAGCAGGAACAATTTGTTGCAATTTTGGACAGCAAAGGAATGAATAAGGAACTTCCACGTCCAACAACCAAAATTGTAAAAGAACAAAGAGACGGTTGACACGTTAATACACTAGTGGCCAAAGTGTATGCGTCAACAGCAAATCCTACGTCCGCATTCATTGGGTATTTCTTTGTTGAAATGAAACTTGAACGCCTTTCGCTCCTCCCTTATATCTAGGCTTACGATAGCACGATTAACACTTGGCGAAGCCACAAACAAGAATTGAGAATGCTTTTAGCAATTGTTCGTCTCATTGTGAGGTTGGCTTTGCGCAGCTGTGTATCCAATAGGCCCACGATGTTTGAACTGTGTGCATACTAACGGGTCTGCAGGGTTCGGCCCCTCGTGGTGCCCTCTAAAATTTGTGAGTATTCCCTTTTGAGTCCATTGAGGCAGATGTAGAGACCAATGATGTACACGCTCTTCGGGAGAAAAGTTGCTTGCGGAAAAGACGTGTGTTAGAGACAGCTTCTAGAAAGAAAAAGCCAAGTAAAAAGCTTACTGATGCTTTCGGGAAAGGAAAGTCAGGCGAGGACGCTCTTCCCCCTTAATGCAGGGACTAACAAACATTTCATGAGCAAATTAATCAACTAAAGGTCGCCACAGTTTGAATTAGGGTCTCATATGGTCAATGTAGTGAGTAGAAGGAAGCTACAGGCGACTGATGATACGGCTGAGTTCTGAAAGATAGAGAGGAAACTTTCTAAGAAAGTGTGAGGAAAGTTTCGCAGTAGGGAAAGTTACTTGGTTCTTGCCCTTGAGAGACGCACTCAATACTGCTTCAGGCATTCAATCAATCCTGTGCGATGACCAAGGAGAAGAATGAGACAGTATCAGATTGCTGTATAATTGATGCCCTCTCTACTTCGAACTTGACTTATCATGCCTTTTCAGGAACGCACCCGCAAAAAAGGTCGATATTAATAAACAACATCCGCTCAAGCAACCCTCCCAACAACAATCATTTCACCAAGCCGCCGCATAGACTCCCAGCAATTCGAGACATGAAATGCTGACCGTCCATTTAAGCATGACTCGAATGATTATCCACCTCAACCCTTACCTACTCAAGAGATCTTCCACAGACATTCTTTTTCTGCCTTCCACGGGCGTGTAGGGTGATTTATGCAGCCCTTTGTTCTTTTCGCCTCGAGTCGCCTGGAGATCAAGAGCTCTCCTATCACTATTTAGCATCAACAGTGCCGCAGCAGTTGCCTCGTGCGACGCATTTTCCTCCGAGCCTCCATGCACTGAACTGCCGTTGATGTCCTTCATAGGAATGTCTGGCACATGATGCTGATTGGCGAGGATGATTGGTGACGGTGTCGTAGAGGTTGTAGAAGTCGGGATACTTGCAGTGAGAGACGGCCGGTGCTGTCGCACAGGCGGGAAAGCCGGACTCGTTCTTTCGCTCGGGGCGACTGAGGGGCTATTTGGGGCGAATTCAGGAGACGGGTAGGGCGTGTCTCGCTGGAGAGGCACGAAAGCGGACGGCTTGAATGATGCAGATACTTCCGAGTCCTCCTTGCCATTTTGGAGATCTTCAATGCATTGGTGTAGGTAGCGTACATATTCGATGGCGGCCTGAAAGGTTGGTGTTAGAACTTTCATGGTGACGGGTAGCAAGGCTCAACCAACACATCAAAGGTGCCATAGTCTGACTGCAAAATGTGGATCGGCTCACCTGCAAAATGGCCAGCTTGTGCATCTCAATGCCTTCGCAAGCAGGAACCAGATCTTTCAAAACCCCAAACTCTTCGTTCATCTTAAATCTCCTCCGTCTCTCGATTAGGCTGTGAGCAGTCTTCCGCGCGATCTTTCGACCGCTTTGTGTAGGCCCAGAAGCGGCTTTCCGTTTAGTGCTGGTCGTGGTGGAGGCTGCGGCTTTTGCTGGTGGTGGTTTGCTCTTAGGGCTCGTGGTTGCAGGTGTTCTTTCCGCTACTACAGTACCTGACGGAGCCGAGCTGTTGGGTTTCATCTGTATTATCTTCCGTGCTCTTGTGGGCGGAGGTGGAAGCTCGACTACCTTTCCACCACGCTTCGTAGATTCTTCGGCAGAAGATCTTCTTCGTGCAGTAGTGGGCCCTCGACTTGGCTGCCTCGGTGGAGAGTTTGGAGACGCCGGGTGATACGATGAGGTTGGTGTTGAGGATCCGCTGCTTGAGTACTCCTGCTCGTCCTGTTCGTCTTCGTCGCCATCGGCGTGCATGGCAGGAGGCGGAAGCTCGAAGTCTGCCTTGGGGTGATATTTCTCTTGCGCAGCGATTTTCGACGACGGTGCTGGAGTTGGTGGAAACGCAATGCCAGATGACTTTCGACTCATGTTGTATGGCAATAGCAATTGCTTCTAGAGCCTATTGTTCCTTGGACATAGAGCCTTCTACGACCGTGCAAGTGAGATGGCTGTACCCGAGAGTAGATATCAACAGGTACGCTGGGCCAGAGCTGCTGAATCGGGTAATCCGTACGAGGAGGTTCAGCCACAGCAATAGCAACAATTTATCGGAGTGTTGACAGATTTTGACGAGATATCTGGCAGCGGAAAAGACCGATTGACGACATGTAGGAAAGGAGCAGCGAAGGACATGGTGAGAGATAGGCAGCGTGCACCGCACGTGCGCGGGAGGGGGAGATGGAAGGTGAAGGTGGTGGTGAAGAAGGTGCTGGGAGTGTCGCGTGCCCTCGTGGATGCAACCACTGGCTGAGGCGTGCTGGATAAGAGGCGTTTTCGAGGTCGCCATCAGCGTATTGTGTGATTGACGGTCGTCGCGCTGCACATGCCCGCCTCGCCTACTCTGATTGGCGCATTCCGGGCAGGAGGACCTGGGGGGGGGACAAGAAGGCTGACCCGACCTCGACAACGTGCGACTCCTACCTTTTCTATTCGCAACATCTCAGAGACTTGGCACAACAGCCAAGGGCTGCATCATCAACATACCGCTGCAATTAAATCCAGATACCTTAGTTTCCGAAATGTTCTGCAGCCTGCCCGTCTGGATATCCATCGCGGTTAGGATGGCACTATTTTCTACGCTCAGCGGACAAAGTCAAAAGCTTCTTCAACGGGGAGGCGCACGAGATCCTACATTTCGCGACAGTCTTACGCCTGTTGAACATCCATTATGAATGAGAGACCAGTGTTGCCCGCACAGTCGCAGACTAGAAAGCGTGCTGTAAGGTTCCTACCAATGTCCTCTTAATTTTCCTTTCTTTACCGGTTATTAGAGCCGGCCTGATTGGATCTGCTAGGAGACTGGCTTTATTCTCCCTTCCTCGTCATAAAATATCTCCTTCACCTTGACACACCTCAGATGATTCACCCCTTTCGAGAGCGAGCAGTCATGGTGAAAGAGATACCATCTTCCTTTGAACTCGACAATGGAATGGTGCGTCGTCCATCCAACCACCGGCTCCAAGATCCTCCCCTGGTAGGTAAATGGTCCGAGTGGATTATCGCCCGTCGCGTACACCAGGTAATGCGTGTCGCCCGTCGAATACGAAAAGTAATACTTCCCATCTCTCTTGTGCATCCATGCCGCCTCAAAGAACCTCCTATTGTGATCGTCCGCCACGACTAGCTTCCCTTGGGCGTCCAAGATCTGCACCTCCTTCACCTCTCCATCAAAAGCCCTCATGTCTTGACTCAACTTCGCAACCCTTGGCATCAAAGACGGAACATTCCCCTTCGGCTCCTGCGGCCCCGACCACTTGGCATCAAACTTCCCAGGAACCTGCCAACACTGCAATTGCCCGCCCCAGATCCCTCCAAAGTACAAATATGCTTCCCCGTCTTCGTCGACGAAGCTCGCTGGATCAATACTATAACTCCCCTTGATCGGCTCCGGATCCGGCACAAATGGACCCCCGGGCTTGTCCCCAATGGCAACACCAATCCTGAAAATCCCCTCCTTATCTCTCGCAGGGTAATACAAATAATACTTCCCGCCCTTTTCCGCGGCGTCAGGAGCCCAGAGCTGTTTCGAGACCCAAGGGATATCGTCTTGTTTAAGTGCGACACCATGGTCGGTGACGGGGCCGCCAATCTCAGACAGTGACAACACATGGTAATCGTTCATATCGTACTGGTCGCCATTGTCGTTGTCTTGGATGTCAGTCTCGCGGTCATGGGATGGATAGACGTAGATTTTGCCTTCGAAAACGTGGGCCGAGGGGTCAGCGGTGTAGATATGTGTTACCAGAGGTTGGTCGGCCATGATATACGGTACCCTAGGTGATTTGAGATTTATGAAAGATGGTTGATCACAGTTCCAGCCGCAAAGTTTTTTCAAGCTCTATGACAGCAGACAGAATCAGACCCACTACGATATCTCAGCGTAATCCTTATCAGCAGAAACGGTGTAAAAATCACTGTGTTGTGGGAGCGAGCTGAGCAAGAAACAACTGATCTCTTCAGGTGGCTCGCTGAAGAGATTTCAATGAATCAGATATAGATGTGAGGAAAGTCTTATCGAAAAGTTTTATGTATGGCCAAGTAAGGTCCCCAAAAGGGCAGGCTAGTTTTTGAGAACAACCGACACCCGCACCGCCGAAGCCACGGAAAGAATTTATCCATTTTAGCCGCTGCAAAAGCTAAGAGCATAGGGTCAGGTACGTCAGGCATCGTGATGTCTTACGATTTCAAGAGACTAAAACTCTTGAAGCAATTCAAGTTCTTAGCAGGAGATCTGATGAATAAAGACGTGCAAAAGCATGACCACTTTGTATTCCTTTGCCGAGACCGTCTTCATATAAGTTAATCAATGCCAAGTCTCGGTGTGCATAGGCCGGACCATCATAGAAACCCCAATCGACCCCTTCAATCCTCTCCTTTGTCTAATAATTCCCAAAACTCGAAAAAAGTTTCCGTAAGGCACTTTACAGAAACAATCTTCTTGCCGATTCATAATGAATGAATCGCTAGCTAATGACAGCTACCGCTAATCGGTTCCAGCGAGAAGCATGCAGCCACAATCACCACGCGATGTCTTGCTTAGCTCGAGGCTTCGAGACGCGGCTCCAGATAGCTAAACTAGGCTCAAGTGTTCTCTCTTACAACTGCTGCTTTGAATAATGCGACGCTTTTGTGGTCGTAATGAAATGATATGGCAAGGCCCGTCGGACCTTCTCGTGCGAATACGATTGCCCTCGAAGCCGGGAGACCAGCTGATGTAAATGACTGGGCACGCTTTCCGTATGGTTTTCCTCGATTCGCAGCCTTCACTTCTCAAGAAAGCGATTACTCAATATCAATCTATCGCAGATTTGGACGACTTGCAGCGCGGGACCTACTTCATCTCGAGGCTGAGCTGTGCGAACTGGAATCAAGACAGGATCGTCTCGATGTCCTAGCCAAATCAGAACAGTCTCAATCTTCAGCACTACGGAAATGGCCATTGTCCATGGTAATTGCGCAAGCATCGACAAATGTCGTAAGCAATCAATCATTGGATGCCTCTGAGCTGGATCACCTGGTCAAGAAGCCCGACGGCACCATCGACTCAGAGAAGTTAGCCAGAGAAAGAGTTTCGACCGCCGACAAGATTGGAAACATCCTAAGACGATACTGTAAATGCTTCGTCCCTAATTCTGCATCTTTAAATTAGCGGGAAGGACCAGACTGATGTGTACCCCATCGGCAGACAAAGCATTGGAGCTAAACCAGAAAATCATGAACCTTCCAAGGCCGGATGAGATGTCCTTGGATATAGCACGCTATGCGCTTTCAATCGATCCTTCAACGCTGAATCATAGTAACACAATGCTGGAGGGTGCAATATCAAATTTCCTCGACTTCGACCACGAGAAGGATCTATGTTCGCTAGGCCCATCTAAACAGCAAGATGCATTCACGTCTTTTTTAGACAGTAGCTTCTATACGAACTCTGTGGTAAGTCAACGATCGTCATGCTCATATGTACGCACTGATGTAAATCACTGACTATATATATATATGTACAGAAGACGAGCCTTGGTAAGGGGCGTCGGCTCCTGCGTCGCACGCATATCGCCTCAATCGTACATTTTCTAGGCTTGTTCGCTCTCCTGGGACTATTCGTCGGATCTCTATGGACGCTCTACTTCATGCACAGCGGTGTCATGCGACTGGGCCTAATTTGCATCATGACTCTGACGCTAAGTCTTTCCATGATGGCATTTACTCGAGCGAGAATGTTTGATATTTTAGTCGCCATTGTCGGGTATGTTCTAGGCTGATAAACGTATTCTTGAAATGTTGACCGCTACCACAGATACCTCGTCGTTACCACCATTTTCGTGGGCAACTCCCCCACGCCAGCTAGTTCAATAAATTATACGCCGCAGATTCCTGTGAACAATGGCCAAGCACTAACGAAAACTGTCTTTGTTACGAGCATTTTGCCCAGCGGAGGGCTTACAGAGCCGGAACCACCAGTCTCAGGCCCAACCAAGAGCGCCGATTCCAATCCAGATGCTAAGCTCGGCCATTCTGCTGGCATTGCGACCATCGCTGGCGCTGTTATAGGTGGGCTGTCGTTGTTATTAGCTGCAGTGCTTGGTTATCGGGAGTGGAGAAAGAAATCAACGGTGCGGCAGACAGCTATTAATGCGCCGGTAGCGTTAGGGATGGTGAGGACTCAATGAAATTTATGCTGTCGCCGAGGGAAGCGGATTTTATTGCGCATGCTTTCAACAGGGCTTAAGTGCCACCCCGGAGCGTAGAAAGGCGGCTTACAGAAAAATCAGCGGTAGCTAAACGGTGTGCAATGTGCAGCTCCAAACGCTATGAGCTCTAGCTTTGCGCAAGATGTACCTAATGATCCAAGTACCTTTGACGGCTCTCCAAGCGTGTAATTTGCGCGGCAGAACCCTTCAGATGCTACACCTGCCTACGCCGAGGCTCTTCCAATTCCCCGTTCATGACCTACCCTTTCCAAGAACGTGAATATAACCACTTACCCAACTACAACCGCAAGCTTTCCACATTACTTTGCAAGTATCTTTGGTTTAAATTGGAACTTTAATAACCCCACGCGAGGTACTCAGACTTTCAAGTTCAATGGTCAAACATTTGGCACTGCAAATCTGCACCTTGTATTGTAATCTTCTCTGCCGGTTTGGAAGCTGTCGATGTGAAGCTTGACCAATCTTTCTTCATATCACTCATTGGTCCTGCGCTACATTTTCATTACTACTATCCTATTTCCTTCTTACACCCACCGCTCAATCTCGTTGAAATCTCCACAGTAAGATGGTTAGTCATCAGCCGACCCGGCTCTCCTTCTGGGAGCAACTCGTCCTCCTCAAGGCCCGTCTGCAACTACGTACGTCTCTTTCTGTCCCCAAATTGCCATCCAAGAACCTCTTCTCAATAATAACGTCCAACCGCCAGTCCTCAAACTCCTCACCCTCATCATAAAAAAACGCCTCACCCACCCCCCACCAAACGAACCCCTCCTCAAAACCACCGCCATCTCCCTCCTCACCGCCCACCGCCTCACCTCCCCCTCCGAACTCTCCACCCGCGCCCGCCGCCCCCCAACCTCCGCAACCATCGCCTCCTACTGCCGCAAAAACTCCCTCCCCTGGCACTCCGTCCCGCTACTGCCGCTGGACCAGGAACCCGCCGCCGCCTCGTGCACCCTGCACTTCCTCGGCGCTACCCCCCCCGGCAGACCCCGGACGCTGTACTACCTGCACGGCGGCGGCTACGTGCAGCCCATCACGGGCCTGGGGCACGTCTCGTTCGCGCTGTCCTGCGCCGAAGCGCTGGACGCGCAGCTCGTGCTCCTCGAGTATACGCTGGCCCCGGAGCTCCGGTATCCGGGGCAGCTGGGGCAGGCGGTGCGCGGGCTCAAGCGGCTATTGGAGGAGGAGGGGCGGAGGGCGGAGGAGATTGTGCTTGGCGGGGACAGCGCAGGCGGGAATTTGGTGGTGGGGGTGTTGGCGCATGTGGGCCGTGCGTGTCCGCGTGTGCCACAAGCAGTGGATTTAAAGGGGGGGAGGTTGGGCGGGGCGTGTTTGATTAGTCCGTGGGTGGGGCTGACGTATGCGAGCGGGAGCTATGCAAGAAATAACAGCTATGATTTTATCACGCGGAGCCCGCAGATGGAGGACGTGACGCGGATGTGGGGACCGGAGAAGGGGGAGGTGTGGTGCGATATGCTTGAGGGCGGGGAGGATGGGTTCTGGAGGGGACTGGTGGGAGAAGACGGAGGGGTGGTGGAACGGGTGTTGATCACGGCGGGGGAGAGGGAGATTTTTTACGATGATATTGTGGAGTTTGCAAGGAGGGTGGGGGCGGAGGAGACGGAGGGGGCGAGGGTGAGGCTGGTGAAGTGTCCGGGGGAGGTGCATACCAGTTGTCTTTTGGATAGTGCGGTGGGGATCAAGGGGAATAAGATGGCGAGCTCGATTTTGGAGTGGATGCAAGAGGTTCGTGACGGATCTGAGCGGAGGGAACCTGATAAGCTCAAGGCCAATTTATAAACAATAGTTATACAAGAAATATTCAATAATAAATGAATTTTCGATATACCATTACCTCTACAATCGTAGACATCGTCAACCTCGTAAAAGGGAACCTTCCCTCCTCATAAATCCTCTGTCCTCTCATCACTCTCTGCCATCCACTTCTCCAACGCCACCTTATCCCTTACTCTAAACCCCACCTTGAAGTACTTCGGCTCCGTCGTCAGGCTCGTCGGAATAGCATTGCACTCCAACGCATCCAAAATGGCCTCATCTTCCTTCTTCTTCGGCTGAACGATCTCAAATGCGGTAATCAGCCGTATAAAAGCGGTATACAACTCCCTGTTCGCTAGATGTGTCCCCGCGCACATCCGGCTTCCAGCGCCATATCCATAGTGAGGTGTGCCGGCGCCATCGGCCACGTCGAGATAGCGCTCTGGGAGGAAGGAATGGGGATCTTTAAAGTGCGTGTCGTCGTAGTCGGCTGCCCAGGCATTCATGTAGAAGGTTGTTCCGGCGGGTATAGTGGCGTTATTATACTGGATAGGTTTGATGCTTGTCCGCGGGAGGCTGATAGGAATTACAGTCCAGTAGCGGAGAATTTCTTTCACGAGAGCGGTAACATAAGGCACCTTCTCCTCATGGAGGCAGCGTTCCCAGGCGTCACCGTCGGGGTAGACCTTCATGATCTCGTCGTAGGCACGTTTTTGGATTTCCTGGCCGTGGGGGCAGGCAAGGTAGGCAATGCCCATGATGAGATTTCCTGGGATGGTGTCAATGCCAGCAGACACCATTGTTAGGCCAATGGAGCGGATTTCAGCATCGTTGAGCTTCGCTTCGGGATCTTTGAGAATATTGCCTGTTATGCAGGGCTTGTCGGTGCCATTTGCGACGCGGGCTTTGAGCATCCCGAGGAGTTTATTCATGTAGACATCACGGCGTTGGCGATATTCTGCGGCCTGGCTGTTTGACTTTCTAAAGAACGGCAGTCGAAGCAGGGGAATGTAGTCCTGCCAATTGTTCGATGTACTGCGGAAATTTGAGACAACACGTTCGACGTGGACAACTTCTTGAAGCATCTCATCATCGATTCCGCCGTCGATTCGAATTCCATAATTGAGGGTTAGGCTCGTGTTTAGCGCAAAACGCTGGAAGTAGCCGCGCGGGTCAAGGTCGACGGTGCCATCTTTCGAGTCATTGTATAGATCTCGAATGCTATGATTAGACTCTAGATCAATGATAGGCATGTAAGACTGAACTGCCGGGCGATTGAGAGCAGTCGCTGCTGCTTTTCGGCGCTGTTTGCAGGATTCATCCCACGGCGATGTCCCAATAGTAAAGCCTTGAGACGAAGATACCACACTGTGGAAGGTGTACAATGTTGGGCGAGAGATCAGCGCGGACTGGTTGTTGATCCATAGGTGCTTGACCGAGTCGAACGTGTTCGCAAATACTATTCTCTACATCTTATGAGCTCAAATGTTTCATATTGTCAGTTTGAACACTTACCCTGTTGCCTAGCCTCACTTGGAATACTGGACCAAACTTCCTCACCCATGAGCCTGCAATACGGGCATGCTGGTCTTTTAACTGTAGCAGATTTCCGAACAACGGGACGCCTGGAATCTCTGGTAGGTTCTTGATCTTTGGTGTATCGGTTCTGTTTAAATACTTGAGCAGAAAGAATCCGAGAGCGAGTAGTGTGAATCCGAGTGTCTGCAAGCTGATAGCCATCTTGATGACAAGTATCAATGGGGAGGACAACAATAAAATTTCAAGTAATCCGGAAAGCGTCGAATCGAGACCAGTCACAAACATCGACGTCGTCAAAACCTAGAATTACAACTTGCAGTTCAATTAGAAGTTACAAAAGCAAGATTAATGATACGTGAAAAGGTCGGATCTGCAGAAAGGCATGAGCAATAAGAAAAGGTAGGATTAAAAGGAATTTGAACCGGCGTTGCAGCCCATTAAAATACAACGACGCCCCCTTGAAAATGGGATAACGTCAGGTTGAGCAGAATGTTGAGGCCCTGCTCCTTGAAGATGCTAGGTGGTTCCGCCTTTTCAGGATGCCATGGCACACATGGTCAGCTGCGTTACGGTTCGCTCCTACGTCTCGCCAACGACCAGTAGTCGGTCAGTCAATTGGAAGCGGGGGAAACACTTGGTGCAAAAAAGGGATGGAGAAGCGGCAAGGCCAGGAGTCGATACGGAAGTGGTTCCGGCGGAAGCTTCGGTCCTTTAGCATTGCGTTCTATAGCGGCCGTCAGCGCCTGAAGCATACCAAGGAACCTCCTGCGGGAAGGATGGAAAGTCTTCCGCTCAGCGGCGGAAGGCGCGGGAAGGATGCGGGGCAGTCGTCGCTTATCGTCGGCCACCCAAGGCTTATCATGCTGCTTGCTACCTTGTTCCATGGACGAACATTAACTTGACACGACCTCTTAGGCAATTGGAATTCTCATTTTTTATACGTAGATGGATCATACCGTTTCTAATCGTTAGAGCTTAAACTCGAGTGCCGGCAGTATCTTCCCAGAGCACTCTCCAAAGCCAACAAGCCCGTCTTCCTCCGTACCGCAGACGCCTGTGAACGTGACAGTGTCTCCGTCACATAGGTAGCTTCTTTCTTCTCCGTTCGCGAGCTTCACCGGTTCCTTTCCACCTTTTGTCATTTCGAGAAGGCAGCCTTCTGAGCCGGATTTCGTCCCACTGATTGTGCCGGATCCGAGCAAGTCCCCAACATGCATCGGACACCCACCGACTGTGTGATGGGCTAGCATTTGTTGGAACGAGAACAGAAGATAGCGACTGTTCGATTCCGTGACAGTCGAAGAGGTCCCGCTTTCGGCTGAAATTCACCGGTTGATTAGAGACGAAGAAAACTCAAAGGAGATCTCGAGCGTTACTCACTCGTTATGTCTACCTTTAGCGAGATATCGAAGCAGTTTTCCTTCCTCTTCTCTTGAAGATACGGTAGAAGAGGCGTATTATTTGTGATACCCTCGCACCTAAACGGCTCTAGTGCATCCATTAATACTACCCATGGACTAACTGTTGTACCGAAATTTTTCGCATTAAATGGCCCTTAACAGTTGTCAGTGTTTTGTAGATGGCTATATCAAAATTTGGAATTCATACCCAAAGGAACGGACTCCCACAGCTGGATGTCCCTTGCAGACCAGTCATTCATCAAGACTACGCCGAATAGGTGATCAGCTGCCTCATCCACTGACACCGGCTCGCCCATTGCATTATTCTTGCAGATGAAAACCGCCATCTCGAGTTCCATGTCCAACCTCCGACATGCACTGAATATTGGGATCTTGGGGTCAGCCGGCGGATTCTCCATCATCTGTCCTCTGGGCCGACGTATTGGTGTGCCAGAAACCACAATAGAGGACGCTCTTGAATGATACGCTACTGGAAGGTGATGATAATTCGGTTGCAAAGCATTCTGTGGACTTCGAAACAATGAGCCAGCATTGAAGGCGTGGTTTCTGCCAACATAGAAGTCTGTGTAGTCACCAATCTGCATTGGCAGGTGCAATTTCACTTTCTCCAAATGGACTAAGCATTGCTGCTGTAAAGATGCATTGTCTTTTAAAACGCCGGCATAAGGTGTGTTGGACCTGAGGACATCGTAAAGGTAATTTCTGACCTCCCTGTGAACGGGGCGCCCAAGTGCCGCAAATGCGTTCAGCGTTGGCTCTGAAAACACAGCAAGGTGAGGGAGCAGCGCTTTAAGAGGACTAAAGCCATTATTTGACAAGAAGACGAAAAGGTCGAGCGCATAGTCTCCGATAGCGACTGCAACTCGAGGATTTGGGGATGCCGCCGTAGAAATAACCCCGAACGGTAGATTTGCTAGCGAGAAAGGCGAAGACCGGGGTATCGGCAGCCAGCTTTGGGAAGGCATTATAGAGGTGATATTGAATCTCGTGATTAGGAAGAACAAGAAGGTTTCATTACAATTGAAAAGAAGAAAAAATGACCGTTTTAAACCCCGAGAAACCAGTTTCCCGTAAGAGGCACCTTAACAGCTCGGAGCTCCGCGTTTCTTCGTTCCGCCCGGCTGCAGTCCAACCTCGGGCTAGATGGCGAGGACCAACGGTAAGAATAATAATATGGTGTGATCTTAGGAAGAGAGAACAGGTATTTGTCTACGTAGAGCCTATGCTATTGATCCCAGGCCAACATTCCAGTACAATATACTGACATAAAGTCGTATCTCAAGACTCCCGCTAGGGTTCCCTTTTGGCGACGTTGTCTCATAGCTGTACCAGATACACGCACCACTTTCAAAATTGGCCAATGGCAAAGTCGAAAGATAACTAGATGTATCCGAATGCAATGTTCCTATCGTGAACTCCTGTAGCACCACGCTATTCAGTAGGGAAAGCCATCGGGAAGACCAGTCTTGTCAGCAGTGGTTTGCCCAACTGCCCTCCGGACCCACAGGTTCACCGGAAAAGTTCCTTGATGTTTGATATCGCGGGGAAATTCTCGGGGAGGCTGACATCATGATGCATATTCGGAAATGGCATGATATCGAATTTACTGGAACAGGGCGGATGTAAACAGACCGATATACAAAAGTCTTCTCATTCTTAACTCCCCAAGCGATTCGACTCTAGGATCTGCTGCCTGACACAATTAGAGAAAATCTATTATACACAAGAACGAAAGCTTCGATTCAGCAGCGATGCCCCCTAGCACAGGCAAACAAGCCTGGTGGAAAGAGTCGGTCATCTATCAAATTTACCCAGCAACCTTCCAGGACAGCAACGGGGATGGCTGGGGAGACATACCAGGCATTACCTCTCGTCTAGACTATCTCAAGTCTCTTGGGGTCGATATTATCTGGATCAGCCCAATATACAAGTCCCCACAAGCAGATATGGGCTACGATATCAGGTCAGGCCAAATGAAAGCCAGTAGGGATTGAGCAGGTCGCTAAGTAAGATATAGCGACTACAAAGACATCGATCCTCGCTATGGGGAGCTCAAGGATGTGGATAATCTGATTGCCGAGCTGAAGAAGCGAGATATGAAGTTGATGATGGATTTGGTCGTGAGTTGAATAAATTCGAAGGAACTGCAAAGACCGGTATTGAACTTTGCACCAGGTTAATCACACTTCGAACGAGCATGCTTGGTTCCTTGAGTCTAAATCCTCCAACTCAAATCCAAAGCGAGATTGGTATATCTGGAAACCTCCCAGGTCATTTGCCGCAAACGGCAATCCTGAGCCGCCTAATAATTGGTCGCAGATCCTGGGAGAGGCTAATAGCGCTTGGACGTACGACGAAGAGACGAAAGAATTCTACCTTAGTCTCTTCACGCCAGAGCAGCCTGATCTCAACTGGGAGAATCCAGAGGTAAGGGAAGCTGTTGTTGACGTCATGAACTTCTGGATGGAAAGAGGAGCCTGTGGATTTCGAATGGATGTGATCAACCTGATCTCAAAAGTTCCAACATTCCCAGATGCGAAGCCAGTGTTGGGTCCGGATCACAAGTATCACCCTGGTAATGCGTTCTTTGTCAACGGACCTCGAATGCACGAATATTTGAGAGAGCTTAATCGAAAAGTTCTTCGGAAGTATGACAGTATCACAGTAGGTGAGATGCCTGGTGTCAGTGACATCACAGAAATACTTCGTACCGTTGGCAGCCACGACGATGAACTTCGGATGATTTTCATCTTCGACCTTGTGGATATCGACAATGTACCTGGGAAGGTGCGAATGACGTTACAGCCATGGAAACCAAAGGACCTGAAGCAAATCATTTCGAGGTGGCAAGTCGCGATGATGGAGCATGACGGGTGGAACTCTGTGTTTGTTGAAAATCACGACAATCCACGAAGCGTCTCTCGTTATTGCGATGATAGTGATACGTTGCGTGACAAAGGCTCTAAATTGTTGTCTCTGATGGAAACAACACTCGCCGGTACACTTTACGTATACCAAGGAGAAGAATTAGGAATGAGAAACGTGCCTCAATCGTGGGACCCGAGTGAATACAAAGACATTGAGAGCATCAATTTCTGGAAGAAATGTCAAAACATGTTCTCTGGGAATGAGGAAAAATTGAAAGAGGGCCGCGCTATTCTTCAGGCAAAAGCTAGGGACAATGCGCGCACTCCTCTTCAGTGGAGCTCCGAGCCGAACGCTGGGTTCTGTGCAAAGGAAGCAAGGCCTTGGATGAGAGTCAATGAAGATTATCCAGAAGTCAATGCAGAGCTGCAGATTGAGGCAAACCATGAGAAAGAGCTCTCCGTTTGGCAATTCTGGCAGCGTGGCCTCCATAATCGGAAAGTCCATAAAGACGCGTTCATCTATGGCGATTTTGAGGAGCTGGACAAGGACAATGAAGATATCTTTGCGTACATGAGGACCGGGAAAGAAAGTGGGAGATGGCTGGTTGTTCTAAATTTGACAGGGAAACATGTGGAATGGACTGTGCCAGAAGGTGTCTTGGTGGAAGCTTGGGTTGCTGGCACGTACACCAAGGGAAAACCGGAGAAACTCATCCATGGCGCTTTGCGCTTTGAAGCCTGGGAAGGCATTCTGGGAAAATGCAGATAGGATGAACACTTTGCCACCTAAGCTCTGGGCAAAAGCAAGACTACAATCAGCCTTGTGGAATACTCCAATTCTGATAGGTAGGTTGACTTGCTTATGGATAGAAAGCTCTGATTAAGACGGTGAAGGAACGCTCCGGTGTTGCTCGCTCGATAGTTTAGGGAGGAGCCAAAAGAAATTACAGGTAAAGAATCATCGGAAAGAATTAATCCTCATCCGCTTTTTAAGGAAGTAATGGCTGGGGTGTATGCCATTACCGTGTATCTGTGAGTGTAATCCTGGGCCGAGGCTCGGCGAATATCACAAACATGGTAGGTAGATCTGAATATGGGCTGCATAACAAAAGAAAGGTCGCGAAAATGCAACCATGACGCTGCTCCGAGTCTGGCTCCTGCTTCGCATGCATTTCCTCGAGTCGATTCTGGATAAGTGGGCCCGGGAGTACGCTTTCCAACCCCACAAGTGAGGCGCTGTTCACCGTGTGCAGTCTTTGTTTTCTGCAGCGGGAGAGTACCGCATGCTCTGTCGGCCGAAATTAAAATTCGTTGCAGTATGTTCGCTGCAGAGCGCAGCAATCTTCACCATGGTGTAATTGCTGGGCACCGGATCGACCTTTGCGCTGTAGGATATGGTACGACAGTGATCTCAAGTGTGTAGAACAAGATCTGGATATTGTGCAAGCGTACGGTGTGGGCTTCTTTGAGGTCCTGGCAATGTTGTGGAGTTATGAGCCATCTTGAAACGCCCTCGGGTTGTCACAGAATGAGACTGATAAGTAGAAATTAGCGAAGCGTGCTGCAAATGTCAGACGCCAGCTCGGAAAGCTGCGGAGCGCCATCAAACCAGGGCACGAGCTCTTTGGATGCGATAATTTATTCCAATTGAAAGCCACCTGCCAACAGAGAATGCAGCGCATATTTATGAGCGTGGCCTATAATCTTTACAGTCGTGAATGGGAGTTTTTGGGAGTTTTTACGAGTTGGGAGGCGGAGGTTTGGCGCGAAAAGGGAGAAGTTGAGTGAAGGTGACGAGGTGTGAGAGGAAACACGCAGGCTAGGCTGTTCCTGGTCTCTACGACAAACGCTCCGAAGCGCCCCTTACCTCCATAGCACCTAGTTTTATAGCACCAAACTAGTCAAACGCCACCCCATGGTACTGGCGCGTATGGACTTGGTCTGCGGGGTGACGATCTCAAGATCAATTCTGCGGGGGTGTTTTCATTTTCCTTGCTCCTATCGAGTGCAGAGTACCGAATCCTTTACCCGGCCTTTGCAACCAACCCTGTGCTCCCTCCAGGCCTTGGTGAACCACAGCCATGTGCATGATGGAAATAGAAAATCACCAGAGTCCCGTGCTTCACCGACACTATCTACTCAGCTACTACAAAAACATTCACGGTAAATCCAGCTGCTTACTCGTCTCCTCTATTTCTTTGCGTATGGTAACCATAGCTACCTTCCGATGACGATCAGTTCTTTGTGGTGTTAATGTTCAACTCTCCTGCCCCTGCGCTTCTACAATTGTGTCTATGGTTCCACTTTTTCCTTCTTTGAAACCTCACTTGATATCTTGAGGAAATCGAAGACCTTGGCAAATCTTCTACACGTCTGCCTACCATGAAGCCTTCTGGTCTTCTCACGGAGAAGGAAGCCCTCGAACAGCCCCAATCGCCATCGGACGACTCCGCAACCGAAAAAGGCGCATTTGATCATGTCGACCCCATCGCGGAAAAGAAAGTGATTCGCAAGGTTGACTGGCACCTCATCCCAATATTGTGGCTTCTCTTTCTCTGCTGCTTCGTTGATAGGGTAATTAAATCCACGCACATATTTTCTTACACAAAGATTGACACCCATTCTAGGTCAACATTGGCAACAGCAGGATCCAAGGACTTGAGAAAGACTTGAAGATGAAGGGGCACGATTACAATATTGCCCTTTTTATCTTCTTTATTCCATACATTCTCCTCGAGGTTCCAAGCAATATGCTCTTGAAGAAAATCCGCCCATCAGTCTGGATCAGCCTGATCATGTTCTTCTGGGGCGTAATCACAATCTGTCAAGGCGTCACCGAAAGTTTCGCAGGTCTTGTCGTGTGCAGATTCTTGTTGGGTGTCTTCGAGGCCGGCTTCGTCCCAGGTATCCCTAAGAAACATTTGTCGTAAAGCATCATGCGGCACCGGTGCTGACCATTGCAGGTGGAACATATTTGATCTCCATGTACTATAAACGATACGAATTGCAGACCAGATTTAACGTCTTCTTCTCCGCCAGCATCTTAGCTGGAGCTTTTAGTGGTGTCAGTCCCGCTACTTCTTAAAACTTACAAAGCCACTGACAACAATTTGTAGCTCTTGGCTTATGCTATTGCTAACCTAAAGGGCACAGCGGGATATAATGGTTGGAGATGGATCTTTATCATCGAAGGCTAGTTGGTTACGCAAACTGTGAATTTTCAACTGACTGCAAGCCAGGCCTGATCACGTCCGTTGTTGCAGCTATCTCGTACTTCTTCATCCCTGATTGGCCCGAGACAGCTACATTTCTCAATCCAGAGGAGAGAAAGCTCCTTCTGAGCCGTCTGCGTGCAGACTCGGGCCATGGCACGATGAGTACCTGGAACAAGAGCGCGGCCAAAAGAACATTCTCTGACATCAAGATCTGGCTCGGGTAAGCTTTGCGTTCTAAATGGCTACACCTCCTGGCGCTGACTTGCTTTAGAGTGGCAATGTACTTCGGAGTTGTGAATACCGGATATTCGACGTCGTTCTTCACCCCTACCATTCTCAAACAGTTGGGATGGACGTCGATCCACGCCCAAGTCATGTCGATTCCTATCTACATTGTTGCAACCGTTCTAGCGCTCAGCGTTGCTGTGCTTACTGATCGTCTCCACCATCGATTCCCCTTTACTATTTTGGGCTGTTGTGTCGCTACTGTTGGCTATGCAATCCTGTTGAACATGAAGCATGTCCCGGTCGGCGCACGGTATTTTGCTCTGTATGCAATTACGGCAGGCGGCTATATTACGCAACCAGTGACAATTGCATGGCTCAACAACAACATGGGAGGGTAGGTTTGCTTTCAGTCACGAGTAAACGATGACTAACAGACATATTATAGTCATTACAAGCGTGGAATTGGCGCAGCAATGCAAATCGGTCTGGGAAATTGTGGTGGGCTAGTCGCATCGAACATCTACCTCGATTCCCAGAAACCGACGTATCCGCTCGGATTCGGCCTTAGTCTGGGCTTAATATGGCTGTGCGGCCTGGCCTGTACAGCATTCTTCCTTGTCTGTTGGAGGGAGAATAAGAAGAGAGACGCAGGGGAAAAGGACAGAGTGCTACAAGGCCTCTCTGCGGAGGAAGCAATGAATTTAGGAGATGATCATCCGAGCTTCAGGTTTACTTATTGAAACAGATATGGAAGCAATATGCTAGCACGACTTTGTATTTGACCTTAGGTTTTCTATAGCGATATCGACAGATCTTAAGGGTGGATCTTTGTTCATGCTGTGATGCTGTGCTCTGCAGCCTGCCTTAATCCTTTCGTGTTCTGTTCTCTCGTACTTTCAACACAGCTTCGGAGCTTAAAGACAGAAAAGACTTGCGTGAGTCTGGAAGACCTGTAAAGCATCGAAATACTGTCATTTCGCAAATCGAAGGGTCTCCAATTCATGCCACCTTTGCAATTTTGTCCGTATATGCCACAAGCATAGGAGTGTCCCAGGTCAGTCAAGCGTCAATCGGCAGCTTTCCCCGGGAGCTTGCAGCTCCGTAGCGGATCCGCAGAACGCACACGCACATCGCCGAAACTGCCGCACCATGTGCCAGCCGAAAGAACTCATGCGCCTCAGAATGGATCGCACCAGGGTCCCGGCTTCAATGCCATATCCAATCATCCAATGGTGGGCAGACTTTTGACTTGCGAAATCCACGCTGCGCGCAAGTCTTTAGCAATCGGATTATCAGCAGGTCGCTGGTGCAGAAGATTTCCTGTAACCATTCGGGACCAAATGTTGGGATGAGATTCTTGCTCAAGCTTGATGACCATGTGGAATTCTCATTGTAAGAAGTCTCTTGCAAAATGTTGCATTGCGTCTAATGATGTTCTCCCAAGAAACCGACACTGTGTGATTCTCAGACTCGTTCGAGCATTTTACCCGCATTACGGTTCAACGTCTGTGACTTCATAGCAAGTTCACGCCCTGGTCCAATTCCCTGTTTGGCACTAGAGCCCATGATGCCTTTGTCTCATATATATTACTTGTTGCCTCAAACGTCGCTTGCCAGCCTTCACTGATCTTTCATGTCGCTACCTATTCCGTGAATAAAGCTCATGCCACTCTGCGCTCCAACCTGACGTGGTCAGAAACATGAGAAATTGCAGAACCTCTAAAGTTTGTTTATGATGCTCCACCGTTCCGACTTTTGGAGCCTCCATTATCTCATAGGGATCACGATTCTACTATCCAGATCAAGTTGCACTGAGAAGACGGCACTGTTGACAAGACAAAATGAAGATAATGGGAGGACTTTCACAGAGGTTGGAGGCCAGATCTTTACACCAGGGCTCGCGATCGTGGATTCTCCGCAGCCATTTACTCCCATGGGTGGTGGTACGTTTTACTCTTCATTTTGTTGAATTTACGAAGGAAAAGATCTGCGCATTGTCCATTCAAAGCAATGTATGGTTAGAAATATTCTTGTTCTACGCTATCTCAAATCGCCTCAAAGCTTATAACAAACCATTGCTGAGGTGGAGTCTTTCGACCTGCTGCAGCATAAAATGAGCCGCGATGTGTTGTTGCACCCTTTTGATACTCTGACCTCGACGACCTCTTATTTAAACTAGAACAAGTTTTACGAAGACCTGCTTATTCTACCCTTGTGTTCATCCCGTCTTTGCCTTTTAATTTACGATTTGATATCAAAATCACTAATACATTATCCACCTAGACTTCTTGCAGATAGCCCTCGACATTTCTGGTGATGGCGCCCTCCCATTTCCTCCGTCTCAATCTAGCAACCAACCGACCCTCTTCCACAGTGCGCCCTCCCTGGCCCCTCTTCATGCCAAGTGCGCATATATTGACCTCGGACTTTCTTCCTACAGACATAACCCTCTTCCTAACCTCCTTCACAACCCTCTTCAACCTCACGATCTCCAACGGCACTACTTCTACCACCACCCCTCCCCTAGCACCAATTCTCTCTCAAGAGCCCTCATCCACAGTGAAACACATCAACTGGCTCTGGCCCGACTGCCTGGTGGGTGACGGCCCCGCATCCCCATCCTCCCCCTCCACAACAACGACCACCACCCCTCCCAGCTCCACCGCCGCCACCGCACCAGCAAACGCCCGCGGCTCCTACAACATCAGCATCCACCAATCCTTCCGCCTCAACGGCACAGACTACTACACCGTCTTCGACCTCCCCATCCAAGTCACCAACCGCATCCCCACCCAACCCTCGCGGGTGGGAGACCAGCCATCCCCGGGACCCGCAAACCCCGACGGCTCCCGCGTTTCGTGCAACCTCCTCGGGAATGCGGTGGTCTGGCCGAACCAGACGGCGAATGCGACGAATAACCCGCCGAGTATGCCGTTTGTAGATGGGCCGGTGCAGGTTGGGGGTACTGATGGTGATAAAGGAGGAGGGACGAAGGGAGGCGTTTATGGGGCGGTGACGGTGACTGTTACGCAGCCGGCGGGGGCGAAGCAGACGGGAGATGGGAAGGGTGGGATTGATAGTGGAAGTGATAAGGGTGGAGGGCTTGGTGGAGCGGAAGCGGCGGGGCCGCCGAGGTTAGGCGTCCTCGTTGGATTGGGACTGGGTGCTGTGGCGCTGGCGGCTGGCATGCTGTGAGTTTGGAGGATTGGAGCTGGAGGTCCAACTTCATGTTCTTCCCGGGCTCAGAAACGTCTGATTTAGATCGAAGTTGTCCGGTCAAAGTCCTTGTCCTGAGATACCTGCTGCAGCAAGATAGCTGGTCTTATTATCCTCTCATTGCAAGAAGCGCAGCAATACCGGACACCATTCAGAGCAGAGCCCTTAACTCCCCCGCTCCATCGGCTAAACGTGTACAAAGAAAGTGGGTCTAAGTGAGTTAGACAACATAAATTTTCCATAGCTTAACGGCCTAGACCATAGCAGCCCCTAGTAGTACTAGACAGGTTAGAGCCGCTTTAAGTAACCCCGAATGTGTGCGACAACGTCTGGGTCTGAATGTTTACATAGCCACACTATTGATTGCCTCATTAGGAAAGATATGACCCGCCCATCCTAATACATTTGACCGCGAAGCATCCCGTGGTACCTTGCGCAATATTAAGATATGCAATGGGCAGAAAAAGGGTGAGGAAGGTATCGTCAATATGACAGTGATACCTATTTATGCTTTACTTGACCGGCACGACTGTCGCGAGTTTTCGCCCGGATCTCTCCGTGTAGCCTGTCTGGCCTGAAGGTTCTGGGAATGCCGAAACATTCTCCGAACAATCACCACAGATCCTAAATTTTTGGCGGCAATGTTTCTCTAATGTAGTGCTTCAAGGCTCCCTCCGAAGCCTGCTGTAACAGCAAATGCCGGCAAGTCTGAAAAATTGGCATAGGTATTCTGTAAAGCTAAGACCCAAGAGCCTTATGTAACTCAATGTAATGCGGTCTATCTGCTGCTGAACTTTCAGACCCGCTTCGGCACCCAAAGCCTCCTCACCAGATTCCTATCCTTCCAGCTCCTAGCCCTCATTTCCGCAACCTGACTTCCATCGACCTCTCCTCGATTCCCCTGTCGCACCACTACTCCCGCTTCAGCATCCTTCTCCATCCTCGCCAACTCCCCCTCATCCGCCCCTTCCGCCAATTTCACCTTTGCTAGCTCCTCAATCTCGCCCACCTTCCAAGCTCGCACCAGCCACAAGCACACAGTCGCAGCGAGGTACATGAACGCAGTAAAGATTTGCACATCAATGTAAACGTTTTCCGAGCCTGTTCTACGAAGCTCAAGTGCAATAGCTTCGGCAACGGTCGATGGCGGAACCATTAGAAGCCATGTGATTGACAGTCCAGCGGGGAGGTCTTGGAGCCCAATGACTTCGGCGCAGACGGGTGATATAGTTGCCCAGAGAGTTCCCGCCACCGTTCCACCAACGATCGCGAAAAACGAGAGAAGTCCCATCTCCTTAGCAGGAACCCAGAAAGCGAAGCAGAATATTGCGCAGGCGAACGTAAGAAGAGTTGCTAAATTGAGACGGCCAAAGCGGTCAGAAAAGATGCCGATGAATGGGCGGCCGGCCTGAACAGTTAGGTTAATGCTGGTACGTCTCTCTAGGCAGAATAGAGCTTACCATCTGACCCACACTCAGCAGTGCAGCAATGATGGAGCCTTGCTGAGCGCTCAGCCCAACGCTGACCGCGTAATCGGGCAGCGAAAATATGACAACAACGTAGCCAAGCATTGAGAAAAAGCACCAGCCTTGAAGTAAGCAGAACTCTGGCCGTTTCAACAGTTGTCTGTCAAACGCATGGTGTCTTGCACCAACCTGCCGATTTCGATCCTTCAACAGGTTTACACAAATCAAATTAACAGCACACGAGATGATGCCCAGAATTCGGAACGCCCACCCCAACCCTACAGAATCGATCATCGCCTGGCTGCCCAGAGAGTAGACGAGACCGCCTAGGCCTGATCCAGCTGCACCGATAGCATTCGCAAGGCTTCGTCTCTTGAGAAACCATTGCGCCGAGATCCCGACCGATCCAACGAATAGAAAGCCCATACCATATCCGAAACAAAGACCCTGTGCCAGGATGAGCGAGTACTTCTGCCGTGCAAAGCTGGCTCCGATCAGAGAGAGCGTTTGGAAAAATATACCCAGATGCAAGCAGACTTTGGTGCCAAAGCGGTGGACAGTCCAGGTAGCTAGGGGAGCGATCAGCATAGCTTGACTGATGCTCAGCCCGCCGATGAAGGCGTAGGCCAACGGAGAAGTGTTAGGGATGACATTGTGGGAGAGGTAGTAGGAAAGGAAGACTCCGTAGGAGCTGTTGATTCCCCACGTATGCGCATTAATGAGAGCGGTGGCGATTACGCAGATCCAGCCGTATCCACCATCTGGAGGGTCGTCTGCGCTGGGTCTTGACGGAAGTTGGGAAGTTCTTAGAGCATTACCCGGTGGTATGGCCCTTTCTTCGTCTCGACTTTGAGCAGCGAGACGAGAAGGACTTCGAGGTCTAATCGAGTCGGTTGGGGGATTGTCCGTCATCGGCCTGGCTGGTCCAGAGTACTTTGAATGTCAAGGAGAAATATAGACAAGCAAAGAAAAGAACTGAGAGTGAAGCCAATGAAAGAACAGAAGGGAGCAAAAAGCTGAGACAATAGTTTAAAGACCAATGCTATACCTCGCGCTGGTCATTTGCGCCATATGAAAAGCGTGCACACCGTCGCCATTTTCGTGCCGTAATGTCTACGGAGATCAGCGTTGTTGGAGACGTCAATCATGTGGGGGAGGAGCTTAGAGGGAGCCGCTTCTGCCGTTGGCTAGTAGGCCGGTTAAGCGTCAAAGGTAGGGCGACAGGCACAGCCAACATTGTATGATCGAGTTGCCTTAGTCAGTGCTGGACCATGTGGTGCTTCTTTTAAACCAGTGAGCGACTTTCGCCTAAGGATGATGTGGATGAAGTCTACGAAAAAGAAGCTCCGTCAGCGGGAGAGGATGAACGTGAGAATCTTGGCGGTGGCGCTACCTTCCCATTTCGCTACTACGAGCAAGATTCATTGCGCGTGTTGAGCCCGTGATTCCCATCTCCTCGGGGCGCAATAGACAGACTGTAGTTTGCATCTACCATCTTGAAATACCTCTGCGAAGCTCATAGATGATAGGCCCTTTCGTGCCCGGGGACCATCCGCATAAACGTCGCCAGGTGGAAGGACGTCGGTTGATGGGGCAACCGTGCACTGTTTGTGGAGAAACCTTGGTGTCTTTGTGAGACAGGTAAAAGGAGTCATCTGTCTTCGATGCTACCGCCATTTTGTCGGTGTAGATTTATTATCCAAGAGATTGTCTTCAAACGCAAAGCGTATTTCTACATATTTCAGAAAATTGAGAGAAATTCGCGCTGCACAGGTATTCTCCAGCTTTGAGCATTCCTGACGGCCGCCCCGCACCGCGATCCCCCAAAAGTTGCCCGTTGAGAAACGCGCGACGTTGAGGGAAGGCGCGACTTCAGTGTTCCGCCGTGCTTTCCTCACGATGCTGCACAAGGCCCGAGGGACCCGAGACGTGCAGAATGGCAGAAAAGTTTCACCGCCACAGATCACATACATGACCGATGAGCAGCAAGGTATGGATTCGACTAACCCACACTATCCTTATGCATAGAATGCAACACCTTTGGTCAAGCGGAGACAGATACTGAGATATGCCTTGCACAGCGGATTACCTGAGAGATCTCCGAACAAATCGTCCTTCCAGGCCAACAGGCTCACGTCCGTTACCATCCAAAGCCTATTCATCCAGCACCTATTCTCCTGGGGCATACCAGCACGAAAATGTCCCCTTCAACTCTGTGCCGCCAATCGAAGACGCTCAGGAAAGCGCAAATGTCATGTCGCATCGCCGCGTCGACTCCTCAATCTCTACTACACCATCGACAACTTCACGAGCAAGCATAGGGCGGCCGTTACTTCAAGGACCATCCACTTCCATGTATGATATCTCCCGAAAGATATTGCCTTCGGCTTCCGTCGTGCCTCGATCACAGACTCCCAACGGCCAATACAAAGAATCAGGAGCACGTTGGCTGGAGAGACGTGAATCCATCTCACTGCGCAATGCCCTAGAAGAGCTAGACCTCCAAAACGACCCGGAATTATATTCAGCAGCGCAACAAGAGGCAGCGGATTTAGTATGGAAACATCGCAACCCACGAGCTGCCGAAGATGAAGAGACGGCTCCTTATGCAAATCCAGACTTAAAGAAGTTAAACGGAGCAAGGCAAGCAGAACTTAGGGGGTTACACAATCGGAGCCAAAGCCTAAGATACAATAATAATCCCGACAGCTTTTCAAAACGAGCCTCCTATCGTTCAGCTTCCGATAGTTCTTCTGCGTCAACAAGCGCTCAAGATAGTCCAAAGAGACTAGATGCTCAGGTGAGAAGCAACAGCCCAGCCTTCTCAGCTGCTCTCTCAAGATTCGAGTCTGGGAGTGGAGGAAATCGTGTCAAGAAGCGCAACAGGGTGTCCTTTATAACCCCAGATATTTCTACAAACGAAGACCCGGACAAGAAGAACGGCCAACGGAACGTGAGCAATGGCTCAACGAAAGGCCTGTTCCGCAATCCAGAGGACGAAATATATGAGGAGCCAGAGGAACTTAGGGTTGACCCTTTGTTCTCGACAGTCGATAGGCCAAAGCCGTTGCAGGTCAAGAGCAAAAATGCTTTGCTCCAGGGAAGTCGTCCACTTCCAGTGAAATCGTACACGACTCCCGTGGCAGATGTAAAACCTTTCAACAGGTATGAGATTCATAAAAACCCGCCGACTCAATCGAGAGATGCCGGATATACAATAAATACTCCGACTTCCCCTTGCACAAGAGACGAAAAGGACGAATTGGAACCCCAGGCCGGGGAGCTAGTAGAGAAACGCAGTGATGATATTCGTGCTGCTACCAGCATGCGACTCAAAGATCGCAGTCCGAAACTGCCTACTCCTACAGCTGTTAGTGATCGTCCTGGGAGACCAATTGTGAGCTTCGAAAAAGGCTGGAAACCTAATAACGACTCTCATCTGGGCAGCTTGAAAGATGGGGGAACAAAAGCTTCGCATCGTCCACCGCTGAATGTCCCTGCCATCGCGTCTGAACCTGTCATTCCCACGATCAACATGCCAGAGCCAGAGAGTCCAGTCATCCCTAAAATAGATGTCTTGAACTCTGCAACGCCAATCGTCCCAACAATCAATCTCCCAGAAGATGATAAGTTTGTGCCGGCCATAAACATCCAGGTCGACCCCCAATCTGATGCACCAAGTGTGAATGTTCTCACTCCCATGACAAAGGAGTCCCCATCTCCTCGGCGTCCTCTTCCAATGCCATCAAAAAGTTCGCCACTCCCAAGGACGAAGCAAAATGGTCTTCCCTGGCTAAATAGAAATATACACGTCACACCGACAGCCCGCAGCAACGTTCCGACCGCAACATGTGCCAATTGCGCTCTGCCAATTTCTGGTCGAATTGTTACAGCTTCAGGATCCGGGTCTGGCTCCCTCAAAGCCCGCTTCCACCCTGAGTGCTTCACATGTTACCATTGTGCCACAGCCCTGGAATGTGTCGCCTTTTACCCTGAGCCGGAGGAGAAGCGGAAAGCCAGGCTGGAGGAACAAGCACAAGAGCTAGGTTTGGCCAGCGTGGAAGAACTCGGTGAGGCAGTAGAGAAGGAGCTTCGCTTCTTCTGCCACCTCGACTTCCATGAATTTTTCAGTCCTAGGTGCAAGAGCTGCAAAACGCCGATCGAAGGCGAAGTCATCGTTGCGGCTGGAGGGGAGTATCACACTGGACATTTCTTCTGCGCAGAGTGCGGCGACGTAAGTAGGCATTCCATCTTTCGGACTATTTACTAAGAACGAGTCACAGCCCTTTGATTCCAATACCCCATTCGTTGAGCACAACGGCTACGCCTACTGCGTTCGCTGTCACACACGTCGTACCTCTGCTCGATGTCGGGGCTGCAAGAATCAGGTGCTAGATGAAATCACCGTTTCGGCGCTGGGAGGAAGCTGGCATGAGGATTGCTTCAAGTGCTTTGAATGTGGAAGTGGATTTGGGGAGGACGGCAGGTTCTTTATAAGGGATGTGGAAAGGGAGGGCACGGAAAAGGAGAAGAGGACAGGAATCTTCAAAGGGGGCAGGCTTGAGGAGAAGCCGGTTTGCGAAGCTTGCGAGGGTAGGAGATTAAAAGCTTAATATTATGCTCGCGAGAAGTTCAGCAAGTAAGATATAAGCTTTGCTAACGAAGAGACGTCAGACATCGAAGACGACAGATGCATCAACGGAGTCAAAACGTTTTTGGATAGCCAACATATACCTGTCGTATCACATATCTTCTCAAGCCTTGAAAGCTCAAGAGCCTTTCCTTACTTTGTACAAGCGTTACGCGCTCGTAGCACCCCTCGAACCTAAAATTATGATTCAAGGTCAAGATTTTGTCCATAAGTCCCGTCGTTGCTCCGTACTTTGGGCTTTAGTGAGGTAAGGTAGTTATCTGGTTGTCACCCCTAATGCCCCGTAGCCCCCTTGGTTCGGCAACGGAGATAAGCCCTGAAAGCTTCTTTTCCCCGGCAATTCAACTTCGATATTCAACACCACAGAACCTTTGACTTTAGTCTTTCGCAGGAGAAGACCACATGAGCCTACTATTTTCCCACTATGATCTCCCATTCACTGTTGCAATAAGATCTCGTAGGCCGTTCCGACACAGTATTCTGTCAGAATGAAGAGTCTCAAGCGACAACTACTTCCCACTGATTCCCGCGGACCGCAAGTCGCCAGCAAGACCTTTATTCGATCTACTAAGAGCGGGAAGGTCCAGAAAATTGTGCGCGAGATCTACCTTAGACAAGATATTCCTTGCTCGTCCAATCTCTGTGAGCTTTGCAGAGAGACAGTTCCGAGCGATGCATACGGAAATGGTGAGCTACTGGTCCTGTACCCTGCAACAATTTCCTAGCTCACAGCCGCCATAGTGCCCAAATTCTTGCTCTCGAGAAAACCAAAAGGAACGAAGAGCGTTCCGTCCGGCCACTATCTCATTCCCGACACCAATGTATTCTTGAATGGAATGGACCTCTTCGACCAGACCGACGCATTCTACGATGTCATCGTTCTGCAGACTGTACTGGAGGAGCTCAAGAACAGATCATTACCTCTGTACAACCGCTTAGTAGCTCTCACCAAGAGTGAGGAGAGGCGTTTCTACGTGTTCTTCAACGACTTTCGCCAGGAGACTTACGTTTTGCGAGGGGAGGGCGAGTCGATAAACGACCGAAATGATCGAGCTGTCAGGCGAGCAGCAAAATGGTATATGGAACACTTGCCGCGGAAGAAGTGTCCGGAAATTGTAATTTTGACGGACGACCGGGAGAACTTGAAGAGGGCGAAGACTGAGAAGATTACGGCCCTTACTATGGCAGATTATGTCTCTGGCCTAGACGATGCAGATCGCTTATTAGACATGATGAGTGATTCTCAGCACAATTCTGCAGACCGAGGCTCGCAAGGGGAGCTGTTCTATCCGGAATACTACTCAGCTTCGAAAGTGATGACAGGGGTCAAAGCTGGTACACTCCATCAGGGCTTGTTCAGTGTTTCGCCGTACAATTACCTCGAGGGTACTGTTCAGGTCTCAGCTTTTGAAAAGCCATTGCTCATTCTAGGCCGTGAGGCCAGCAACCGATCAGTCTCAGGAGATTCCGTTGTTGTGGAAGTCTTGCCAAAAGACCAATGGAAAGCCCCATCTACTAAGATAGTTGATGAAGAAACGCTCAACAAGGACGACAACGCAGAAGTCGAAGACGAAGAAGAAGTAGTTGTTACTGAGCGGGAAAGACGTGCGTTGCAGGACGAAGTACGGAAGGCGCACGGGGGTACCTCAGAGTCAAAAGCTCAACCAACGGCCAAAGTAGTAGGCATCATCAAGCGTAACTGGCGACAATATGTGGGCACAGTCGACTCTCGAGCAGCTGGTTCGTCATCGATCCAAGGACGGAGACAACAAACCGTCTTCCTTCTACCTATGAACAAAAAGATACCTAAAATTCGAGTCAGAACGAGGCAAGCTCAAGAACTTGTCGGCAAACGCATTCTTGCCACCATTGATGCTTGGGACAGGGACTCTCGATATCCAGTTGGCCACTATGTACGATCTTTGGGTGACCTAGAGACTAAAGGCGCTGAAACTGAGGCGCTTCTTCTAGAATTTGACGTGCAGTATCGACCGTTCCCTAAGGCGGTGTTGGACTGTTTGCCCAATGAAGGTCATGAATGGAGGACCCCAGTTTCACAATCAGACACTGGTTGGAAAGACCGGAAAGATCTCCGAGATCTTCAGATCTGCTCGATTGATCCTCCTGGATGCCAAGATATTGATGATGCTCTCCATGCACGTCCTCTACCAAATGGCAATTTCGAGGTCGGAGTTCACATCGCTGATGTGTCGCACTTCGTGAAGCCGAATAATGCAATGGATGCTGAAGCGACGATGCGTGGGACTACTGTCTACCTCGTCGACAAGCGGATAGACATGCTACCAATGCTACTTGGGACCGATTTGTGCTCCCTCAAACCCTACGTTGAGCGCTACGCCTTTTCTACAATCTGGGAAATCACACCAGATGCGGATGTGGTGTCAGCGTCATTCACGAAGTCCGTGATTCTTTCCAAGGAGGCATTCTCGTACGAGCAAGCTCAGCTAAGAATCGACGACCCCTCTATGAAGGACGAGCTTACCAAAGGCATGCGTACGCTCCTTATCCTGTCTCAGAAACTCCGACAAAAACGCATGGACGCGGGAGCTCTCAATCTCGCGAGCCCAGAAGTCCGCATTGAGGCAGACACCGATGAGACATCAGATCCGTTGACAGACGTGAGAACAAAGGCATCCTTGGCCACAAATTCCCTCGTAGAAGAGTTCATGCTGCTCGCAAATACAACCGTCGCAAAGAAGATCTTCGAATCTTTCCCCCAAACCGCCCTCCTTCGCCGACACGCCACCCCTCCTGGGACCAATTTCTCCGAGCTCGCTGAGCAACTGAAGACGAAACGCGGCTTTGAGCTTGACACATCGAGTTCAGGTGCCCTAGCGAGCTCGCTTGACCGTTGCGTTGACCCAGCACACCCGTTCTTCAACACGCTAGTACGGATCCTTGCAACGCGTTGCATGACCTCGGCGGAGTATTTCTGCAGCGGCTCGCATGCAGAACCTGAGTTCAGACATTACGGTTTGGCAAGCGAGATATACACACATTTTACAAGTCCTATCCGTCGATATGCCGATCTATTAGTGCATCGGCAGCTTGCTTATGCTATTGGCTACGAAGGTGAGGGAAGTCAGATCTCCGACGAAGGCTTGAGAAACAAAGGCAAGCTTGAAGCTGTTTGTCGGAATCTAAATTTCAGACATCGAAATGCACAGCTAGCGGGACGAGCGAGTATAGAATACTACGTTGGCCAAGCCCTGAAAGC
The DNA here is from genome assembly GCA_021030905.1 of Pyrenula massariospora. Lineage (NCBI taxonomy): Eukaryota > Fungi > Ascomycota > Eurotiomycetes > Pyrenulales > Pyrenulaceae > Pyrenula > Pyrenula massariospora. The sequence goes on from JAGFMI010000004.1 coordinate 1,403,682, forward strand.
TCGTGGGGAAAAATCGACCGATGCCGAGATCCAGGTGGATGGGTATGTCATGCGGGTCTTCGAAAATGGAGCGGTTGTGTTTGTCCCAAGGTTTGGTGTGGAAGGATTGGTAAGGTTGGATGATTTTGAACTAAAAGGAGATAAAGGGGGGAGGAGAGAGAGTGACTTTGATGCAGAGGAGTATCGGATTACGGTTTTTGAAAAAGGAACTGAAAAGATGGGTCGATCGGTGGAGCTATTTCAGCAGGTGAATGTGAGAGTGAGCTCGGAGGAGAAGGGGGGATCAAGGGAGCAGGGGAAGCGTAGGGTCAGGATTGTTATTCTATCCACATGAACAACAGGAGAATGAGAGGACGATTCATGATTATAGCAAGGCGTTCGGTGGGGCATGATACCGACGGGGCAGCGGACGATTAGATACCCAAAGTCTACCTACAGTGAAGGGAAAAAGTCATTTATTTGCCAAATGCATTCCATAGCGCTTATGCGAACGACTATCGGGAATTAGGAATATCAAAGAATAGATAATCAACGACGTTGGAGCTTTCGGGGCCGTCACTACTAGCCCGAACAATTTCGCCTTCTACAACTTTCACAGAAATATTTCTAACGCACAACACTGTACTTGTTGACATCAAAATTTAGACCCGTGCGCCTCAAATTTGCAAAATCATAACTTGACCACTCCGGTGTCTTTTTCACCACTACAGGCTCATTCTCAATGCAACCCCAAGATCTAGAGCCCTTCGAAGGATAGGGACATGTCTGGCCCTGCGAAAAAGAAGCAAAAGCGCGAAGAATACCGGCGGGAGCAGCAGGCGCAGACCGAAGGAGGCAAGAAGATTGCCTTACCGAAGAAGAAGTTTTACAGGCAGAGAGCCCATGCGAACCCCTTTAGTGACCATGCCTTGGAATAGTAAGTGTATATTTCCAAGTCTGATGTCCCTTTTGTAGTGCGATGGGAATTTCTTTTGTTTCGAAGCATACTAAACTCTACTTCATGGGTTAAAATTTCGGTTCAGAGATATTGCGTGGGCAGTGTCTTTTCTTCAGCTGTCACGTCGTTCCTATGGCACGTTCTAATGATTCTGTAGTCCGCCGAGTCCAGCGGACATGGACTGGAGCGTCCACTTTCCAGCATGCGTTCAGCCCCACCGCACAAACGAGGACAGCGTTGATGACAGGAAAGCGACGCAAGCTGATATGCCTAAGATCGAGATAGCAGACATCGGGTGCGGCTTTGGCGGACTGCTGATAGCACTATCATCTGCCTTCCCCGAAAAGTTGATCCTCGGTAAGTAACTTTGAACAGAAACGAGACCAGCCATGAAGGTATTCTCGTTAGTCCCTATGCTGCATACCTTCCTCGCTGACCCCTTCGCTTGGCACAACCCAATACTAATCCACCCTCCCCCCAAAAACCAGGCCTCGAACTCCGCACCCAAGTCCTCACCTACGTCCAATCCCGCATCTCCGCCCTCCGCTCCCAACAACACCCCTCCCCCCCTTCCCCCTCCTCCCCCTTCCCCTCTTACACAAACATCTCCGCCCTCCGCACCAACACAATGAAGCACCTCCCCAACTTCTTCCCCCGCGCCTCCCTCACCCACCTCTTCCTCAGCTTCCCGGACCCGCACTTCAAGGCCCGCAAGCACAAGGCGCGCATCGTCTCCCCCCAGCTGTGCGCCGAGTATGCGTTCGTCCTGCGCCCCGGGCTAGGGTGCGTGTACACGGTGACGGATGTGGAGGAGTTGGCGGGGTGGGTGAGGGGGTGTTTTGAGGGGGAAATGGGGGGTGTGGGGGTGGAGTTGTGGGAGAGGGTATACGTGGATGGGGGCGGGGAAGGGGAGGGGGTGTGGGGGGAGGAGGGGGAGGAGGGGGAGGTGGTGAAATGTGTCAAGTTGATGTGTGAGGAGACGGAGGAGGGGAAGAAGGTGGGTAGGAATGGGGGGAGGAAGTTTGTTGGGGTGTGGAGGAGGAGGGGGGATCCGCCGTGGCCGGGAGAGGGATGAGGGAAAACACGTGGTACGTGCAAAATTGGAGCTATGGTATGCTTGAGGTAATGTGTGTTTCTTGAGGTGGAGATCTTGCAAGGGAGTTTGGCAACTTTAGCAGCAATATTCAAAACACCTTGCACCTGACAGTCACCGTGAAGCAGCTTTTTGTCGATAAGTCTACGTATAACCCTGGCTCCAGCGTGATGCTGAGATTCCTGAGAGAAAGGGCTCGATTTTGACGCAGCAGTAACGTTGAATTTGCCTCACTAAAATTTTGTACAAGCACTGCCTTTTGAAGCAAGAAAATGACAGGCTGAAAAGGCCAAACCAATCGCCCAAAAAAAGCCAAAAAAGAAAAGTAAATAAACTCCGGATAGAATCAGTAACACTGCATGGATAACGTAGCTCGTGCTGTACAGTGAACCAGCACCGTTTTCAAATCTCTTGCTTTTGATGCCTTTCTCACACGTCAGATGCGCCTTCCAACTTACTTTGCCAAATGTACCCGCCGTGCACGCACTACATCCAAGTCAAAATCCTCGTAGTTGTCAACCATGTCATGTCTCCAATGTCGAAATCAAACCCATCCAAGTCCATTTGCTGTCCTTCTGTCCCGAGCGGCACCCCGGGTTCTCCTTCCCTTCCTTGCGCATTCCAAGCACTGCTGTCCTGACGTGAAGGTGGCGGAAACCCTGCTGGGCCAACCTTACCCTGTCCATGTCCGATGTCTTGCTGGTGTTGTTGGCCTTGCGTCTCCATCAACCCCGGCGCGCTGGCAGGCTCTGCGCGGCTTGGTCCACCACTTCCGCGGCTGCTATCGTAGACCTTTTCGCTGAGAATTTCCAAAGCCGCGAGGCATCGCTTTGCCATAGTGTTGACTCTGGTCAATCTACTTAGGGCTTCAAGAGCATGGCTCCAGCTCGTGTCAATGCGGTAGTCACTTACACCCATCTCCACAATAGGCCTGAGACGAGCTGCCTGCAAGACCGTAGCGGCGGAGTACAGGTAGAGAACGCAGAACCAAGAAGCTGGGAGAGAGCCAAGAGCACGCATTTGCTGGTCAAGGTTGGTATAGATCAGGTCAATGTTTTCGTGAGCAGCGCGGACGCAGAGAGTTGACGCAGCCAGGGCAAGACGCTGAGGCAGCGATTCATCCATTTTTGGGGCGGCGGAAAAGGTGAGGTCATTTTGGGCGAGGCAGAAACGAGATAGCACAGGGCGGAATAGGAGAATGCGGCAATGGAGGTAGCTGTACACTGTTAGTTGGTTTCAAGGTGACAATACCGTTGTTCTTATTGGATGAATAATAGAAAAAGGAGGGGATGGGGCCACTAAGGATCTTCCGATGTCTCACGGAGTGTATAATTTATGCGTGTGAAGAGACAGAGCTCCGACAAAGAAAAGCACATTACTCACCGAGCTCTCAAAACATTTGTTTGACGTATAAACAGCTCGCTACTTCGGGACTCTGATGTAAATAGCTGTAGGTGTGGTGGAAGGTTTCTGGAGAATGCCATCAAGATCCGATCGTGTTTTAGCACTGACACAACCTCGGAGTTTTCAGGATGGCCGAAGAGAAGCTCGTATTGATCATTTGGTGTTTTGTGGTCACGCTCGACGTATCGGTTATCTAGCAGCATTTCGTCCATGATCTTGATTAATTCAAGACTTTTAACGTAATACTCTATGACACTTGGCCGATCTGGAGGTTGCGGTCCAGGAAGAAATTCCTCGTCGACTGCTGATGGCAGAGGAACCATAGTCATAGCATTGCGCTCCATCATTGGTGGTCGATCGAATGTCATTGAAAATATACTGAAATGGTCAGCTGTCTAGGAAGAATGGCCTGTTTCGTGTTCTTCTTACCGATCCATGAAAAGACAGGAATGCCACACTCTCCTATACATCTCCTTTTTCTTTGGCTCTTGTCGGCCACTGGTCTCGGGTCGATGTAGTCCAATAGCCTGAGCCATCCGCACTGCAATCCCCACAATCATCCAACATCTCGAAAGGTTTTTGGTGCTCTGTAGGTAGTGGGTCATGAGTAGAAAGCATTGCACCGTCTCTAGTGAGCCAGTATCAATCAGCTCCAGATTCAAAAGGTCGGTTGCCCGGTCAAAGAACGTCTTCGCTGTGCTGTCTCTCTGATCCATGTCATATGATTCAGAGTGTTGACATCCCAAGGCAAGTACCAGATTAATGAGGACTATCATCATGGACTCGTCTAAATCCAGATCCGCAGGTGATGCACCAGCCCATAGGTCCATGTATGCATTGTCAAAGGCAGCTTTATCTAGAACTGGGAACATTGGATGAACCAGGGTCCAGTAAATGGTGATAAAGTAGTCTGCTTGCTTCCTTGGAGGCAGGACGTAGTCGACTGAGACTGACTTCTTACGGTGGTTGGTAGACATATTAGGCTTAGGACCTGGCATGGCTGGCTCACTGCGAGTCCCAAGTTTTCTGTCGATGGCGAGTGTTATCTGTCGGGTGAATAACTGGGAGCTTGACGATTGGTACTCTCCATCTTCGGCGGTCGTATCATGAGATGGCCCATGCTGAGAACCCCAGGAGGCTGACTGGGACACTTGAGGCCGCGGAAGATAATTTTGAGGTGGATTTGGGCCATTTGGCCCTCTCTGAAGGTCGGCTTGGCCTGTTTGAAGCTGATGAGGCTTCCATGCACTTGGTGGAGCTCCATCGCCTTCAGTGATCTCTGCTAGGGGAGGTAAAAGCTTAGAACCGTGCCCACCAAGGCTGTTGTGTCGCTGCAACGGCGACGGACCAGCCTGCCTCCATACATCTCCTTGATGAGGTTGAGGTGGTACATGATTGGGGGTGAAATTGGTGGTTGGAGGAGAGCCTGATCCGGTCTTTTCAGCCTGCAACTCCCGAAGCTTAAGCTCGAGGTGATGCACGTAGCCTTTTGACGGGGCTCCGGAGGCGGTCTTGGAGTCTAGAGAATACTGGCAGAGGAGTTCTCGGTCTCTCTTCCTACAGGGTGTGCAGATGGGACGCGTGCCATCACCTAAGCGAGTCAGTGGAACGGCGACAATATTCGGAGTCTATTGTTAGCATACATTTGATCTTTTTGGCGCGACACACATCACAGGCAATGGCAATCTAAGATCGAGTCAGTCGGCAGATCTCAGGTTGGACCGGGAGGGGCGTTTGGCGACGAATGAAATACCTTTTGGCGCTTCTGGGATCGGGTCCCGGCGTCCTGGGGACTGGATGCCTGCCCTTCTGGTGTCACACTCTCATCCATTTTTGGGGACGGCAGTACATTGGAAGACGGTGAAGTCGGAAGGCCAACATCGTCGTGCCGGATGCTTCGCATGTCAATGAACAGCTTTGTGGGATTTTTGGGGCTATTCCGACGGACTTAAAACGCCCTCATACCCTCGGCCGTCAGCCGTTCCCCACCACCAGCCGAGGTGACCGAGGACGACTATCCAGCACTAAGTACGCGCTTGGCTGCGAACAACGCACACTCGCTCTATATTCGTTCTGCCCGTGCATCTGAGACCAAGTCGACGCCTACGACCTGCCACGCTACAGTTCCGGATACACGTCCGTTCTTCTCAACAGCGGCATCTCCCGCCTCACCTTCTCGACCAGACTTGGGTCAATCTCTGCCATGCACATCTGCGGCTCCCCCGTTCCTTCGCCAGCTCCATCCGAGTCTGAGCTTCCGAGCTGGGTAACAATCTCCCCGCGTGGCGAGACCACCATAGAGTTGCCGTAGCTGACTCGCTTCTCATTGTGTCTTCCACACTGCGCAGCAGCTACAACATATCCTTGGCTCTCAATTGCTCTCGACCTGAGTAGAATTTGCCAGTGTGCTTTACCAGTGGGCACTGTGAAGGCACTGGGGTAACAGAATAGCTGTGCGCCGCGTCTCTTCAGACCCAGGCTGATCTCTGGGAACCTCAAGTCGAAGCAGATCATCAAGCCTATCCGACCAAGCTCCGTTCCAAATGGGTCCGGAATTTCCATCCCCTTCTCAACGCTGTCCGACTCTTTGATAAGAGGGCCGCCTTGGTCTCGAAGGTCGACATCGAACAGGTGTATCTTCTGGTACCGATGTAACAATCTGCCCTGGCCATCGATCCAGATCAAGGTGTTTTTGACCTTCTTCCCCCCATCTGCTGGCTCATGAATCCCGACATTGATCGGTAATGACGATTCTCTGGCGCTCTTCTGAAGACCTAAAACAAAAGGTGAGCTTGTAGCGGGCTGGACCAGCGAGACCGTTTCAGACGCCGAGGATGCAATGTAATCGGAAGCTTCAGGGAGGAATAGGGCCTAGAATGACAGACTACTTAGATTAGAACTGGAATCACGCATGTTAAATAGGCGATGGTGAAATAGATTGTGCGTTTTGGTCTACAATCCATACCTTTGCGCCTGCTGCAGCCGCTTTCTTCACTAATAGCTGGCACTGTCGGAGGTTGTTCGTCATACTAGCAGTCGAGCAAATCTGCCCGACTGCTGCAAGAGGCATCTTTGCCTGGGAATTCTTAGTATTAAAGTAGTTGTGGTACAGCAAATGGCGAAAAGGGCTACGCATTGAAGCGTGGTCAATGTGGCCGCCGTTATCTTATCGTGGAACCCCTCCCTAACTGTGTTAGGAACATGCAAAAGTTGAAAACATCATTTGCTGTTACAATCATGCTCGATTGCTTAGGATTTTGGTCCATTCGTTGCTTGATCACTAGTTTTATGCCCATCGCGGCTCATAAATCCCGCCTTACGCCACCTTGAAATTGTTTGACCTACTTCATGGTCTCCATTTTACACAGTAATCAGCAAATTGGTGATGATAAATATTTCGGCCTATTGCCTGACCTTCTGCAGCATGTTGAGGCACAGCTTTTAGGTCCATTTTCGCGTATACTATCGCGTCAAATAATATCCAGTGTCATATCTTTAATTGATGGTCTCCGCGGCAACAAGGGTCTGAGCGAGGCCAGCAGGCAGCAGTATTTTCTTGTTTCTTTTAGGTCAACCAGACAAACCAGGTCAACGTGTTTTCTGACATGTGAAATATCCTCGTGATTCTCAAGAAGGACGGATCCATCATCAGATCAAAATCTCAAGCCTCATAATTACTCTGAGCCGGATCAAACTACTTAGGCTTCACAACGGCATCTCTGATCAGGTAAATAGCCTCCTCCAATCACACAGTAACCAATTTCTCGCCGCCAAAATGCCCTGGTCTGTCCCATCGGCCTTTCTAAACCACACAATCGCCGCCGACATCATCGCCCGCGACAGCGCCCCTGCAGACGTAACCTCTATCGACGAGCAACGCATCCTCGACGGCAAAGAACTCCGCCTCTTGTCCCGCCTCTGCTTTGCGCCAGAGCAGAAAGATCAAATCCTCCATGAGAATGACATGCTTGACGAACCGGAGCAGAAAGCAGGGACAAAGGCGGCTGGAAAGGGCAGTTTGGCCGGCTATATGATTGCAACGTACGGGACGGAGGGGGCGGGGTTAAGGGAGGAGGATGTGGTGATGTTGAGGAAGTGGTGATGTTGAGGAAGTGGTTTGAGACTGGGGCTGCGAATTTGGCGAGGATGGATTGAGCGGTGGCGGGATTGTTTCGTGGCGTATGGTGAGAAACCTATGCTTTAGGTTTCGTCATCTGGCTGGTCAGGTTAAGGTAGAGCTCGATTACCTGCACTACTGCTGTAAAGACCTGTGAATAGACTACAAGTCAACAGGCTTGGACCATGACGGGCGTTGTGATTCGTGGATACTAAAGATGAGAAGGACCGAGGTGAGAAACTTACGAACGGAATGAATCACGATCCAATAGATAAGACAACAGACTTTAGCTCGTTGCTCCCCAGCCTCTACTGCGGGCAGGAAAACAAAGCTACCTCTACCCTACGTTTTCCAAACTGTTGTAGCACTGGGGTCCATGCAAGCAGTCCCATGTAAATGTGACTGGAAACTCAAATGATAGACGGCTTGAAGAATCGTCTTACGACGGGCAAATGCTGTGTGATCTATTTGCACCGCTAAATTGGGACCTACTTCATCAGCCAACAAGATAAGAATAGATTCACGATCGAGAGTAGGAAAGGATGCCTTCTCTCTCAATTCGCACACATCTCACAAGAAAGTGGTTGACCAATGCGTTCCCTGGATAGTCACACTTCTAGAGCTTACTTTGATGGTCATTGTGCCTTGATGCGGCTTGAAGGCATGCTTTTGTAATAGCTATGATCTGCATTCAAAGGTCCTGTGTATCAGAGCAAGCCGTAAACGTTACCAAAAACCGAAACCTGATCGACATCAATTTCGTCTTTTGTCTTCCCTAGGCTGCCAATTGAGAGGTCAACATTTCCGTGGGTATAGATATCTTAACCGTTGAATCTCGTGCTTGTAACCCCAACCGTCTTCCCTCGTCTATCTTCCTGGTCGATCTTGCCTACGACTTATTGACATTATCGGGATCCTCCAATATCCCCTCCTTCTCCAATCGTCTCCTGGCCTCCTCGAGGGCCCACGTCTGGATACTATAGATTCCGTTAATCTTCTTATCATCTCCTTTGTCTTGCGTCAAAAATACTTACGAAGTGTCCGGCTTAAATGCGTACAAAACACCCGCCAAAATTATGCTTCCCCAGTATCCATAAAAAAAAAGATACTCCCATCCCTCATTCTCATATTTCTCGCCAGGACGGATACCCCACAGCCAGCCGGTGGGTGGGTCGTACTGAGATTCGTGACCGTGGTCATGACTGTTGTCGTGTTCGGGATGGGAGCCGTCACGTGGCGAGTCGTCGACATGAGAGGGTGCTGAGTGGGGTGCCGTTGATGCTAGGCGGAGCAAAGTGTGAGGTCTCGAGTGTCGGAGGACGAGAGGAGAACGACGGAAGGGAGCATGGAGGAGCGAGGGGGGTGGACGGAGGGGCATTGTGGGTGGGTGGGTTGGCACGAGGTAGCAAAAGGATGGACAGCCTGTACGGCTGCAGTAGCTGATATGGATTCCAAATTCCCTGATTCAAGTTGGCAGAGCCATTGCAAGCGTGCTTGTTGAGTTGCAACCGATTGACGTTTGAGGCTTGGAAGGTACCTGAAGCTGTGGTCGTCGGGAAAGTTGACCTTCTGGGATTGCGAGCGCTTAACCATAAACGGCTGAACAGACCGATAGTCGCGCCAAGCCATCGCACCTTCTCGATGCCCGCAAATCGATGGAGGCGCCGTTTGGCGTCTCTCCTTACAGCTGTATCTGCATGCACAATGTGCTACAAGAGGTGCATCAATACCTAGCCTCCGAACCAACTATGCACATTATTGCAGTATTATTTTCATGGTATAAGAGCGTCAATAACTGCACTGAAGCATGAAAGACACCCTCGCTAACGCGTCAGAACTGCTGTGCTACCACCCGAATCATTATGCTAATGCTTGTTTATTTCTGCACCTGCACCACTCCCGCTTCGTTTGCCTGGGCCAAGATCTTTTTCTTGTAAGCCTTGATGTCCCCTGGAAACTTCTCTACCGATCCTTTGTCACAGACCCATAGGCTGTTACAAACATTCTGCAGCATCGTCACGTCGTGACTGACCATCAGTACCCCACCTTGGAAGTTTTTCAGGGCTGAGGAAAGAGCATCCATGGCCTCAATGTCTAGGTGATTTGAAGGTTCGTCAAGGACCAGTATATGCGGCATGGTCAGGGAGAGGCATGCAAAGGCAACGCGGGACTTCTGACCTCCTGATAGTAGCTCTAGTTTCTGCAGGCCTGTCATGCCCGTGATGCCGAAAGCACCGAGATGGCGGCGATACTCCTCGTCAGTCCTACCAGGGTAATTCTTGGCCATAAAACCGACAGCGCTGTCATTCATGTCAAGTGCATCGACGTGATGTTGTGCAAAGAAGCCAATGCGGAGACGTGGATGTTGGGAGATAAGCCCGGAGACAGCCTGCAGTTGGCCAATTAGCAGTTTGAGGACGGTCGTCTTACCAGCTCCGTTGGGACCAACGATTCCGATTCTGGAGTCGAGTTGTACATCTAGATCGACTTTAGAAATCAGTGGCTTGTCTTTTGTGTAGCCGAAGGAAACGTTGCTCATTTGAATGATGGGAGGCGAAAGCTTCTCGACGTCCGGGAATTTGAAGTGGACCGTGTATTCGGCTTCAGGAGGCTGGAGGACTGGCATTCTCTCAAGCTTCTTGATTCTTGATTGTGCTTCGGAGGATTTTGCAGCATTGTAACGAAACTTGTCAATGAAAGTCTGTAGGTGCGCTCTCTGCGCCATTTGATTCTCATACTCTCGTTTGGCATTCTTCCTCCTCTCCTCTTTGGTAGCATAAAATGAGTCAAAGTTACCACCCTTGTAGTAGTCCAATCGTTCTGAATGCTGGTGTATGATATCCGTAGCGACTTCGTTGAGGAAAGCCCGGTCGTGAGATACCACCAAGACTGTGCTGGGATAACTTTGAAGATAATTGGACAAGAATGTGATCGAAGGCACGTCCAACATGTTGGACGGTTCGTCAAGCAGCAACAGGTCAGGCTCACAAAACAGTGCTCTTGCAAGCGCCAACCTCATCCTCCATCCACCAGAGAATGTTTTCGTAGCGAATTGTTGTCTTTCTGGCGAGAATCCTAGCCCCGCAAGGATGCTCGCTGCTCTAGGTTCTGCCTTCTCGGACTCCATCTCAGTAAGTTTCGCATGAATATCACTGAGGGTAGTGTCGAGTCCTTCCCGCTCTTTGTCTAGGACAATGGCCTCTTTGGAAGTATCAGCCATGGTGGAGCGAGTGAGCTCAATTTCTGCCAGCTGCTTGCTAATTTTCTGTAATAATCAGCACGCCGCATCTGGAGAGGTCAGATCATGACTTACCTCCTGATCAGCGAGTAACTTCTTCCGCCACACGTCTGCATCAAGTACAGCTTGTAGAGCTGGTGTGTCGTCCCCTGTGATCTCCTGCTCAACGTGAAGGATGGAGATATGAGTAGGAATGGCGACTTCTCGGCGACTCAAGGCTCGAAGAAGTGTCGATTTACCAATACCATTTTGTCCTACAAGACCATACCGTCTCCCATATGCTAAGGTGAGCGAAGTGTCCGTCAAGATGCGCTTACCAGCGATGGACACGTCAATACCATCCACCTTGACATCTTTGCTCTTAGACTGAGCGTCCGATCCGAGCTGCAGCGGATTCACTGCCATAAAAAATTCTTCGTACGACTGAGCGTCACTTGGCTGATCTAGCAGTCTAGAAGCCTCATATTCGACATTCTTCATGACCTTCTTGTCCTGCTTAGCTCGAATCTTTCTTTCAGCTTTTTCGAGCTTTTTCTTATCGACCTTCGATTCAACCTTTCGTGCATTTGTTGCCTCGAGATCAACATTGCCACCTGTCAACCCGAGAGTAGAGGATATATTACGCTGAGAGCTAACTTGTATGGTCTGCTCGAGTTTCTTGGCCGTAAATGGTATTTGCCTACGCTCGTTGTCCACATTGTCAGAGTCACTTAACTTGGAAATAAGCCTTTCAACCAGATTTTTGACATTTGTTTCATTCTGCTCGGAGAAGTCTCCAGAGGCTGAGACTAACAGCGCTGTAATTGTTTCCAGAGCTTCTTGCAATGGTGGTTTCCCTCCAGCGTCCTCCTCAACATACAAGTGAGACGCATGATTTAAATAGCCCTTGGAAGATTGTTGTTAGTCGTTCTTCTGCAGTGGGTAACCTCCAGGTGATCTCCACAAGCTGGGAAACTTGCACTCAACAAAAGAAAAGCGTGTCGTGTCCTGAGATTCAGGTGTGTTGGCCTTCAGAAAGCATTGAATGAAGGAAATGAAAAGATCCCTTACCGCCGAGTATTCTGATATTACATGATCAATATTGGGAATGGCGGTTTTGATCTCAGCTTCCATGGACGCCATGCCGATCCAGAAGGCTGGCTGAGATTTGCAGAGCTGAAAGTTAGAGTGCTCGCATGTGGCGCGAAGCTAATCGCGGTAGATCTTTAGCGCGACGAAATCTTGAATCCGTGAAAATTAGGTCTCCTGAAAAAGAGTATTGTGCGTGCCGAATCAGGTTCTCGTCCGAAGGGCAAGCGAGAACCCCTTTCAGGGAAAATCGGAACGTGTAATCTCTCGCTTGCGGCACACGAAGGAATCTTCCTTTTAGCGATTCAACGAACCTTTCGAGCTTCTAGGAGATTGGTAACGGCGTAACTTCAAAGAACAGGGTATGAGCCTGAAATTACTGAGATGATTAAGGTCTCTAAAAATCTTCCAATTGGCCGTACTGCGTGCCGTCACTGGTGGACCGCATGGTCGCAAGGCTTGGCTGTGTGGTATGCACTGAGTCAATAATGGCTCAGCACATACGGCCTACAGAGTACTTCACGAGGCTACTCAAGATTTTCTGTTATCATACCATGAGAACTACTACTTGGGCTAGAATACTGGCGGATTCCTTTCAACTCTTAGTCTTGGAAACAGTCTTGCGTTGCAAGCTGGTCATTACAGAACCTGTGAGAGCGTGCAGACTGTCGTTGCTGCCTCAGTTCGTCAACTTGCTGATTACGAGGTGCTGCTTCAATCTGGAAATCCCGACCCCTCATTCAACTGGCTCTTGCTGGGTATTGCTGTAGCCACTCTGCTGTGATAAGAGAGATCAGGGTTCCTTTGGCTGCAAAGTGTAAAGGGTGTGACCGTCTTTATTCACGGGTTGGATGAGCATCGCCAGGCCACGAATCCCGCCCCAACCGGCCGCGGGCAAGTACAGGGGCACATATTTAACGACTTCGACGTCCGGGCGTCGAGCGTTAAATAACACCTGGATGAGGCTTTAACAACCGCCTTCTCTTGGACTGGCCATATATCATATCCCTGCTCTTAGCCAGCAGTGATCTGCTTGCAAAGCTGGAACGGTATTTTGGACCATTTCTAGTGTAGTATTCTGGCTCCAGAGCCGCAGGAGGTCATGATACGCGCCACAGAAACAACGAATCGTTCAGCTTCCTCCTGATTGCCGTTTCCCGCCTTTCGCGGCAAAAGAAAAACACAATGAGACTTAGGGCACAAGCTTGGGGATAAGTGCAGCGTGAGGCAAGGTATCCTTGGCTTCTAAAAATTGTGGACCATCGGATGGAATAGGAAACTCAAACCCCTTCAGAACACACGACACTCCTCATCCAAATGAGACAGCTAAAACTGTAATTCCTGACCATTATTAGTGGTAGCAAGTGAATTGGAGGCAATTCTCCCACCACCATAGCATCCTTGAAAGGCTTATTCACATCTCTTGGAAGTGGCAGAGGAAGATAAAAGCTGTTACGGTGGGCTCCCGAGGAAGTAAGAAGGCGGTTTCTAAGACCCTGAATCCTGGTCCGGCAAGTGGTCAAACTTTGAATCCGCCAAACACGACGCGCTCTTTCGGTACACGAGGGCGTCACTACCAGAGAACGCTGATGTGTATTATACCTTACAGCATTGATAATTCGGCACGCTGATGGGTATTAGGAACAATGAACGAATGCGTAGCGGACAGCGCTGGAGACTTAAAACTTTTACGGAAACTCTGCCCATTTTCCGTCAAGCATCGTAGCGTTTAGGAGGTAATATGTCCATGCCATGAGATAAATTAGACGTGAGATCTGAAAATCCAAGAGACGCGAGTTTCTTGATGGCTGAGCCATGGGCTGAATACGTGTTACGGAAATAAAAGTGGCTGCCGGTTCCGGTCACGCTGGGCAGGGCATCGTGCTTAATTCACAGAAGCGATCCTCTCTGGGCAGCTAATAACAGAGGCGTGCATCGATCATGTTTGACAAGCCTTGCAGAAGGAAGGGAGGCAGCGTTGGGACTTTGGCCCCAGCCCTAGCTGATCAAACTAGCCGTCGCTTGATGATAGACGAGACCCTGGATCTCGAGCAGTATCATCTACATGAGACTGGTGTCGGAGTGATGGACCATGGAGGGAAGCGATCAGTGTTGCAGAGCTCCGTGAGGATTCTGTCAATCGGCCAGCCTTTCGCCAGCATCTCGCACGTCGGCAGAGGGGGATCAAATTTGTGATATGAGCAGTCCGTGTTAGGCGGGCGAGGGGGAGCGATCCTGAAACACAAATCGTGGTGGTGGGCATGATTTGTTGCTTTCGTCATTCGCGCTGGCCACGAATCATGAGGCTCCCATGGCTCGGGAAAGCCAGGTCAGCACTTGTCCCGCAGTGCCGTGCAGAATAACAAAGGATTTGCGGAACCTGCAATTATAGGCAGGCATTGACAGATGGGTTACAAGACCCGACCGGAGAACTGCACCCGTCGACTCCAGTCTAGACCATACCAGCACAGTCTTTCAAGACATCTGGCGACGGCAGCGTTTGCCATGAGTATGACGATGATGAAGATGATGGGCAGCATTTCTGAAGGCACAAAAGCAATTGCGAATTCCGGCACGACGTCAACAGCCGGATCTTTTAGTGCCCATGGCGATCGACCAGAAAGCCGCAGTCCCAGGACGGAGTTTAGCACCAGCTTAGTGGGATCTTCAGCGCGTCTCTCGCGGGGCCCAGAGGTCGGGGGGGTGGGAGAGCTAGGCCTCCTTACAGCGTTAGAGTTGCCCTTAGACGGAGAAGAAGAACTCTGGCAGCCGGAGATCGCCCTGTGCGCGTGCAGCCCACAGGTCACGATGGCTGTCGGCAGGAGGGCGCTTGTGTGAAGGCGACTGGCCAGCCAAAAGAGGGTTGAAGGCTCTGGCGAGGCGGTAAACAGCGTCGTGTTTTCAGCGTTGTTTAGATAGGAGGTCAGCCTTTCCGGCCGTGTTGTGTAGATGGCCGCCTCGTGGGCGGCCAATGGGGGGGCTGATTGGGCGTCTGTTATAGGCCTTGGGGCCTCCAGTCTCCGGCCTGCTGCACCACCCTGCAGTTGGCGTGTCGGGCGGATCGTTGGTGGAGAAGCCTGTACGCGCAGGGGTCGCCTTGGTTAAAACTTACGAGACCACTCCGCGCCTGTAACCACCACGCTCCTCTCCCCCCCGGCTTTACCCCAATTAGCGGCCCTCGCGTCTTTTCCAGGAATTCTTACCAAAACTTCCGCTTCGCTTTTCCACCGTGCCTCTCTCCATGTCGTGTGTCTTTTGACTTTGCCTTGAGCTCCGTCGGTCTGAAACTCTTTTCACCTTTCCCCTCCTCTGGACCACTTACGCCGTCCAAACGAGCCGTCGTTCCAGCAATTGTTCTCCTCCTGTCGATTCTACCACTCGGGGGCTGCCTAGCGATTCACAAGTTAGCACTAACCTCTGGGACGCGGTCTTTTTCCGAGACACGCTCCCGACGTGCGTCTGGCCATGGGATTCAAGTGAAGAAGTAACAGAACCATGTGGAAAGAGGCGGGGATCTTGTCGAGAAAGCTATGGTGAACACGAGGGTTACTGCCCGTCAATCGTCAGCGTGACTTTCGACAGGTCTATCAAGAATGGACCATGTGCCCACAGTAAGGCATCCCCTCCATAAATGTACCCTTTTCTACCATTCAAAGTGACTCTTGAATTTCGCGTGCTTTTGATAGTGTCACCGTCTCCTCTCCGGTCGTTGCTGACATTGTGACCACAGCTTTGTGCAATTGGCACTGTGGGAATAGCGGCTACAGGCTTTGCTCTAGGTCGTCAAGAGCAAACAATTATTTCTCGACCCACCTCAAATAAAAGAAGAGCACCTGGCCCGGAAGATGCTCATAATACTCAGTCCTCGCCGATTCTGGGCAGCAGAACAAGTCACGCTAGACCTGTCTCTGCCAGCCTACACCAATCTTCGCCAGGTCCTCAAGCCTCCAAACAGGCAGATGGAGCCTATATTCAAAGGTTAGGAGAAGAAACGTTGTTCGAGTCATCTATGGAAGACATCCAGACACCGCTGTCAACTCGACCACGTTCGACCACTTTTGATGGCTTGTCAAATAGACTTGAAGGCGACCTTCCGCATGCTGAGCTTAGACCCTCTTATTCTGGAAGACCCTCGTCCTCGTGGCTTCACAGAATGTCAACTATCTCTTCGCTCAATGATAGTCCAATATCCTCATCCCGGCCAGGTACTCCCTCCATCTCGTTTTCAAATCACTCTAATACACCTATCCTTCCGACAATCAGTGGTAGCGTACCCTCAGTGCCCCCGAACAAGCTCGTAAAAAGGACGCTTTCACATCGGGCGTTGTCATCCACTTATGCCCACCAAAACACCAGCTCTCGCCCAACCTTCAGGCGGCCTGCCACTAGCCATCAGCGGTCGGCCACTCTACGACAATTAGCATTAGATGAAGACCAGGAATTGTCCCTGCCACACCAGCCGAATGAGCTGTCTTTGCTGCACTCAGAACCAAAGACGACTGCTCAGATATGGCGCCCTTATTTTGGTAGTGGATACCCAAGGAACGCTGGTGCTCAAACCAGGAAGCGGTATAGCTCAGGATTCACGAAGAGAGATTCAATAAAGACAGTGGTCCCGAGTTCAAATGAGTATCCGACTCTAGTAACAGGAACGGCTGTAACACGCAGAGTGTCAGAGGATGAGCTTGAGGTGTTAAATGACCGCCCTCTTACTCGTGGCTCGATACATTTAAACGACGTTAAAGATGAAGCCAAGTCTTCCAGCAACTTTACGAGGACATCTGTGGAGGGGGCTGACGCATCCCGGAAAGGTCGTATTTCGTTCTCCTTCGGCGATAATCTTTTCTCAAGCTCCCCAGCCTCCTGGAAGATATCGCGCACGGGGAGTCTTAGGAAAAGGAACCCCCATGGAAGTGTTCCGCATGACCGTGTCGTTTCGTCACCTCTCCCTCCAGCATCAACGTCTTCCGCACATGAAAATATGACATCGAGACTGCAACGCCGAAGAAATGTTACTGATCCGGCCTTTTTCCGACCGCCCAAGGCAAGGCCGCAACTGGATTTGACTGTTGCGAAGAAAAACCACAGCCTTGACCACTCGTCTGAGCTGTCCTCACCTCTCCCACCTCTCGGTCGCCTCTCGGCCTTCGACATTGAACTACCATATGGTTCTCCGACTTATGGTTCTTCAACGTACCATCCCCCCCGATCGCCAGAGAACATGTCCGCATCGAATACTGCATTTTTACC
The DNA here is from genome assembly GCA_021030905.1 of Pyrenula massariospora. Lineage (NCBI taxonomy): Eukaryota > Fungi > Ascomycota > Eurotiomycetes > Pyrenulales > Pyrenulaceae > Pyrenula > Pyrenula massariospora. The sequence goes on from JAGFMI010000004.1 coordinate 1,420,789, forward strand.
CTCGAGTCAGAAAACGCAGCCACAGCGCAGATCTGTTGCTCACTCAGACCCGTCCTCGATCTTAATGAGCTCTGACGGTGATACCCGTGTATTCACGTCGGGTGATGAAGACTCCATGGAGTTCCAAAGCGACACAGCCTACGACTCATTAGCCACCCGGGCAACCGCCAGCAGCAACTCTGGTATACGTGGAGACCCTATTGAAACAGTCTTCGACAGACCGGCAACTGGTGATGTTGTACGCGACAAACTTCTCCCTCTTGAGACTCTAATCCAAGGCGGGTCCTTCTCTGAGGCGATGTCAAACAAGTCTTCCAAATCCTCCATGATGGACATATATGAAGACGTATCAACTCCTGTTAGGCCCTCGATGGCTGAGGCATTTGACGAAGTCTCTACCCCAATCCGGGGGAACATGACAGCAGCATCATTCGACCTCCCATCATCGCCCCCTTCCATGGCCGAGACCCAGATCCGTGTCGCGCATACTTTGAACGCTGCTGGAGATAATGAATCCCAGACCTGGTCGGTGGGAAATGAAACCTGGGAGGATTCATCCGGCATCCATGAAAAACCCGAATCCGACGTGCCTTCACCGCAACTACCGAAACATTTTGCCAATGAGCTACCTTTACACTCAGTACATGTCATGTCCATGAATCAGCCAGGAAACGACGAGGCCAGTCTAGACAAAGTCAAACGGCTCTCAATATTCGAATTTTCGGAAACTCAAAAGTCAGAGAAGGATGCCAACTACGCTTCGAAGCAGCGGCCCAAGACAGTACATGGTAAGAATGGGTCGGAAGGAAGAGGAAGTAGACCGTCTGGCCGACGTGGACCGAGCGCATTACACCTACGCAGTCAGAGCGTGCCCGTCAATAAAGAATCTAATGCTGAAAATGAGCTACCACATCAGCCATCTAAATATGGCACGTGGGGTCTTGGAAATAAGGGTGCTAGCGAAGAATGGGGTGACGACTTTGAATTCGACGAAGCTGATGACCCTAAGATGCAAATGAGTGGTGGCTTACCGAACTCATCCGGTTCAGGACCAGGGCTCGAAGTTCCCCAATCGATCATCGATCGTCAAGCGAGTGTCCACGGCCAATTCGGACAAATACAAGAGCTCACTCTCCTCGTTGAAGAACTCAGAAGGATGCGTCATGCCGCAGGTACAATGGGAATCATCACAGGCCAATCCAAGTCTTTGTGGGACGAAGCTGAAGGAATAATAAATCTGGCTACCATTGACGAAGATAAAGACAATGTTCTTCCGCCCCGTTCTCCATCCTCGCCAGGCTTTGGTCATGATCCCTTTGAAGATGATCCACCACCTAAAGTTCACGACCGGAAACCAAAACCTCTCGAAAATCCTACACGTCACCGCACTTCTGTGTCTCGCCGGTCTATATCCAACCCGGTGACACCACCGATAGGCCGTTCACGTGGCGAAAGCTCTGCTCAAGCAAAAACAGTTCTACAAACGCTTTACCAGAACCGGAGCCTCGTTGAGAGTGAGCGAGACAAATCACCAGAAGAGCCCAAGAAACTACCCTTCGATACCCAAGATCTCCGTGATTTGGTAATTCGAGCCGGCGTTGTTACGCGTGCTTTGAAGGAGATTGTTCGAAAAGCCGAAGGAATCTCACAAAGTCCTGGTAAGCCGTCCAGAATTGGCAAAGATGATGACGATGATGATTCTCCCTTACGAAAAATGTTCCAACCTCATTCTTCTCCAAAAAAGCCGGGGTTTCCAAAGAGCAAAAGTGCCAACAGCTACCTTGGTAGTCCGCGTTCTGGCAATGCTGACGCAGACATAACCAGTCATATGCAGATGATGACGGTGGTTTAGTGCTGCGCATTCTACTTCGCTTAGAAACATTTTGCCCAATTGCAGGGCATCGATCCATGTACTTTAAAAGTTTGCTGCATTTAGCGACGGCTGGTTTTCGATTTAAGGTTCGCAAAAAGCACACATTCGGGATTTCTGTTGGGCTGCATTAAAGCCGTTGATCACGGTCGGTTCACACCGTAAGAGATAGTACTAGGGTGTCTTTGGCCATGCATCCAGGACATGCTTTCAACGACTTTACCAAGCTTCATTTGCATTGCTGCGTTGCCGACATACAAATCAATGATTGCGGCAGTTCACATTTTGAAGGAGCTTGAACATGCTGCTCTGACTGTCTCGAAATTACGTCTTTTTTCTCGCAAAGTGGACGGAACTTGTCTGGAAAACATGCATAACTTAATGAGCTGCGCGTGGTGCATATGATTATTTCCAGGGTATTAGGGAAAGAGAGGAAATGTAATGATTGAATAGACAAAAGCAGTGACGGTTGAATACAGATACGGTTACGCATTGATCGAGAGGCGCATTGTTTTCGGTGTATATATTCAGTAGTCTGCATGAGTCCTTTTTATCGATCCACTAGAAACTTTCTAAACGATTTAGGAGCTGACTTGAATACTTGACCACGAAAACCTTGGTTTGGTACCTCAGTCTTTGCATAGCGTGACCCATTTGTAAGATTCAAGGGGACGCCATTGAACATGGGACCCCCTCAAACATATTTAGGATGCAGCCTACTTGTTATACAGCTTTGATTATAGTACAAAGAGAGACCGGCGGGTGCTAGAAGTGAAGAGCAACCAGAAACCCCAAGCATCTATGAAATAACCGCATGATGGCACCTCAGGAGGCTGAGCCGCCAAGATGCATGAGCAAGACCGGCTTTCGTTTCAGCCTCGCGCAGATCGTTTGCAAGCATTCTCCAGATCCTTTACGACATCGATGCTTGCTTTGCCCTCCCTTGGCCACCATGCGTACACTGGGCAAAACAAGGTGCCGTCACTGCCGTCTTCCCCGAGCAATGTGTTTCGCCATTGAATAGTGAGGCAGCGCTCTCATTTTCCTTCGTACTTCCTACGTCTACCCTGTTTCCGTTCTGTTCAACTTATCAAACTGGGTTTTCCGGTGGCTTCTCTCGCGATGGAAGACCTCCTCGCCAGAGCTGGTGCATTGCTACTCTTCGTCGCATCATACGCCAATTTTGGAGCCGCTCAATCCGCTTGCTCGTCAACATTAATCCCAACTAATTCAGTCAAGCCTTCGGTGGCCTCTGGCTACAGAGCACAATTGATTGCTACCGGTCTATCGAAACCTCGATCCCTTGAGTTTGACAGCGCCGGTAACCTTCTGGTTGTGGAAGCCGGCAGCGGTAGCCTCACAGCGCTTACTTTACGAGATGGAGGAGGGACTTGTCTACATGTAGATAGCTCGAGGGCTATCCTAAAGAACAGCAACGTGCGTCGTTGGATGTAAAGAGAAGGTGGATTGTGGGGAGCTAACATGCCCTTACAGCTGAATCATGGACTGGCATTATCCCGAGATGGAGCAACCCTCCTTGCTTCCTCCTCAGACACGGCTTGGGTCAGTCACCTCATTTACCAAATTCAGTGTCAATTTACTCATAATATCAAAGTCGTGGACTTACGATCCCCTCAATGGATTTACGTCCGACAAGAAGACTGTCGTATCAGGTATGAACACTGATGATCATACAACTCGCACCCTGCTTTTGCCCCGTAAGGTCAACAACACTCTCCTAGTAAGCCGAGGTTCGACCTCCAATATCGATCTCCTGGCCGCCAACATCTCAAGTGGACATAGCCAAATCAAAGCCTTCGATCTAAATAACGCGCCACCCAATGGCCGGGATTTTGATGCAGAAGGAATTCGCCTGGGTTGGGGACTAAGAAATTCTGTGGGTGTTGCAGAGCATCCAGACACTGGGGGAATCTACAGTGTGGAAAATTCTGCGGACCAGATTACAAGAAACGGCCAAGATGTCCATGAGAATAATCCTGCTGAAGAGATGAATTTCAATGGTTATCTCAACGGCACACAGAGCTCTGATCAGGGCAAGAGTATGCACTGGCACATCGCTGCAAATGTCTCTGGACTGATCGTTTGAATCACTAGACTATGGCTACCCATTTTGTTTCTCGGCGTGGAGTCCCCAGCAGCTCCCCGACAACGGGGCTCTGAAAATTGGAACTCAATTCGCCATCGACACTGGCAACGGTAATGGAAAGAATGATTCATTCTGTTCCGAGCAGATATCCCCAAGGCTATCCTTTCAGGCTCACATGGCACCGCTTGACATCAAGTTTAACAACAGCGGCAGTGAAGCATGGATCTCATTCCACGGAAGCTGGTGAGGAAAGCCGCATTATCCTTAGGTATCAATATTGATATTTTCTAGGGACCGATCAGATCCTGTGGGTTACAAGCTTAGTGTAGTCCAATTTGCCAATGGAGAGCCTGTCGCAGCTGCGGACAGTAATTCTGCCGCCAAGGATATACTCACAAATCAAGACAACTCGGCGTGTCCAGATCATTGTTTCAGACCAGTTGGGATCACTTTCGACAAATTTGGAAGACTTTTCATGACCTCGGACGCTACTGGAGAGATATACGTCGTCCAAAGAGACGAGTCTGCATCCGGGACATCTCAATCCACGGGTACAAGCAGCTCAGGCACAGCCTCCCCAACCAGCTCCTCAACATCCCATTCCGCTGCTGGGTCTGTGATGTATAGCAGTACTTTACTCGGCGCTGATAAAATCGTGGCTGTTCTCTTTTTTGCGTCGATTTTGGTCTTTTAACATGGTCGTCACAACATCCTCTGTACAATGAATAGGGCACATAGATTTTGACATGTACAGCCTAGCAGTTGAATTGTGCTGCTTCAAAAGTTCAAGGATCGTGCATGAGAACATCAACTTGCCTATAGTAAATCTGAGGCATTCTTATTGTACATAAGGGGGAGTTAAGATTGCAAATTTCATGAGTTTGGGCATTACCAGAGCTGCGCGCTCCAGACTGTCGAGCTTTCCTACCTCCAGAATTACCATTGCTTCACATCTTGTCGCACTTGAAATAAAATCAATATCTTTTATCTTACGTTTTCTTTCACCTACCATCTTATTAGTACATCCCATAATGTTCTGTTTACCACAATCCTCCATTTCAGTTCATTTCAGATCACTTCACGCAAAGTTCACCAATCACTCCGCTCTCCGGTATTGACTGCCTCCAAGTCTAGCTTTCGACAAACTCTACGGCCGATCTCGTCTCTCACCGGTCGTGCAAGCATGCGGATCGAGATTTTAGACGATCAGAGGGAGGCCTCTCCACCTCAGGCTCAAACAGACTCTGACGTTGAAATGCCCGATGACACCGTCTCCCTACTGACTTCAGCTCCATCTTGGATTGATAATGACGATCGACCACAACCGGAAAGACAGGTCGCCGAATTCGAATCTGAGAGTCTTGGGTTCATCTTTAATTGGACGCGGTCGTACCAGTGCGGTCTTGAGAGTCTTCCTTTCGAGGTGAGCGTGCATATTTTCAAGGGCCGAGTAGCATCACTAATCGTAATGTTGACAGCTCATTGAGGCAATCGCGCTTCGACTTAAAACTGACCCTGACGTGATCAGCCTGGCGCTTGTCAGCAAGTATACCGCTACTACCATTTTGCCGAGCTGGTCTGGAGTGTGGAGAGATAGGTTCCTAGCCCGATATGACTACCCTATCATTGCCGATAGCCTTGAATTCCGGCCAGCTTATCAGATCCGCCAGCTCATCTTGAAAGCGTTTGTCAGCTTTGACAGAGGTGGAGGGCTCCAGGGACTTGAGTGCCTAGATACGATAAGAGAGATGATTATGGGTATGTAATCACCCAATTTTGGATGGTTTCCTAGACCTCCTACGTACTAAACGTCTCCCAATGCCCGTTAATACTTCTGCTGAAAGCCTTGCTAGAAGCCTACACGACCCCGATGCCAGGCAACAGACCTCCTCATCTCAGCCAGAATCTTCAATGCCTCGAGCTCAGTGAGCGCTTTGTCAAGAACTTCCTCTGCCAGCCGCTGTATAATTATCGACCCGATGACCAGTCCTCCGCTGGTCACGGAGATCCGAACGACTACTTCGATGCCATACAGTTGTGTCTCACGCACATCGTACTTTCCACGGAATCTTTCGCGTCTCTAAGCATGAGTGGACGATCTACTTACGATCCATTAAACGTCTATGGGTGGCGGTCTGACGAATCTTTTCGGACGCTCTACCACATGGCTCTTGTGCCTAGTGAGGTGTGTGGCTTTAATTGGACACTTCCAGTTATGTACTTGGATTTGCACAACCTACTGCACATTCGCAACTTTTGGAATCGGCATTTTACATCTGCTGATGAGAATACTTACCGCGAGATGGCACGGGAGTTAGAAAGGCTGGGGCGAGGACCTAAAAGTTGGACTGAAACCCTGAACCCAGACGATGAAAAGATCTTTATATCGGACAGATGGATTGGGCACTATAGCTGCATGCACGATTCTAGGGAGGTCAAGAACCTCGCAGAAAACATGCAGAGTTGTGCCGAGGACTGGCATCCCGTAGCGCCCACGGTAAGTTCTACATATTCCTACGAGCTAGCTTCAATGAGTTGCCATTTTGTTGCTTCATGGCAAGCCCCACTGACTTTTCTCCTATACTCTTAATCTCACCACCTCAACCTCCTCAAGACATGCAACACGGTTCCACGAAATCTTCACCCAAATCCCTGCACTCCGCCCTACAATCCCCGACCTCTTTCATTCCAAGATCCCTATGGCATTCTTTCGCGGCATCGCGCCTTTCATCCTCCCCTCCAAATTTGACTCCTCTGCCCCATGCAACAACCAAATGAAACCCGGCGACATCGATCGAATTTCGTCCATGGGGTACAGTTTCCCGATGTTGACCGCGCATGATTTTGCAAATCTGGAGGCGAACTTTTATTCAGGGTTGAGGGTCAGGGGTTTTGCACATAAGATTGACATCGGGGATAAGGAGCGGAGGGAGGGAGAAGGGCAGTTACTGGGATTGTTTCGGAGAGTCGTGATGGTGATGTATAAGCCGACGGAATTGTTTTTGCTGGCAGAGATGGATTACTGGAGATTTGAGGTGAAGGTGAAGCGGAATATGAGGACTGGAATGGGGTCATCCGACGCGGACCCAATGGAGGGACTTTGGCAACGCACGGATCCGATGGCGCCTGATCAAAGGCCGCTACCAAACCGGGATTATGTAATTGAGATCGAAGACGCTTATCTCAAGGACCGGGGTCGGCCGCTCAGGTGGAGGGATATTGAATATGCCTATGTGTATGAGGGGGTACTTCTCCCGGGAGGGAAGATTCAGATGGGCCGGTGGTGGAGGGCTTTTCTTCAGAGTAAGAGGGTCCATACGCCCGCGGAGATGGATGAGGATGATGACGAAGAAGATGTCTGGCAGGACATACGGGATGATGAAGAGGAAGAGCAGCCCACCGGAGAAATGCAGCAGCCGCACGACGATTTGCACCCCCCGCCCGATGCTGAGGCTGTTCTCAACCCTACCCACAACACACCGAATAATCCGCCCTCCAATACCGTACCAACCAGCATTGAGCAGGTCCTCGCTCTCCTCGAGAAGAATCACGTAGCCCTCGAAGAGCTCCACAATTATCTCGCCGGCTGGCTCCCGATATGGCTGGAATCGAGCAACGTTGATGTACCCACCGACCTCTTGGTCCACCAAGAAGCCGCCATTACTCTCAATGATGCCCTACGCAAGCCAGTCGACGCCCTTGCCTCGACCGACCTTATCGGCCAGATCATACCTCAGGCACGGGCATGTGACACAATGTTAAAGTGTCTTGCTGGACATGTTGCCTTTATGGAGAGAATCCAACAGGGGGATAGTCGTCGAGATAGAAGAATAGTACGCAGTAAATTACAGTCGTTAAAAGATAAGCTGAAAGATGCTGCAGAAAGGTCATCGAGGAATGCAGAGGCGGTGCATAAGGGTGTAGAATTGTGGATGGAAAAGAATGCGCCAGTGAGGAGGGAGAAGGGGAAGCCAAGCGGGGAGACGGGGCCTTATGTCTTTTGGGTCGATGATGGGTGTACAAGGGACAAGGAAGATTAAGAGAAACATGCTGGAAGGAGTGAGAATGGCACCTTTATGGCGGCTGAGAGACAAACGTGCTTGGAAATGGTGCCTAGGGTTTGGTGGACGCTGGTAACTGCAAATTAAACTTGCATTTATCGATTATCAGAAAGATTTTGGAGTAATGACGAGCCGGGACAGATACAAATATCTGGAGCAGCGGATACTTAAATGAGCAATAATGACACGACCTTCTATTAACTTAGTGCAGTGTGAATCGGTAACATCTCTCGTGGCGAATGGGGGCACTGCCCCCATTCGCTTAACGGAATCTTTCCACAAAAAACGGATTCTAAGTGCCCTATGCCTCGTGCCCTGTGCCTCTAGAGTTGTGCTATACAGTCTATTTAAGCAAGAATGAATCAGTATCTTGCTAATCGTTACCAGTTTTCTAAATTCTAATTCTCAAGCCCTTCCCGGAGGTCTGGCCCGGAGAATCTTTGACAAGAAAAAGGAGACCGGGATGTTGTGGCTCCTGCCGCGTACGGAATGTTGGCTTCCTCTTGACAATGCCTTGCTTGGCTATGTTCGGAAGCCTGTATATCCGCGAAACCGTTGTGAGCAGCCCTGATATTACGTTCCTCGTATTTTGCATGCTCTAGAAGATGCAATACTGTTGTTAAAAAAATCCAGGCCAACATTTCGCAACAGAGGTGGCGTTTTCACAACATGCAAGTGCAAGCTACACCTCAAGTGCCGCTTCTGAGAGATTTCTAATGCCCGAATGGGAGTCAGAACATTCTCAAAGGTGTATTGCAACCATGAACTGAGTTCGTATGAATATGCGGAGAAAGACCAGGCTCGCCATCAAATATGGAGGGCCTCGGGTATCCAGGGTGGAAACATTTTCGTTTCAGCTGTCGTGCTGTATAATGATCCTATCCATGGATCCATATGTCCCAACCATCATAATCGTCTGCTTCACTCTCCAACCCTGGATGGTCGTGCGATCTTGTGTCCTGCGCAGACTCAAAATCCGCCGTAATATTGTTGCTACTTGGAAGGTGGCCTAGTCATTCCCCTGCCATAGCTGTATCGACACTAGAGGTGGAGTCAAGGTGATTTATTGATGCGAATGGGAGGGACGAGGTCAATTTTGAATCTTCTGGGGGCTGTCCAAGGCCGCCACTCATGACAGCGCCGGTAGTCGTGGTAACCGTATGCTGTGAAGGCATGATAGGAGTATCCACAGGTGGTGATCTTTCAGGGTAGAATGGCCCGCCTGGATGCCGTTGTTGCTCACTGAGGGCCGAAAGTTCATTATGAGCCACGGATGGGATAACGATATCCTACAATAAGAAGGATTAGCGCGAACGTTATCGAATAATTTGCTATTTTCTGCAAAAGTGTATAGGAAATGATGAAAATAATTGAGCAAATTTAGGGAGCATACTGCGTCTTCGTAGTCGGCTTTGCATTGATAGACCACCGCTTCGCTAGAGAATCCCCCCTGGAATAGAAAAAGAAGGCTGGCCTACCTCCTCTCTTGCCGTGGAATTATCTACTATTTCCTGTCCCTCGACCACTGCCTCCCGATCTCGCAGCCGTCTCATCAAGGCCAGGAATTGACTTTGCTGAAATTTCTCGCTCTGGTCGTCTTTTACAGAGTCAAGAAGTGCGCCAGCTGTCCTTGCAAGGTCGTCCGCGTCTTGTTGTTGCTGAATGGGATCTTTGTTGTCATTTTTTTCCGCAGCAGGGATACAATCAGAACCAATTTTCTTCAAGCCATCAACCGCAATTGGTTGTGTATCAGGACGAGGCTTTGTGGTCGAAGAAGCTTCACCAGAATCTTGCAACATGTCTGATGCCTGGTTCTGACGATCACTCAGCGAGGCTCGCGGTACACTATCCTTTATTGCATTCTGAAGATTTTCGATATCGCTGACCTCGACTTTATCGGAAACAATCTCTCGGCCGTGCAGTGCTCTCTCGTCGGCCTGCAGCCCTGATGAGGATGCTGCTTCAGCAAAAGCGGCTTCAAACGCAGCTTCATCAAAATGTTCTGATGGTCTCATTGGATTTTGGTGTGCTGACAGCTGAGGGTCTAGATCTTGGCTCTGATAAATTCCTATGTTAGGTAGCCCCGTATAAGATCCCAAACCCACGGGCAAGTTCTCGGCGTGAGCTAATGTATGCTGTGGCGGTGTTCTCACAGTCTGCTTGCGATCCGGATTATATTGTTGATGTTTCGTAAACTCGGAGTGCCATCCAGCGAGTGGGCTTGACCTCTGTAACGGAGCCTCGGTGCGGAATTGATGTTGAGGGATAGGAGCTCGACCTGAGCCGGGACTATTCAATCGTAGTCGCTGAAAATCAGCAGCCCATGACGAGGTCTCGCAATTTTGAGGTCCAATAGGCGGCTGAAACGCAGAAGCTGGGGTTTGAGCGAAGGGACTAAATGTACGATCCAGAGGTTGTCCGGCTTCGAAAGCAGCAAATTCGGCATCCAGGGAACCTGCACGAGGGTCATGGGAGCGGAAACCCTAGATCATTGTCAGAATGGTTGTAAGTCTGGCATGAGCGAGAGCTTGTGTACCTGTGCGCCACTGGGGTTAAGACGAGAGCGCAAACGGTCTTGCTGGAGTGTTTTATCGGCAGAAGCGACTTTTTCGAAGTTCTGCAAAGGATTTGAGGGACCACAGAGTGCGTCAGCCATAGTGGAAGCCACGAGAAACTCCAAATGCATACAAGCAACGCTTTTAAAGGCATAAGAAAGTTTCAAAACGAACTGCAAACTAGAAGATCTCTTCAGCACGGGTAGGTGGGAGAGACAGCCAAACGTCAAGGCTGAGTTGCCGAGGCTGTTGCGCTCCAGCCGAAAGCGGGTTGACTGCCAAGATGAGTAGCCCTGTACTCAGTCCTGGCTCGCGCGGCCATGTACCTACCTACCTATGTAGCTATTTTCTACAAGTAAGTGCCGACCCAGAACAGGTAAGGCATGACTGTGAGCAACTTATAAATGTTTACGGGCTACGATGCCGCAGGGTCGGCCGGAATGCCATTTAGAGAGGAGTCTGCCGAGAAAGTAGGCATTACTATGTTTGACAACGGATATACAAGAGCAAGCGATTGGTAATCGGAGACGGTTCCTAATCTCTACCGTTGAAACCTACGATTTTCAAAATTTCAGTCTTCCCGGACGTTGTTCAGCAGCCACAGCTGCCCGGCCCACTGCTCCTCGACTACTGGCCGAATCTGCTCCGGCGGAAGCACGAAGCCACCCTCCTCCTCTGTGACGGGCTCCAATTCCAGCGTCCACGAGTGATTCGCCGCATACACTCCGTAATGGTGATCGCGCCCGTTCCCAGCTGAGTAATACTCGATATCACACCCCGTGCCGTACTGATACTGCGCGCCACTACTCGCATTCACTGCGGCGGCATACCCGCCCGCAACCTCAAGCATGCGTGGCAACGACGGGGGCTGGAGTGCCGGATCGCACGTCCAGCCATAAGGCGTGAGGATCTTCTGGCCGTAGCTGTGCAGGTCGACATACGAGCGAATGCCTTGGGGGAAGGAGGCGGCGATTGTGTCGGATAAGCCGGACACGGCGATGTTCTCTGGGGTGTCCCCGGCGGAGAGACCCTGGAAGCTTTCAGAACAGGGGTCTGGAGAGGCGCCTGGTGAGACGCCCCATTTGTAAGCCCAGTTGCGGTTCAGGTCGGTGCCGATGCAGGTGGCGTTGAGGCGTGGTTCGCGGTTTTTGCGCCAGAGACGGTCGGTAGTTTGCGTGTAGACGAAACCTGTGAGCGTGGTTGCGTAAGTGGGGCAGGGGAAAGTAATGGGAAAGGAATAGGCTTACCGTCGGGGTTGTGAAAGGGCACGAGCCAGAAATCGTAGGTCTCAAAAAAGCTGGTGACGTTTGAGTCGCCGGAATTGTAGCCATCTATGAGCTGGTAGGCCCAATATTCGAGAACCTACGGAGAGCATGTCAGTATATCAAGCGCATTGCAGCAATGAGGACCCGAGGGATATTGAGTGTCTGTCTTTCTCTAGAGACGAACCAAGGTGCTGATCCACTCTCTGGCATGAACTGTCGAATGCCACAGAATGATAGGCTTAGTTCCCCTCCCTTCCTCACTATTGTAGTAGTTGTAAGCGTAGATGGTGCGGTTCTCGTACGAGGGGCCAAGGATAAATTTTTCAGAGTTGTTGGGAAACGCCGCGGCCAAATCATCCCAGTATTGGAGGTGGTCCGCGTAGTCGTGATAGGTATCGTACCAACTAAGATCTGGCAATTCGCCGCGTTTATGCAAGGCACGATCGTAGACGGAGGGCTTGGCCTCGTCACGTATCTGCTTGCCCAGGTCGTTGCTCAGTAAGCGGGCATTCAGGCCAATGGCGTCAAAGCTACGGAGCTGGTGAGAAGGAACAGCGACTTTGATAGAGTCGCGGGATTGCGTGGTGTGGTAGGCAGAAAGTCTCCTCTCAATATTCCTTGCCTCGTGTTGATCTGCCACAGGAATGCCATAAACGTGGTAGCCATCGTATTTTGTGCTTGGGCTGCTGTAAGGTGAAGCTCGAATAGGCGCAAGAAGGAGAGCCAGGGAGGCAAAAGCATTAATCAATTTCATAATGTAATAAAGTGTCTTCTCGCAGACAAAGCGCGCTCAGAAGGCACGAAGTTGGAAAGATACAAGCGCTAGTAAACAGCGAGAGACATGAGAAGCAAGCCAAAAGGGCCATCGGGGGTTGAATGCCTAGATGAACCATTTTATAGTCAATATTGCTCGATACGTTCTGATATCGTCCAGCATTAGCTACTATGTGCTAGGCAGGGCATCGAGGGCACTGTTCAGGGATCTCGAGAGAGCTGATACCAATCAACCCTATGATGTTCTGAATCTTTCCGCGAGAATAAGACATCGAGAGAACATGCGTGATAATCACGCAATTCAATCGTCGCTATATTAGTTGCTCTTGGCATCGAAGAAGGAAGGTGGTTTGGTTGTGTGAGGAGCCCCTCTCTTCACATTGCCTGATTCTACCGTGCCTTGCCGTAGTATGTAGGATCAGTCAGGGGAGACAATCGCTCTGATAGGAGTGTTGTAGAGAGGCACGATTTTACAAATCCTGCTTCAGACATGAGCTTTTTCGCATTGGTAGGGAGGACGAGAATTGAGCCTGACGCAATGTCTCCGCACTCTCGTCAACGCAGCGGCGGCGGAGATGGTCCCGGCCGCGGGGAACCGTGTCCAGCCTGCAGGAGGTCTGGAAGTTGAAGAAGTGAATTGGAAGAGCTGAGCAGTCGTTGGAATCTTTACTCCGTTTTCAGTTCTCTCATTTACTGCGAGCCAAGTTTTGTAGTTTTGCGGCTTTGCACAGTAAGCATGTCGAGACTGAAGGGAGGGAGGTTGCTGTTGTCTCTCCACAAGACTAACCTACATGTTGCTATGGCAGTTCGTAGCAGTCCCGCTCACAGGCTTGCCAGAATGGCTACCATTTCAAACTTCAAAGTACCGAATATCTCAAACGAGCCCAATGTGAGTGACCCAGGCTTGCTGCTAGCGACGATGCTCATGTAGACTTTCCACAGAAACACTTTGCCAAAGGCTCGCCGGATCGGGAGCATCTTTCTGCTGCTTTGAAAGCGCTTACAGGCAAAGGAGCATTGGAGGTTCCTCTAGTCGTGAATGGAGCATCCGTGAGTGCTTCCTGAACCGACACGATGGTTTTTGACATCTCCTAGATCAAGACTAATTCTATTCTCCAACAACCTAATCCATCTTCTCACTCGACGTCTGTTGCCAGTTACTCAAATGCTTCTCCCTCCAACATCGAAGATGCCATTAAGTCAGCTCTCGCAGCAAAATCGGCCTGGGAATCACTGCCTTTTGCTGACCGTGCAGCGGTGTTCCTCAAGGCGGCCGATCTCATTTCTACCAAATATCGCTATGAGGTGATGGCGGCCACGATGCTTGGACAGGGCAAGAATGCGTGGCAAGCGGAGATCGATTCCGCGGCAGAGCTCTGTGACTTTCTACGCTTTAATGTAAGGTATGCTGAAGAGCTTTATAGCCAGCAACCGCCGTTGAACAGTACTGGCGTGTGGAATAGGATGGAGTACAGACCATTGGAAGGATTCGTCTACGCCATCTCTCCTTTCAATTTCACTGCCATTGGAGGCAACCTCCCAGGCGCACCAGCATTGATGGGGAACGTGGTGATCTGGAAACCCAGCCCAAGCGCTATTGCCTCAAACTACCTCGTGCATCAGATCCTCACAGAAGCTGGCCTCCCCCCTGGCGTCATCCAATTCTGCCCCGGCGACGCAGAAGAGGTGACAAAGACCGCCCTCGACCACCCCGAATTCGCTGCTCTCCACTATACAGGCTCAACAGCTGTTTTTCGCAAGCTTTACGGCAAGATAGCTTCCGGCGTTGCAGAGAGCAAGTACAAAGGCTATCCACGTATCGTCGGCGAAACTGGCGGTAAAAACTTCCACCTTATTCACAGTAGCGCTAACATTTCCAATGCCGTCAACCAAACCGTCCGCGCCGCCTTCGAATACCAAGGCCAAAAATGTAGCGCTTGCTCCCGCCTCTATGTGCCAAAATCTATTTGGCCCACATTCAAATCTCAACTCATCACCTCCACCCAGTCTCTCAAAGTCGGGTCTCCAGCAGACTTCTCCAACTTCATCGGCCCCGTCATCCACGCTGCCAGCTTCGAAAAGCTCTCCAAAGTCATCGATTCCGCGAAGTCAGACCCCGAGCTCACTCTCCTCAGTGGCGGCACCGTGGACAACTCAATTGGGTACTTCGTCCATCCCACCGTCTACGAGTCCTCTAACCCAACGCACAACAACATGATCACCGAGTTCTTCGGTCCCATCCTGACAGTATACGTTTACGACGACACATCCGATCCCGTTGGGGCCTTCCAGACCATCTGCCACACAATCGACACTTCAACCGCTTACGCTCTGACCGGAGCCGTCTTCGCGCAGGATCGCGCGGCCGTCCGCTACGCTGAGGACGCGCTACGGAATTCAGCGGGCAATTTCTACATCAACACCAAATGTACGGGTGCAGTAGTTGGGCAGCAGCCGTTTGGTGGGGCGAGAGCGAGCGGAACAAACGACAAGGCAGGCTCTCTGAGTTTGTTGAGTAGGTTTGTGAGCATGCGGGCAATCAAAGAGGAGTTCTTGCCGATCGGGCAAGTTGAATATCCGAGCAACGAAGTGTAGGTGGAAATCGGCAGAAATTAGGGCTGATTCGAGGGAAAAAATTAATTGAGATTCTGCAACGGAGACATGAATATGTGAATTGACACGGAAAATAAGCAGTTTTAAATGGTTTTGTCCCATTACGAAACCGTCAGAATATATGGGTCCATATTTGAGCATCAATGTATTGGTAGTCTCGACGGTGGTTTTCCAAGCGCCTCGTTGAGGAAGCGATGGGAATCGATAGGGATAGAGGATCTCCAATTTAGGAGTCGCCATAGGCGAAGTTTCTCTTTTTATGCTCTTAGCCTCAGCATTCTCTGACCCCTCAAAGCCGCGCGTGGAGGGGTAATTGTAGAAATTAATCCTCCTTCACCGACTTTGGCGCCTTGAGAAGTCCCTTCTCATTCAGGTACGCCACGATGATCTTGACTGCGTCTTCGACACTCGTATCCACCGTCTTGATTGTGATCTCCGGATTCAGCGGCTCCTCATACGGAGCACTCACGCCTGTAAACTCCGGAATCTTCCCCTCTCGCGCCTTTTTGTACAGTCCCTTAGGATCTCGGCTCTCAGCAACCTCGACCGGACAGTCGATATAGACTTCAACAAATCGGACTCCTGGCTCTCCGCTGGGTCGTTCAGCTTCGTGGAGCTTGCGAGCTAGATCGCGGTCTGCGCGGTAGGGGCTGATGAACGATGTAATCGCAATCGTACAGCTATCAGCAAAAAGTTTTGCAACTTCAGCAATGCGCCGGATATTCTCCTCGCGGTCTTTGGGGGAGAAGCCGAGGTCCTGGTTCAGGCCGAAGCGAATGTTGTCGCCATCTAGTCGATAGGCGGAGAGGCCGTAAGGAGGTCGCAGGAGAGCTTGCTCGAGGGCAACGGCGATTGTAGATTTGCCGCTGGCGGAGAGGCCAGTCAGCCAGATCGTTAGCCCGAGTTGAGAGCGCAATTGCGTTCGGATGTTAGGGGTGAGAGGGGTAGGATGGTAGGTTATGTTTCTGTTGGGACGGGTGATAGTAGTCAGTAGGTGATGCTGTGCGTCCTAAATTGGGAAGAAGTATGAATAGCGTGGGTAAAGAAGTGATGGACATGTGAAGAGTGGGCTCGTGGAGATCCATAATGACTTCTAAATGAGGCTGCAGGAGTTCGGAAGGGCGGAGAACGGTCATTTTAACAGCTCCTGAGCACACGAAAATAGTAATAAGGACACACCACGGTGGGATACAGCAGATTCCAAAACTAGGTGTTCGCAGGGACGGGATGGTTGCGAGCATGCAGTACCATTGTCTGGACTCTTAAACATGACAGAAATACGTTGCGACTACGGGCTCCCATGCGTGATGGACCGAAAAATCGCAAGGTTTCAACGTTGAAATTAGGCCTAGACGTTGTGACAAGCTTTGCTTCGCAGTAGTGTTGACAGCTTCAAAAGAGGAAAGAGAATCCGGAGCATACCTACGTCGCCATAGCTAGAGGACTGGTTCTGTGCTTGGAGACCGGCCCTTGTAAATTGCAGTTCAAGAACCTGATTTGAGCGTTCTAGTCGGGCGTGAGGGTCCCTCGAGCTACTCTGGTGACTCGAGGTTCGAGATGAGATTTGTCAAGGCTGGCGTGAGATTTACAACCTGCGGATAGATGTCCGGATCAATCGCCTGTGTAATGGATGATGGAGGTAAATGATGGCGACGGTGCGGCTTGTGGGGGATAATCGCTTCTGCGGCTTGCAACCGGGATTCCGGGAGCCCACTAACGCCGAGCCTGCATGAAAGAAGTCTTTGCAAGACGTTGGTGCAGAGCGCGCTCGAGCAGGGTGAAGAGGTCCTTACCCCCCTGCAGTCGTACGAAGTGTCTGCACATCGTCTATCAGCTCACCATATTTTTCTCAACCTCGGCGACGGCCCAATCCACGAGATTGGCCATGTTTCCTTCACCGAGGACGGTACGTTACCCGGGGTAGCACTCTCAAGCCCACGACCAATGATGCTGATCAGGGCAGCAAATGGCTGGCTCCAGGGAACGGGACAGAGGATTTGACGATCATTGATCCCGTGAGCGGCCCGTCATTACCTTAAAGCAGAAACGCAAGTGTTTGCCATCGGCTGCATAATCTGGAATGCCTGTCCATGGTTCCATGAGCCCTATCCCTGCCCAGGGTCGCACAAGAGAATTCATTCAACTTCCGCCGATGGCTTGCAGCAGCGAGTAGCTATGGGTCGACCTCCTGAGAGGCCAGATCACACCCTTCAAACTGTATAGACAGGGTTGGCTCAAACAAAATAGCGGGGTCTTCTCAAGTAAATCGCATATATTCGGTCTGCTAGTTTTCAGACCTCTCAACTATCAGGATGCTTGCTGCTGACCAGGTGTGTCCTGCTCGATACTCAATTGCTTGCATGTCATCCTAGGGAAAGTGTCGAGACAAACATTCGACGCCTGCCACATCTGCGAGTTTTTATTCGGCAACTCGGACTGGCAGTTGGCAAAACCCTGTACTACGAGACATTCAACGCCCATCTTTAGAAGATTTCTCAAGATCTCATGGGGAGCATTGTCTGGGTTGAGCTTGGACATGTACCCCGTCAACCCTGGCAAGTTGGGGAACAGCCAATCGTCGTGGTAACACAGAGAGATCATAGGGTGAGAGAATGCGGGTTTCGATGGACAGCTCATAGAATTCATCAATCGGTGCGTCACAAGCATCGCCATCCGAATGCCTTCATAAGCGAGTTGGCAGCACTCTTTCTCAGTGGACAATTCCACGCCCGGTAATCGCAGCGGCGTCTCTTTGCGAGTTGCACGTCCTGCATGCGATACGGTGGTTCATTCTTGGTAGAGCGTCCGGCAACCGGTCTTGCGTGACGTAGACCGACCAACAGAGATGGACTGGAAGCAAGATCATGGTTGCAGGGGGCGGCCTGGACCACTTTCAACGTCGTTGCTGCCGGTGGAACGAGAACAGACATTATATAATCGCCTTGCCCTCTCGCATTTGTCTCTGCTCGAGTGCTTCCGCTCTGGGTCTCGACCGGCTGGCTTGTTTGTTCTGTCACTGGTGCTGGTCTTTGCGTTGATGTTGACTGCTTTTTGTTCCCGCGCTGCAACATCTGAACGTTCTGAAGCACATGCCGCAGACTGTAATGATGAAGGTTGTAGCATAGCACTGTCGAAGCAAGGTCACGGCGTTTGCGGCGTTGCGTTGGTGCTTTGGGCGGTGCGCGCGTCTTTTGTGCTCGGTGCCTTCTTCCTCGTGCCTTCCGCCCGGCGGTCGGTGACGGAGCCGATGAGCAGAATTCCATTTTTCACTTTGATGCCACTCTCGTTTTCACGCCCGTCCTGTGTTATGACTACCTCTGCATGTTATTTCCCCACAGCCAGTATTGTCCCCTTCCCCTACCAAGTCATGTCCCTTCACCTCACCATCTCGACCTCCATCCGCGCTGTCGACGACAACCAAATCGCAAACTGAATCCGGCGCGGAAGCACCGCGACACGACACTCTCCGTCTCCGTCCGCGTCGCAGCTGGTCGAACCGTGATAGCTGGCCCCGCGGTGAGCGTCAATACGCCTTCACTTCCGCTTCACCTCCGCGGTTTTCCGAGCACGCGTGACAGTGGTGACTGTAGTTTGTGAAGTCTCGAAGTATTCGCATGCAAAATCACTACCTATTACATCTAATCTCTTCCTCAACCTACTCTTCCACATCCCTTTTCAGGTTTTACAACTCTCAGCGATGATGAACCT
This sequence comes from Pyrenula massariospora, assembly GCA_021030905.1. Classification (NCBI taxonomy): domain Eukaryota; kingdom Fungi; phylum Ascomycota; class Eurotiomycetes; order Pyrenulales; family Pyrenulaceae; genus Pyrenula; species Pyrenula massariospora. The sequence goes on from JAGFMI010000004.1 coordinate 1,439,742, forward strand.
CTACACCATGATTGCCGGTAAAGGTTTGTGTCCGACGAGTGTTTTGCACGTATTCAGACTGACAGAATGTTAGGCACTGCAGAAAAGGCTTGCCTCCGGCGTGTTGAAAGAATTTCCAGGGAGACTGCCGCGGAAAATCGTGCCAGATATGGATTGCCAGCGGGCGATGAAGCTCTTCCGCCTGCGGAGAAATGTTAGTAAAACCTCGATCAAGCTCTATGTACGCACCGTACGCTAAACTACGCCTAGGTTCAAATGTCTCGATAACTATTGCTGACGAGGACGATGATCCCCTCGACCCTCAAGTCTTTCACTATTTCTCTGGAGCGCAGTGCGACGCGCCAACGCCGCTCCAACGCAAAGCGATCGAGAGGAAAGCACTTCCACAGAAGCGCTTGGCGATTCAGCGCGTACAGTCAGACTTGATGCCCGTGATCTCCGAAGCCGCAACTGAGACAGTGGTAAATACATTTACTTTCCAACCAGATCCGACCTGCGCCGACGTACCAGACGACATGCTACAGCGTACCCGAAGTGCCTCGGCTGTTTTGGACCATCAAGAAGATGCTTGCGACATGGAAGTGGCATATACGGGGTTCGGCTATTACCGACGCCCCACGAATGCTAGTCAAGAGTGGATTGAGAAGACGATGCGGCCGAGAGTCGAAGCGTTAGGTTCCTTGGTCGCGCAGAGATGGGGAGTATTCGAGATGGCAGGCATCAAACCCATCACATCCGACCGTTTACGCACAGAGAGCTTCAACAGTTGTTCCTCACAAGGATCTTCGTCGAGTCATTACAGTGAAGTTAGTGATGAGCAGGGCAGGATCACAAAAGTATATAAGGGATTCGGCGCCTCGGCTGAGACTACGAGCGTAGTTGATATCCGAAACAATTCTGCTCCTTCAAGCTCGAACGAGCTTTACTCGCGACAGGCTGTACAGATGAAAGCAAGGAGGTCATTTCTGACACACCCAGAGATATTTGGCGACACTAAGGAAGGCGGGGTTTGCGATCAGCGACCGATGCCACCTGCGCGCAATAAGTCCTCTGTGGCCTTGGAGATGGGCTCTCCTGGTAAACGAGATACGGCAATAGCGTCAGACGATGATCAAGCATGGGAAGAAGAAGAAGAAGAAGAAGAGGAAGAGACACCTGAGATCGGAAGAAAATCATTGCCTCGACAGCGCCGCTCGCAAGTAAGCAAAAATAATGTATGCGCAACCCTCGAGAGCGGTGCTCTGAAAATTGAAACTAAACCCGTTCCGTCCAAACCCAAGAATGTTGTCACCGACAAAGGAAACGAACAGAAAACTGCAACTTCGGAGCGGTCGAAGGGGGCGATGGGGCGACCCCAAGGATCCAAGATCCAACGAGTCATGTCAAAACGTATCAACTCTGGTGAGAAGGCGCCAAAAGTGAAAGTGCAGCCCCGGCAGCCTACGAATTTCAGCGCCGTTGCCCCGACAGTGCAGGACCATGTTCCAGACCTCAAAGAGCTTGACACCTCGGCCAAGTCAGAGGCAGAGCGCAAGAGGGAACATGTCCTTGCTGACCTCAAAGCTGACGAATCCATTGGCTCGGCGTCTACCGCCCGAACTTCGGTTGGGATACCCGGCTCTCTGGTCGTGGGTCGTCGCAAGCGATCACGAACTGCTTTTCGAACTTCTTGCGTGGGACTTCCGAGCGCGACTAATGCAATTCAAAAAGGACAGCCTAGATCAGCATGCCCGTAAGTATCAAAGTAGAACCGGAGAAAGGGGGAGGGGACCGAGGGACGAGGGACAGAGTTCTCAACAAAAGACGGCTTTCGGGACTCCTCATAGATTTCCTAGTGGCGCCATTTTCGGCCTTGTATCTACAGCCACGGGTTGCGGGTCGTTCGCTGAAGCATTCGCGGAGCAGGTGCGGAGGTCGTACCAACGATGATAGATGCGTTTGAATATGTCTCCTTTGGTTAGATGCAACGGCTGTACACGTCGTCGACGGTATGTAAGGCAGGCCTGCCGGGAAAATCTCGGTGGTACATGCTTAGCTACCATGGTCTGAGATGATTCCGTCAATGTGCAAGATGCATTGCAGCTCCTTTCTGCACGCGCACGTTTTCACCGAGGGCCAAATGACGCGGGTGGTGGGATGGCGCTTGGCCTTTTTCGTTGCACAATCGCGCTGCGGCTCCTATTCACCTTCAATTGTCTTTAATCAACGACAATAACATCTGCTTTTTCCGCTTCCTCGTCACAATAGTATCAGAATCAGCCGCTCTCGCGACAATGTAAACCCTGCTCCATTGCTTAGGGGCCCAAATATTATTGTCCGATCCTTTGCGATTGGTCTCGTCTCCATTTGTACCCCCTTCGCGCGCGCTTTCCACGGCCACCCTTGCTGCTCATGCACGCTATTCCTCACCAGCCTGCCAGCCTCCCTGCTCGATGATCATATCGCAACACTGTCCTCGTAGAATCTCATCGGCCGATTGTTCTCCTTGTGTTTGTTTGTGAGAGCTTAAAAAGCCACTTCAGATCCAGCCGCACGAGGCTTCGACCCTACATCGGCATTTGCAAGCCACCAAATGCACATCTTGCTCCTTCCTTGTAATCAAAATTTGTTTAGCCTTGTCGGAGGAATCATTCTCAGCTTTATCACTGCAGTCCGCACTTGACCCAGCCCAAGAGCTAAGGAAAGCATATATCTCCATCTACCTCCAGTTGTGTTACTTTTCACTCCTGCTCCTGCTTAAATTTCAAACTTCCTTATTTCAACACCGCCTCGCTTTCTCCTCAATGCTGCCGCCACACGACTCCTTAAGTCATCAGCAACTCAAGCTCGCAGAGGCGGTATCCATCGCAGAGGCGGTATCCAACGTCCAGGCAGTCCAGGCTCCGCCTCCTGCCTACTCACCAAGGACAGAGCGCAATCCTGTCAACGGAGAGCCGGTTTATCAGTACTCTTCGGAGGACGAGAGCTACGAGGACTATGACGAGCCTCCATTACCACCCATAATTATCTCAGTTGATGCTTCTATCAGGATCGAAGGCTCTGAAAACCAGCTCAATTTGCCTTCCTCTATCAATGCACCTATGCTGCCATCAAGCGACCCAGCGGTGATAGGGCAAGCAAACCGAACGAGAGCCGAGATCCACGCGGCAATTATCAAGGCCTTAATCGCAGAAGCAATTTCTGAAACCCAGAATGGCCAACGATGTCCGCCGATCAAGTTGCAGCTGCAATCTGGCGTCCACATCAAGGGTGTCAAAAATGTGGTCTGTCCTGGCATTTTCAGGACGGGGAAAAAGGCTGTACTAAATGGGCCTAACGGTAGTAAGGTTATCGTCCTCCCGAGAGAAGAAAGTCGAAAACGACGGGCACAGTCGGTGAGTTTTGCTGGATACCTTCTGACCATCTTGCCATTGACCACTCTGAGCAGGAGCCGCGCCAATGCCCCAGTGCGAAACGGGCCCAAATTTGATCTGATGGCAGACAGCCCACGTGCATTGATGGGTCTTTCGGGAGAAGCTGCATGATATGCGGACTGTTCGTGTTGCGATAAGTGACGATAAAAAATTGATTTGGCGGAGGACAAAAATTCTGATATAACTTACCTTTTAGCAATCTTACAATTGCCTCGCAAATAGCCAGGGAGCTGCTAAACCAATACCGTCTTTTCTTCAACTCAGCACTGGTATGGTGGAACAACACGGGATCTAGGATGACCCGTTTGATCCCTTATTTCGATATTGATATCGACGTACCAACGTGTCTCCTCTTTACTCGTAGAACACTTTGTCCTCACAGAGACGAGCTGTGATCATGTTCCTTCCTACACCATGCGTACACACATGCCAAGATTGTAAGAAGTGATCCTTTTTGTCCACATTGTCAAAATCTATCGACACTATTCAGTCTCAGTATATACCAAGCGGGCGGCGTCGGCATCAATAACCAGATGTACAATATTTTCTGATATATTTTCTTAATATCTAACAGCAGGCTCTTCAAACTCCTGGCTACGCTTACTTGTGTTTCTGAAACAAAGTGACGCGAACTTCGATCTTAGCCCTTTGCTAGTTTCACTTCGCTTTTGGGATGCTTCTCGCTCCTCTTTCGCTTGACACCATATAAGTCTCCAAGCGTCGGGATGAGACCGGCGCTCAATCCGAATTAGAATAGGGTTTGACCATTCGGAAGTATACAGCAAACCTTGTCCTTGCACCCGAAACTAACCTTGCTCCTACCCGGATATGATCTGCATACGTCGAAGCCTGGTAGAGTACGCTGGTATCCGCCGGGGAAGCAGGCAGACTTCTACCCCCGCGTGCATCGTCACCTTAATAGAGCAGGGATTGAGTTGGCAAGTAGGCCGATTCAGAATGGCTAGCATTGGAGGATAGCAATCAATGCGTTTGAGAGCTTTGCGCTGGCAGGTTTCTGGTAGAGTACGGTTGACTCAGGACATTTGATCGGTGATCTGTGCTACGCAGGATATCCATCTCTGGGAGATAGCTTGATGGTGTTGACGCTCAATCGACGACGCTCAATCGACGACACCAGTTCCCTGGATGTTGGCCCTGATGTGAGCTCCTCAAGACATTCTCGGGATAGGCCCACCGGTGCTGCAGAGGCTCCTAGAAGTATGGAGCGCGTCTAAACGAGTGACCCTCTATCAGTATTCCTGCACCGATGTCTGTTCTGCACCTGCCCATTTCATTTCACTCTCATCTAACAATGCCTGTAGTGTCGACACTCGACATGTAGCCCAGCCAAGTCTCTTTTTGTGTTGGAGGTCCTGGATAGAGACCCTGCAGGAATTGGCAGGCCGGAACCGTTTCCCTCCCATGGACGATGGAGTATCTTCGGTAAATTATCAGCCTTGTTGCGTGGAATCATGGGATCGTGCGTGTCTGATGGACGACTGAAAGCGCGATGGGGGCCAGCTCCAAGAGGGCGGGAGCGCGGGAGGCGGGCCATCCTTTCTTGGCAAGACGCTCGTTTAGCTTCTCGACCATGTTTGCTCGTTACCCGCTCCACAGCAGCACCGTGCCCATACCTTTCCCCCTTCCTCATGCTATTCTTGACCAAAGCCATAGCCATTGTTTTCATCAACGACACGTTCACTCAAAATCACCGCTGCTTTTGACTGCCTGGTTGTGCGGAAATGATTCGCCTCCCATGACCGTTTTCCTTCAGTAACGCACGTCACATTGTCGCGACCACAGGATCCCCCCACAGGCTTGCCCACCACGGCGTTGCCAACGAACCAATACTCCGACCCTCCCACTGAGGACCAGACCTATACAGATCCTCCACCTCTCTCCGAGGCTTCATCCTCCGCCCCGGACTCTCCGCGCCCGCCTCCTTTCTCCTCTCTTTACTTTCCCCCAGAAAGTGAGCTCGATCGCCTGAAGGCCACCGTCACAGAAGCCCCTTCTGTTCCTACAACTGTTACAGCACCAGCGCCTTCTTTTGAAGAGACATTCGAAGAAGACCGAGCCGAGAGAGCTGCCGCCGAAACAAAAGCCGCGCTCCCCCAGGACACTAAGGGCGAGTCATCTGGAAAGGGTGTTGACGACGGGGAGCCTCCTCCTCCATATACCGAAGGGTCGAGTCCGCTTGAGTCGTTCACCTACGTGATGGCTGCCGCGGGAGGTGCAGCCAGCATTATCACGCAGGTGCAACAAACGGGAGGGCCTCCAATCAACACACTAGGAGGTACGAGCATTGCATTGATTCGATTGCTGATGATATATTTATGTGGCTGACACATTATAGCCGGAGAAATCGGGGCTGACGAGCACATTACTCTTGATCTAAGGTAGTTATGCCATTGCTAGCTTCATCATGGAGGCTAATGAGACAAGGGGAACACGTTTTACTCTCTCAAGAGACGAGTTGCTCACCTTACCCGAATTTGTACTTCTCTCCCTCTTCCCCAATGGCCTTCTACCAGATGGTCACATGAATCCTTTGCACGATGGAGACGTGTATCCAGTCGACGTAGGTTTTTCTTCTACCAATGCCACCTTGTTCTTGGCCACCCGCCTGTATATCTCGGAGATTTAACATGTGTTCCGCAGTATGACCCAGCTTCCCTTCAATATATGTTAGACTTTTTCAGAACTGTGGCACAATCGATACCGTCCGCAAGTCCTTCACCAACAACATCTCCAGATCCCGATACAATCCCTATCGAGCCAATGCAGGGATCGGCACGAGACATGCTTCAAGACAGGGCAGGCATCATCGTGCTAAGGGAAGATCTAGATTTTTATGTCATTCCCCCAAAGCAGGAGATCGAGCAACCGGAGATGATCGAAGTCAAGAGGGCGGCTTCCAAGTCGTTGCTGAAACAGAATGGCATTTTCTCTGGTCTTAGGAGGAGCGAAGAGGCTGGCACTACTGAACAGCATCTTATAGAGATGTTGACTGCTGGGTAAGAAGACCCTTCTTCTGGCAACAGACCTTCTTACGACCATATAGTGGCTTTGATCATGACGACAAATGGGGTCACCGAGCCGGTGAACCCAATAAAGCTGTGGTTTGTAGCCTAGCTCTTGCACGTCTTCGCACAGATATCAAAGGCGACGCGATTAACAACAACGCTGTTGGAATGGCGCAAAAGCTTTTGCTTTTCTGGAGGAAACCAGCACGAAGATGTTGGTGGGAAGGCGTGGAGCTGAACGATGTGGAAGGCGTGGAAGGGCCGCTGAAGGTCTGGATCCGAAGGGTCTGGACATTGGAAATGGTATGTACATTTGCCTTTTCTGAATGTAGATCCAATCAGCTAACTGTGACACCTTTTTCAGAGCGTCATCGGGCTTCGCTAAATGGGCTGGGCTTCACTAGAGGACATTGGACCGTAAGAAAGATAATAAATGCATGAACGACTTCATTGAAAATTATTTGATGAGTTTGCATGGCGATAGGATTTTACTTTCTTCGAACTATTTAACTACATAGCAGCCCGTGTCCTGCTTTAGACCATATCTTTTGCAGCGACAGAAGGATATCATTATCTAGCAGATTGACTTGGAAGTCGCGAGACCAAACTTATCTGTTTCGAATACTTCTTGGAGTAGGAGAGGATTGTTTCCTCGCACACACTTGCAACAGGATTGCAGTATGCCTCTTGAGAAGACAAGGTTGTTATTTCCTCTCTATTTATTATTAGGAGATAATCCCATTGTAGCGTACCCTTCAAGCGCGCAGAGCTAATTTTCACCCTTCCCAAAACGCGGTGAGGATAATAGGGGCCGGGCTGTGAGTCCCGTGGAGATAAGATAAGATCTGCCGCTTTGCCTGGGGCAGCTCCCAAAAAAGCCACGAGTCGAGATCTGGCCGCAACAATCAGAACGCCTTGCGCACCAGTCATACATGATGAGGTTGGCCTCTTAAGTCCCTTCTGCACGTCTGACACGTCATTCAGGAGTTGCCGTCTGCCACAATGGTATCCTCACTTCCTTACCATTTGGATAGGCTGTCGGGGCTAATGACTTCAACCAGGCGCAAGTAATTTCGAATTCCGGTCACGATGACATGATTGTAGGTCCGATCGTTATAATTGAGCTGTAATTGGACCCCAAAACCCACTGACAAAGGTATTGTTGTAGCATGATGCGGTCCTTGACTATTATGGTCGGCGGCTCGCGACGTGTTCGTCTGACAAGACAATCAAAATATTTGAGATAGATGGGGAGAATCACAGATTAGTGGAGACACTGAAAGGGTAAGAATTGTTCTGTTACTCCATCCGGCACCAGGCCGTGCTCTGTGTCTCTGCGTCTTCCTCAAGACTAATTCGAAATTTCATCTAGACACGAAGGGGCCGTCTGGTGCGTCTCCTGGGTATGCTCCTCTACCTTTTTCCGTCTCCATCTTAAGGGTCTTGGCTAACCCATCTTTCTAGGCCCATCCTAAGTTCGGAACAATCCTTGCCTCCTCTTCCTACGACTCTCGTGTCCACATCTACCGTGAAACCCCATCTCAGTCACCCTCGCACCCTGCAACATGGACCTTAGTCTTCACCCACGCCGTTCATACCGCCTCCGTCAACATGGTTTCTTGGTCGCCGCCTGAATCAGGCTGTCTCTTGGCGTGCGCAAGTTCTGACGGCCAGATCTCTGTGCTCGAGTTCCGAGATAACGAATGGTTGAGCTGTGTAATCAAGGGGCATGGATTGGGAGTCAACGCGGTGAGCTGGGCGCCTGCGAGCGCGCCGGGAGCCTTGGGAAAGAGAGATCCCGGCGCTACTGGGTTGCGAAGATTTGTGACGGGCGGAAGTGATAATCAGGTCAAGATCTGGGAGTATGATCCCCAGGGACAGACCTACATTCCTCTTGCGACGTTGCCGTCCGGCCACTCGGATTGGGTGCGTGATGTCGCGTGGTCTCCAAGCCTACTGGGAAAGACGTATATCGCAAGCGCGAGTCAGGATAAGACGGTGCGGATATGGACGTCTGCGGATCCGAGTGGGAGAGAGTGGGAGTTGAGGAAGGTGTTGAATTTTGAGAGCGTGACTTGGAGAGTGAGTTGGAGTGGGAGTGGAAATGTGCTTGCGGTATCTGGCGGAGACAATCGGGTAGGGCTGTGGAAGGAGAATCTGAGAGGGGAGTGGGAATGTGTGAGGGAGATTACAGAGTGAAGCAGCAAGGAGAGCGCGAGAGAAGATTGGCGGAGATGTCCATTGCCAGAAAAGTCAATGATGGCACTTTCATATGGAGGAAAAGACAACATCGCAGTCCCGACCATGTGACTTCGAAGGTCTGAATTAAGACCTAAAAGCTTAAGGCCAACTAAAGAGGTTTATCGTAATATTAGAAAACGCCATCAAACGTCTAAAAGCATATCTTTTCCGTAGACAGCTCCCTCTCACGAGAGCAGCTTTCAATCATCCAGCAGACCTTTCTTGTTCTTATCTGCCAACATATAAAGCGTAAGAACCAATATGCCGTACTATTAGGAAGATGCGAAGCTTCCAACGTCCCAGCTCTCTAGCATGGTTCCCCAATAGGATTCCGCAAATGAAAAGAGAAAGTCGAAAAGGTAACCTGTCCACATCTAAAGGGAGGACAAATATCTTCGTCCAGTCCAGACCGCCTCTCCTGGACTATATCTCGGACTACGTCACAATGGCTCTTGTACTGGTTCCCACAAAGAACCTGACAAGCTGTTCGTTCAAAGCTCAAAACAAGCTATACAATAACGTCAAACGTAGAAACCCACCGATCCCGAATGGCAGGAAAGTTGAAATAAGTAGCGACAAATGAGCAGGAGAGCTAATGTTACACTAGCAGAGCATGAGGTGGCGGGGAGAAAAGATCAGCGGATTGAGGGGTTTGGTAGAATGGAGATAAGGCAGAATAGGAAACTTGGGAAGAAAGCTTCGTAGAAGGCATGCGGGGCTGTCCATTTTGATCAAATTGCTCACGTTGCTGAACGGCATGTATCTGAACGGCGTGGCTGTTGAGAAAACAATGGGTTCCAATTATTCTCGTAAAGAGCAGTAATATAGCCCTTCCCTGAAGTTCTCAATGCGGTAAATGCCAATTCATATAAGCCATGTCATTTTCGTCGTGTTAACCTTCTCTTGTTATTCCCAAAAACTTTCAAAGGCGCCCACCAACGCCGTAGATTTGGGCTATCTCTTCTCAAAGCTTGTCGGCGCCACCGCCAGCACAACCGCCAAACTGCTCACAATCAAACCCCCGGCCACTATCCCCACGAGGGCAATACTGCCCCGACTCGCTGGGAACTGGCCCCTTATGATCCAGTGTTGCGATTCAAAGTATCGATGAAACCCAACCAAGAGCACCAATACTGAGATTCCAAGAAACGTCGCCCCTAGAGGTTTCCCTACGTGCCGCATACGGGCAGCAGCGGCGTCATTGAAGTCTAACGCATGGATGGATGAAGCTGGTGAAGGGTACAACTGGTCTAGCAGAGTTTGATCAAAGCCAGGGGTAAGGAGCGGAGAATAGGGGATAGTGGGTGTAGATGTAGAGGCAGAGCGGTTAGCAATAGTGGTGTTGAGGCGGAAAAGTTGGGTTATCGCGATACCGATGCTAGCAAAGGCGAGGGAGGTACGGAGCCAGGCGAGAAAAGTGCGTTCGAGAGCAAGGTGGTCTCGCGCAACGCTGCCCTTGTTCTCGAGCTCGATACTGCCGTACTTGCTAGCTAGACGCTTGTACCAGGGCGTCGTTTCTGACGGGTCGGTTTCGTGGGGTGGTAGTTGGGAGGCGCGGGAGCGACGTTTTATAGGGGAAGGAGGGTTTGGAATGGTGGTTGAGAGGGAGGAAAGGTGGTCCTCTGGTGGAGAGGATGTGCTGAAGGGGCCGTCGTGGGGTGGTTGACCTTCAGCTTGGAGCGTTTGGTAGTCAGGGGTTGAGGAAGTTTTCTGAATTGGGGTTTCTTCGTTGACCGTGTCATGGGAAGGCTGCTGTCGCAAGCTGCTTTCTGAGGTCATCTTGCCGCGGGTTCTGCTCAGAGACGACCTTGAGTCAGTGTTGGAGGAAAATTGGACGCTTCGCTTGCGTTCCGGTCCATCTCCTTGTTTTGCTGGAAGTGCTCTTGTGGGTGAGATACTAGGGCTCGGAGAAGCTCCATCCCTGTTATTCGTGCCCATGCTCACTCTCATGCCAATGAGACCGAGTTGTGTCGCGGGGGATGGAGGTGCAGAAGTGTGGCACCCCGAGAGAGCTGGAGGGGCAGGCTCTCCGCCTCTTGGGAGCGACGCAAAGTTCCAGGGAGGAGTAAAGTGCAGCTGCAGACTATTTCTTCGGGATCATCTCCGCAGGGTACGGTGGCTGGCAGCTCCTGGGCCGGAACCTTTTGATTCTCCTGCAGCGCTCTGATAAATGGCACCTGAAAGCAACAAACCGGCCATGCTTCGTCGCCGTCGTGAGCCTTGATATGTACATGAGAGCTGCGATGGCGTGATTCCAGACCTTCCCCAGATCTCGGGTGATTCCCCCACTAAAGAGGCGGATCTGACTTCGACCGCGACGATGATTGGGTGAAACGACTTTGCAAAGCACGTCCGACTAGGAAGGTTCTTTTTCTCTTTTCGTAGCTGGATCATCTTTTGGATACTAAAATGCCTTCGACGATAGAGCCGCCACCGGACGTCACCGACGCTCCTGAGAACCCCCCCGATCTGTCACAGAAGCTCCCCCGGTTGGGCGCTCCGCGAAGTCGTCGCAAAACATCCGCTTCGAATTCCGAGCCAGTCCCTGAGACGCCGTCACTACCCGCTGTTCCCGACCTCGAGACTGTCCCCTTTCAAATTCCTAGCCGTAGGATTCTATCTCCCGAAGACCACGGCACGTTTCTCAACTCCGCGACCTACAGTCTCGTTCTGTCCTGGATCTTTACACTCTCCGATAGCGTCCGTGGGAAGCCTGTCTCACCTGATTTGTCCGATGCTCTTACAAGCTCGTTACAGCGCATCTCCACAGTCATTAGGCGGCCGGAGTCTCTTGTAGACCAACATCCACCACTCCACACTCAATCTCGTTTTAGCAATCCGGCCTTTCGGGACTTCTATGACCATGTTTCTAGGGACAGCCATGCGTGGCATCGAGACGTTTTAGGCCTGCGAGAAGAAGCAGCGATTGAGGAAATATCAACGTATTTAATCGCATCCTTGGGGTCGCGAGAACGGATCGATTATGGCTCAGGACACGAGTTGAACTTTGTGATCTGGCTACTTTGTCTTCGGCAGCTAGGCATGATCAAAGAACCGGATTTTCCGAACGTTGTTCTAGTTCTATTTATGCAGTATATCCAAGTCCTACGAAAGGTGCAGACAACGTATTACTTAGAGCCAGCTGGCTCTCACGGCGTCTGGGGCTTAGATGACTACCACTTCCTCCCCTTTTTGTTTGGCGCCAGCCAGCTGGTTTCACATCCCTACATCACACCCAAAGCGATCCATAACAATGTCGTCTTAGACGAAGAGGGCGACAAGTACATCTACCTGAACCAGGTTCGATGGGTGGACAGCGTCAAGACCGTCAAAGGGCTAAGGTGGCATAGCCCTATGCTAGATGATATTTCGGGGGCGAAAAACTGGGCTAAGGTTGAGGCGGGCATGAAGCGAATGTTTGCGAAAGAAGTGCTTGGTAAGTTACCAATCATGCAGCATTTCTTGTTTGGTAGCCTTGTCCCAGCTTCCAAAGACATGGGAGTCCGGAGCGGAGAGGAACAGCTCGAGGCAGAAAGAGCCCAGAAAGAGAGAGCAGCGCATGTCCACAGCCACGGCCATGATGAAGACTACTGGGGTGATTGCTGTGGGATCAAAGTGCCCAGCACTGTGGCTGCGGGGGAGGAAATGAGGAAGAGGATGGGAGGAAGCGGTCTCCGGCCAGTACCATTCGATTGACTTCTCTGAACCAAGAGATTCCAGATTAAATTGTCACTACTCGGTATCGCTAGGCAGAGGTCTTGCTGTCTTCGAGGCGCAACTCAGCGGGGGCTCAAAGGAAGTAACTTGCAGCAGGAATTGTCCGTCCGGTAGAGCTTCGAATACAGTATTGAAACTCTAAAGAGCACTACAGAAGACGCTATTCTCCAATCCTCAACGTAAGTACAAACGGTTCTTTTGACAAGTAGGACAAGGCTGAGGGCGCGATGCCTCATTTGCCCACGTCCGGATGGTAGCTACGGTTCACCGTGGACTTAAGGTACTCATGCGGCACCGGCGTCCGCCAGGCACTCACAAGGCAACCATAATGGGAGCTCCATGTGACACAATCTGTTCCCGGCCTCGTGCGGACCGATAAGACTTCCACTTCCCTGCTGATTGAGTATTGTGAACCTCGCCGTCAATCTTCGCATTCTCTCAATCACCCTTTCACCGTCTTTCCGCTGATGCATAGTTGATCTTTCCTAGGCTCACACCGAGAGAGTGACTTTTGAGCCTTGTGATATCTTCAATCTTCTTTCAGTTCGAAGTAAGGCTGGAAGCATACTTGCTGAATCTCAGCAATTCATTAAACCGAGCTCGATAGAGCAATCTCTAAAGTCCTCAGCTATCACAATTAGGCTGCTGTTTGGGCATCCCTCAGAGCAAAATGACAAACTTTTCGTCACCAACTCCGGTTGTCTACATATCCACCCATGGCGCAATGCCTCTCCGTGCCTTGTGTGAGGCGTTGGAGAAGGTGTCAAACACCCTCTTCACTTGCAGGAAATTGTCCCCCGATTACGTAACTTTGTCTCCAGAAGAGTGGTCAGAGCACGTCGCGCGTTATAGCAAGAATACCCAGCCACCAAAACATGGAGTTCATTTTCTCCTCGATGATTGCAGTGATAAGCATGGGCTTCAATCCATGATAGATCTGTACCAGGTTCTTGCGCTAAAGAAGGGGTTGAGCTTTGTGACAGTGGAGTTGACGGGTGGGAAGCACGAAAGCGAAGTGACCGCTTCAGGAATCCCATTGCAGTGTCCTAGCCACTTTGAAGTGGACATCTCCGGTCTGTCTAATCAAGACATTGCTGCAAATATCGTCAAACGTCTTGGTGAGTTTCCTTGCTTTGAGTCTTCAGCAAGCTACCAGAACTTGCCCTCTAACCTCAGAACCCATCTAATGATTTATTTCCAGCCGATGTCCTTCCCGTTCCTGAGCGTCTACACCTCATCTCTTCTTCCCAGCTTGCCCTCCAGCCCGCGGAACGAAAGCGCTTCCCAGACACTACTTACTGTACTTTGGGCGAAGCAAAGAAACACAAGAAAACCGAGCATCTCATCTTCGCCGCTTTGATACTCACCCAACCACGAATTTGTGAGGACAAGACTCTACGCTGGACAGCCATAGACCATACGCGCACGTCAAATTTCTTCTTTAAGTGGGATGGGGAACATTCTCGCTACACCTGGAATCTGGTGCTCGGCTGGAAACCAGGTGAGCGTCAGCTAATGCCAAGAATGCCGATCTCTGAGGAGAAGGGGCGGTCTGGTCTCAAGGGGTTGATGATTGATTTGCCAGTAAGAGCGGTCGCAGCGACATGTGAAGGAATGGATGTGATGCTGGGAGGCGCTGCTAGAGGCTTTTCGGGTGCTGGAAAGGGCTTGAGGAAGGTGCTGCAGCGGAAGGTAAAGGAGCAAAAGAAAAGGCAGGGAAAGAATTTGAAGTGTCTACCGACGGATACGGTTAGACACATGCTCGATGAGAAAGACAAGCACATCCACCCTCGTGCGTCCGCTGACAAAAAATGCGTCACCGTGTCAAATGTGGAGGTTGATGAAGCGTGGGATGAGAAGGCATCGACCGTGGCAGGCTCCGAGTATTTTGAGAAGACGGAGCAGCTCTAGGAAGGATGGATCCCGTTGACATGGTATCTGCCATGGAAACTACACCTGCGATTCAGGTCAGGAACTGGAGCAGCGACGTGGTTTCTTACAGTCTGCCAGCTGGCAATGAATCTTGGTACTTGTGGCTTTAGCTATTGATGTCAAAATCCGATTTTTAATGACTGCGAGCAAGACTACAAAGTCTACCTAGTAGTTATCGAGAGCGTTATCCTATCATTCGGTGTAGAGCCGGATCAGAGGCTTTCTTCGGTGCGAACTCCATCATTGCGTAGAACTCCGAGTGGGTCCCCTCGCTCGGGATGTTTCAGGTGGTCCAGGAAGTTGAAAGCGCCGAAAGCTTGTGCAAAGCTTGAAAGCTGATGCCGCACGCGCCCTACGAAGATCTTCGGTCAGGATTTCAAACCCTTCGATCGTAACAGAAGTAGTGGCCTACGATTGTTTGCCAGCATTACACTAGATCTGCTGTGCCAATCATGTCGCTCTTCAACATCGCTTGATCGACAGTTTCGTCTCGCGCATGGCCATCGTTAGGACTAGCTACTATACGGCGCTTCCTACGTCCGTCCTTTTCACTGGTCTTCTACTTCAATGAACTTACAGATCGTTAAGGTCAAGAAGACCTGGTAGCTCTCCTGCTTCGGTTGCTAGCCCTTCTGCATCGCTCAGCCGAGACATGAGACGACCCTACGTGGCAGGGAGCAGTGGTTGGCAACGCCTTCAGTAGCAAAGTGGAACCCAAAAGTGCTTGATTCATCGCTGTTTGAGACGAAACAAACAGGCCTAGCGCATATCCGGATTTTGCGAACGACCTGTGTTTTTTCAGATCCCAAACGAGAGTGTTCTATCAAACAATTCGAGGTCGCTGCAGCACAATCCTTGCTTCACTCAACTGTGTTGTCCATGCTGGCATTGCTGTTCTGCGCTGACAAGCTTACCCCTGGGGTAACCAAGCACGGGTTTCGCACTCAAGCTTTTCTGACAGGTAAAGGGCTCGGACTCCTATACTGGCCAAGCTCAAACAGCTTTGGTCTGCCAATTGCAAATCTTTCAACGCTCAGCCTATCTCTGGATGTCGCGGCCGGTCATGGCCTTTCCTTAGACTTGTTCCTATTGTTTCTACCAGTCCTAGCTGCCTTTCCTGTTAGCCATGGTTCTCCTGCAAAACAGGAGCTCAACTAGTAATACCTCTGCACATGGTTCAGGTCAGCCAAAAAGAAATGGTGCACATTCCCGATCGCTTCTCATGTTCCGGCTTCTTTGACCTCCGGATACTTCGCCTTCAGTCAAGACTGGAACGGCCACAACAGCTGTCTCCCGCACACATGATTATGCCGCTCCTTTGCCATGATCCTTGAGACATTACTTAACAGTTGACACATGACGCATGTAGCGGTCGTCTACGAGACTCTTCCTTCTTGGCTTTATGTTGGCTCTTTAGTCCTCCATAGGTCGCTATGCTTATCCCGCTCTTTGGGATGTTGAAGGCCATCCGATTTGGTTTCATAGTCCTGGGGCTTCTTCTCGCCAGTTTCCAGCTTTTTAGAGGGACTTTTGACTCAAGCACACCGACGGATGCTCCGAGAACACGGGTTAGCTTGGTGCTAAACGATGGGCAAAAACAAGAGGCAAAATTCCCCCAGATGGATGCCTCTAAATCATCATTAGACCTGGAGTCCTACGTCTCAAATGAAGATGAAAAGAAATTTGAGCCATCGACTGCAGGGAACTCAACCTTGGGAGTAGGTAGTCCTTTCATGAAATTTGCTGCGCTCCGATCGCATTATCTGACAGCTACTCCTTAAAAGTTTTCCTCAATCCTCGCCCTCACCTCCCGTGCTTCTACGTGGCGTAAATCAGGCCTGCTTAGAGCGGCCTCCCTCACCGGGATCAAAATCCGTGCCATCGAAGAGCTACGCTGGACCCCTAACGATGTCGATGTCTTCGAGTCTGCCCGGAACGAAACCATCTCCCGCGGTGGAGCCCAGGCCTGGATGTCGCATTCCAACGCGTTGAAAGTCTTTCTAAATTCTGGCAGTACTACTACGCTTATCCTCGAAGACGACGCTGACTGGGACGTCCGTATTAAACAGCAAATGAGTGAGATTTCAGTGCACTTACAGGATCATTATGCGTCTTTAGGCCCAAATTCCGGCCTCGAGGCTGCAGACTTATCGCCAGAACATCCTTACGGGGTCTCTACATGGGATATTCTCTGGCTAGGACACTGTGGCGACGACTTTCACGAATGGAGTTCTACGCCCATCGCTCCGCCTGATCCCTCCTCGAGACCTGATGGGAAGAGGCCTGCGTATCTCCAAAATACCACGATTATCTACCACGATCAGAGTGCACCCATATCGGAAAAATTCGATGCTCATCTTTTGCCATTTCTATCCTTGCACGATAATGAGATTCCGCGCCGCGGCATATTCTCTCCTGCAGCCCCAATCTGCACTTTCGCATACGCAGTGACCAAGTCATCTGCGTCACGAATTCTTGACGAAGTTACACGACCCGGGTTGGTCGAAGCCGCATTTGACGTTAAGCTGTACAGCTTGTGTAGGTGGGGTGGGCTGAGGTGTGTATCGGTGCTGCCCGAGATTTTCCATCATCAAGAAATTGGGGCTAAGGGAGGTGGCAGTCTCATCAAGAGTGTCGATGGGGCAGGAGAAGACATAAGTAATGCAGGAAAGGATGGAAATGACAAGGACAGGGAGGCGAAGGAGAGGTGGACGACTAATATTCAGTATAGTGCGAGGTGCAATAGCGAGGAATACGTGCGCAGGGGCGTTGGGAAAATGGGACGATTTGAGGGTAGCTTCAGGGCATGGTTTTGGAAAGGTGCAAAGAGGAAGTGGAAAACGTGTCTGATGCCACCGCAGGACAATGGCGCTGAGGAGGGGAGGTAATCTGATGCTGTGAAGCCTTCTAATGGTATTATAGCGTCGGCGTTGAGACCTTTTTGTTTCACCGTGACTACGAGGTAGATACCCTGGTAAATAGATTATTGGGGAGTTGAGATCTCATCGAATCTTTACAGCCCTTGTGGTTCTTGTTTTCTTCTCAAATTTCTACTTGGGCTGGTTAAAGGGTGGGGCGGCGGAAACTTCCCTCCCGGCATACTTTCTACATCGGGTTCCAACACAGCGTGACATCAAGCTTCGAGCTCAGCTTGCAGCTTCGTAGAGTAGGCCAGCTTGCACTTTCATCGCCATTGCTAGACACGCTTAAAGACGACATTCTACTCGGCGATCCAAGGTCTATATCATACGTAGACTCAAAGTGTCATTTTTCTCTCTGTTCCGCTGATCGGCCAAGCTCTTCGCCAGGGCCAGAACCTACAGGTTCTGCCCCTCTCTTCTTCTCGTCGACCATGACCCAAACACCTTCCTATCTCTTCGTCTCCTTGCCCTCGTCAATTGTACCATCTTCTCACAAGGATGACGCTTTACAATCGATACAAGCTGCAATAGACCCAAGTAACGGCACCGTACAGTCTCTGTCTATCCCGGAATTCAAGATCGGCACATTAGATGCGCTGGTACAGCAGGCAGACGGGCTTGGGAAGCTTGATAATACATGTGGAGGAGTGGTAGCGAAGGTAGGGGATGCGTTGAACAACATACTTGACGGCGATAAGAGAAAAGTCGCGGAGAGTAAGGGAGTAGATGACAGTGAGTCCACCATATGTGTAGCCCAAAGCTGCGCCCAAATTTCCTAGAGGAGGTCACCACCGCCGATAATATCTGGAACCTCATGAACTCTAAAGGGCTGACTAGAGCTCTTTAAGTGGTAGCCAGTTTTTACTAACGTTTGGCGATGCCAGAGCCTCTGGATCAGTACCTTCGATCTTTTTCCTGGAATAAAATCAAGTATCGAACAGAGAAAACTTTAGCGGAGCTAATGGATATGCTTCAGAAGGTACGGGCCGTGCTACTGGTTTTCATACTACATTGCGATGTGTCCGCGTCTAGCAAGCATGGATACCGACGTCTCTCCTCTAACAATTGTTGCAGGAGATCACTTCACTCGACAATGATGTCCGGTCCAAGTATAATCAGTATAACAGCACCCGAACCAATTTGTCAGCGCTACAGCGCAAGCAGACTGGCAATCTTAGCACCAAATCCCTTGTCACTATCGTTCCTCCATCTCTCCTCATAAACGAATCCGAGTACATAGAAACACATTTGATTGCCGTTCCTGTTCAAAATGTTCGAGATTTCCTGCGAAGCTATGAGACTGTAAGTCCGATGGTAGTCCCAAGGTCTGCCAACGAGGTGCAAAAAGATGATGAATTCGTTTTGTACAGCGTGGCTGGGTTCAAGAAGCATGGCCAAGAGTTCCTGAATAAATGCCGGGAAAGGAAGTGGATACCCCGAGACTTCAAATATAAGCAAGGTGGTGCTGAGGAGGAAAAGGCGGAGATCAAGAAGGTAGAACAGGAGGAGAGGAAACTTTGGGGAGAATGTTTAAGGATGTGCAGAACGGGTTGGAGCGATGGCATGAGCATCTGGATCCATGTGCTTGTATTGAGGGTGTTCGTGGAAAGTGTATTGAGATACGGTCTGCCAATGGATTTCGCTACCGGAATTGTCAAGGTCAGTATTTTTCATACACGCATATTGAACAAGCTAATTGCCCGTCCAGACGACACCAAAGCAGTCCAAGAAAGCAAAGGCAGGTCTAGATACGGCATTCAATTACCTTGGTGGAAATGCTTTTGGGCGGGACAAGAAAGGTAGAGCTATTAAAGACGATTCATCGGTGGCGCAGGACATGCAAGCCGCCGGCGGAGGTCTGGGAGAAGATTACACAGCATACGTGTGCTACCCGTTGGAAGCTGAGTAACGGGGTCAAGGATCTGCCTGTTTCATGGAGAAAGGAGCATCTGCGGGTATTGAGCGTCGAAATAATTTTGAGCAAGATGAAGATTTTAATCCCTTGCTGCTTGCTGAGAAGGCGGAATCTTAAAAGAACGTAAAGTTTTTGAGGCCGCTTAAAACCACTATAGAGGGCTGAATCAAGACCTGTCTGTGGGTCACGTAGCTAGAGCTATCGAGGCTCATCTATCGACCGCTATGAGTCCTTTTAACTTCGTTATTAAGGGCTTGGTCTCTTCACATGGTCGACGGGACAAGGCTGAGCTGACTAGTCTAAGAGGGGACTAAGCGTGACAGCCGGAGGTAGCCTTGCGGCGTGGCCAAAAAGCACCAGGGCAAGGCGCGTCGAAAATCGCAATTTAAAAGCCCGCTTCTCATTCCTAATACTGCGGAGCACGTAGCGCACTGGCGAGTCTCCTAGCATCACAGTGCCTCTGTCTATTGGTAGGCTCGTCGAACAGCTGTTGAAATGGCTGTAGCTCCACCCCAAGCTTTCATCACCAGCTACGCTCCGCGATTGCGGCAGTACAGCAATGCTTTCATCACTCCGGTAATTCAAACTCAGACGGCAGCACCTTCGGGTCGAACCACCAAGCGCGGAACTGCCGTCATTAACTATGCTGATGATGGGTTCGACGACGACGATTTCGAAGACAGCGAAGGACCACGCCGTCCGACTGGTTTGCGCTCCCTTCGCCGTGAGGACCTGGAGAAGAGAGAACCGCAAGCAGACAAACTCGGGAAGGAGCTCCACTCGCCAGTCGAGACTCAGGGCATCTTTCGAGATTGGATGTATAGGAGAACCGTGAAGCCCACGTATGCCACCGTCCCTTTAAGCTATTGACACGTTCCTAACCGGCGCAGGACCGATCAACAAGTCAACGTCCAAACCCAGCTACCATTGACCCTAATACCTATTCGAATTGACCTTGAAATTCCTGCTCACACGCCAGAGGCACCCTTTCCGCAGCCGAGAAACTCTCTGGACTTGGGGATCAGCCCCGCCAACCCAGCTTACAGACGACCAGAGGCTGCCCCAGTATACAAGCTCCGAGACAGCTTCCTCTGGAATCTTCACGAATCACTCCTTACCCCGGACGATTTTGCTCTCAGCCTCGTTCGTGAGCTCGATCTTCCAAACCAAACAGCCCTAGCAATGTCCGTCAGCAATCAAATACGGACACAGCTTGAAGAATACGCCGGTGTTGCTCTACATCCTCTTTTCCATAATCAAACGAAAAAACCCCAATCACAAGATTCAGCTGCTCCTCCAGTCGTGCCTGCCTACGCCAGTGGTACCCCTCGACCTTTCACAAACGGTTTCTCCCGCGACACAACTCCCAGGCCATCCCAAACAGCCCTGGCACCTCCACCATCCCGCCCTTCCTCAACCTCGCCTCTACCGAACACCCCCATTCCCGCCGACTCTACTCCTCAGCCCACTACTGCACCTACAATTACCGCTCACGCTTCTCCTGTCCCGGCAGATCCCACGACATCAGCCTCCAATGGCGACCCTGACCAGCATTCAACCTCCTATCTGAACCCTGACGACACATACCGCTGTATCATAACCCTCTCTATCTCCCTCTCATCTCTCCTCTACACCGACAAATTTGAATGGTCACTCCTCCACCCGCCCGGTCTCGCAGAGCGCTTCGCCAAAATCACCTGCGCCGACCTCGGCCTCCCCGGAGAATGGGTCTCCGCCATAACGCACGCCATCTACGAAGCGGTCCTGCGCTTGAAAAAAGAAGCCTGCGAAGGTGGTCTACAGCTGAGCAGCGGAGGCACGTGGGGCATGGGCGGAGAGATAGATAACCAGGCCGTGAATGCGGATGCGCAGAGCGGTTGGCGATACGATGCAGACGACTTTGGCGCGGAGTGGGAGCCAAAAGTCGAGAAATTGGGCAAGGAGGAGATCGAGAAGCGGGAAGGCGATAGGGAACGACAGCTTCGCCGGCTGCGGAGGGAGACGGCGAGATTCAGCAGTACCGCGGGGATGGGGATCACGCCGGGCGCGGTGGAGAGGGAGAGGGAGCAAAAGGAACGGGCGAGTTATTTCGCGGATACGCCGGGCACGGAAGGGGATGGGATGGGCAGGGGGGAGAGGAGCAAGAAGAAGAGGAGGTTTAGGAGCTTGAGTCCGGTGGCAAAGGCTTTAGGCCAGCAGGGAATGAATGGGATGGGGGGCTCGGAGCCAGGCGCTGGATGGGGCGGTGCGGGTGGGAGTGCATTGGCGGAGTACGAGAGGGGCAGTTGGAGGTGTACTTGGTGTAGGGTCTGGGGAAGTGGAGTATGGGCAGTCAGGGATGGGCCGATGGGGGTCAGGGTAAGTCTCTCCATGTTTCAATTCTTTTGTCCGTGTCGGCATAATCTCCTCTTGGTGTTTTAGAGCTGCGGTTGACTTGACTCACTAACGTGTCATTCCACGAACAGTCTCTCTGCAATAATTGCGGCCTCCTCTACGAACGGGACAAACGGCTTCCGGTTTGGTGTAGGGACCTGCATATCCACGATCAGCCGCTCACGAGATAAGGTTATTCGATCTAGACATTAAAGGGTTAGATGTACAATTGAATACAGCATATTGAGCGTTCGAATACTCCCGTCTCCGGGGGAAGCTTAGCATGGAATTTCTACCATTATAAATTTGCAAATACGCGCTGTCCAGTGTTCGGTCAATGCTTTTCGTAAGCCATCCCCGTGCGGCGAAATTGGTACGGATCTCTAGCGGCACATTGTGTTCGAGTGCCACAAATCGAGCAATGCGACTGGGAGATGAATGCGAAGGCAATGCAAAGCCACAGGTTAACAAAAGGGAGGAAGGGCCGTGAAGGCTCTGTTCGTCTTCTCGTGGTGCGAGATGAACGAGCTAACTACATGTCATGCTAGCACAACGTTTAGATAAACTTCGCGGAAGCCAAGGAGTAGTATTGACTCACAATGTAGGGATGAAGAAATTGTAATCAGCATGAAGACATTAACGGAGTAATCTACGCTTGGACGGGGAGGTTGTGGGATATGCCTACTTTGGACAAATGAAAAAAGGGTAGAGCGAAAGGAGCTATAGAGAGATGAGCTTGGTTTGGAAATTTTGGGCCGTATGCACTGTGTTTCTATGTTCGATGTGAATGTATGCCGTTGAGATGCACACGAAGTCAGCGCCAAAATCCCTCAAACAGCAGGTTCCATCTCCCGTGTTACAATCCCATCCTCAAACCTGAACTAGAACAATGACACAAATTCCCATAGTTCTCGACCTAGTGGCCTATGTGCGCCTTCCATCAAAGTTCTATATTATTCCATGCCAATCCTGGCCCCGAATCCCTCCAGCCATGTCTTTCCCTTCCTCGCCTCAACGGCCGCCCCCTCTTCCCCTCCCCCCACTCCTCTCCCACACGCCCATCTGCTGAATCATGAAGTCCCAGCTCTTGGCCTCCTGCCTCCTCATCGCCTCCGTCTCCGGCCCCGAGAATGCCCGCCGATTCTCCGCGTTGCACGACGCGATGTACAGCCGCCGTGTACGTGCTTGAGCTGCCGCCTCCGAGCCTACGAGGAGCGGGTCCTCGAGCGGGGAGAGGGGTTCGCTCTCGGTGCGGCATGGCGAGGCGGGAGATTGTGAGCCAAGCGGGCCGCCTGCACCGAGGAAGGACGAACGGCGCGGGTTAGCAGAGATTGAATTCCGGAGGCGTGGTAGGAGGGGCCTGGAGGGGTTGGAAGTGCTGGAGATGTCCTCGTGGCGGGGGGCAGGGTGGTCAGGGGGGATTAAAGAGGGAAAGTTGGTTCGTGAAGGTGAGGAGGGGACGGGGTTGGCCTCGCCAAGCTGTGGTGGTCGGCGATGGGCTACGGCCGTGCGCTTTGGAAGTGGATGGCGATCGGTTCGACTGCTCGAGTGCTGATTCTCGTCCTGTCGAATGCTTCCTCTCGTGCTCTGCGAAGAGTCTGAACTTGTTGAGCTTGATGTGCGCTGTCTGAAGCCGGTTACCTGGCTGGCACCAGTAGTGGTCAAATCCAAGCGTGAAGGGACACGGGTGGCGCCGGCAGTAGCATTGCTTTGTGCATCTTGCGAACGAGGTGACAGGCCGTACAATGGATTAGAATGATACGAAGGCGCCGCAGACACGTAAGACGGGGCCTGTGAATGCACCGAGGAGGTCTCAATATCCGTCTGCGAAGCTTGTCTTGGGCTATACGGCGGCAAAGGCTCTGATGCCGTAGGCTGTGGGAGTGACTGAGTCGCGATCATGTCAAGTGCGAAGCGAAGCGAAGTCTCCTCTTTATGTCTCGGAAATCTCCTGATTTTGATTTCTGCAGGAATCTCTCATGCGACCAACAGATCTGACCCAAATACACGAAACATGGCCACATTGAAGCTCATGCGGCAAAGCCGTCAATTGACAAGAGGTAGGAAATGACGGGATGACAAAGTCTGACACGCGACGTGAGGGAAGGCCCGACGTCGAAGTGGATCAACGGAGCAAGTGGCAGCAAGAAATGTTGACCGGCAGAGCTTAAAGAGATAAGGTTTCAAGGACGGAAGATTGAAGCTCAGAGGAAGCTTAATTAGAGTTAAGCTTAGGTGAGATTAGTGGCGAACGGCAACGGAAGGCTGATCGAGAGCACTGGAAGCTCCCGAGGTTGTTTTCGGGGACATGCCGAAGGCAAGGCAATGACCTGGTCTGTCAGGTGCGTGGATCGGCGCCAGGATGGCTCAGGTACGGATCACGACGGATGGATGGGAGTTTTGAAATGCCAAGGACGTTGTGTAGAGAAAAATCTTGAGGGATTTACAGCTGGAGTTCGGGAATCACCTCGGTCAAGAATCATCGGGAAGGCGAGAAGGGGAAGAATCCAAAGCCTCGCTGTGCACGAACGTACAGACTCGACCCCTGGATCCCAGAGCACGGGATGTTGCCGTAAAATATGTGTCCAGAGGTCGCCAATGCGTTTTCGAGCGCACTATTCACTTGCGACGGCCGAATGGCTCTGCGAGACGGTTGCTTACAGCAACGTTTGACTGCATATCGATCTAAGCTCAGGTTCTCCTCTACACTTTTGGCCGCTATGTCTATGCCAGCATGTCTAAACTATTGGCACACACAGCAATTCATGAGCTCCAAGCATCCCTCCACTTACTTCTTCTCTGCTTGCACCTTCTCCACAGCCGCAAGAACTTTTGGGTACAGAGGGTGGTTGGATTCCAAACCAGTTAGCTTCGTGGTCGCCTCCGCAGCAGGTGTTGATGCCAGAATGGTGGCCAACTCCTTGCTTTCGTCGTCACCTTCGACGTTCTGGAAGCGAAGGGCCATTTCGACACCCTTGATCAGCGCGTCAACCTTCTGTCCTCTCTCTGCCAGCTGAGCAGCAGGGCCAATGAAACGTTCCTTGCGAGATAGCTTCCGAAGAGGAGCACGCCCCACACGGACGGGGACATCCTCCAGGGCAGGGTTAGAGATGCGAGTGATGATTGCGTCGACGTATTTCTGCTGTTCGTCCTTGCTGATGCCGTGCTTTGTAATGATAAGATTCGCGGTTTCCTCGAGAGCTTCGTGAACGACGGCTTTAATTTCTGGGTCCTGTAAGGACTCGTGAATGGTACGAATCCCCTTGTAGTAGCCAAAGTAAGCTGTTGTGGCATGGCTCGTGTTGACGGTGAACAATTTGCGCTCAATAAAGGGCTCCAGGTTGTCTACCCAGTGGACGCCTTTGATTGTTGGATGTCCTGACTTAAATCCCGTGGTTTCGACGCACCACTCGTAGAATGTTTCGATCTTGACATCCATCCCAGCATTCGCATCCTGAGTCGGCACAATGCGGTCAATGGCAGAGTTACCAAACTCAGCCTTGGCAGGCAAGTCCTTCAAGACCTCCTCTGACATGTTCTTAGGATCTTTGATGAAGCCAGCAAGCGTGTCTGTTGCGTTGATAGCATTCTCACAAGCAATAACGGCCAATGGCTTCTTGGCAGTGCGAGCAGTAATCCCCTTCGCAATCACCGGAGCGATGAACTTGAGGATGTTCGGGCCGACTGCACAAGTGATCACGTCCGCGGTAGCAATCTCGTGAACAACTTCTGGCTCATGGTATTTGGAATTGATGGCTCTGTAGTTGTCGATTACCTTGACTTGCTCACCCTCTGCGCCGACCTCTGTGACCTTGTATGAGGATGTTTTTTGCAGAGCTTCGATGAGGCTGTCCATGACATCGACGAAAACGACTTCATAGCCTGGGCAGGGTCAGTACGTTGTTTTCGAAGCAAGGCGCTGGTTGGAAATACCGCTCTCGTGAAAGAACTCGGCAATGAAGCCACGACCAATATTACCGCCTCCGAAGTGAACTGCCTTCATCTTAGAGAGGAGATCGCCGCAGTCAATGAGGTCCAGTAATAGTGAGAATGAATGGCCTACTGCTGCTGATAGGGGGATCGATTGCAAGCGAGGTGGAACAAATAAGACTGAGAATGGGTGAGTTCGAGGGGGTTCAAAGATCAAAAAACTCGGTGAAGAGATCAGCGCCTAAATAAGATGCGGTGTTGAGTAGTTTTCGTGGTGGCACGAGTCGTTCAGCCAACAGAGCACAGTTGTGGTGGGGCAGAAGCTGCCCCGCGGTTGAGCAACTCCAAAAGAGCCCAAATGCTCCATCATTGGCCTTGGACTACGGTAGCCGGGCCGACGCCTGAGCTTCCCGGTCGTGTTGATCCCATCAGAAAAGTCTTTTTCAACAGCGAGACATCCTAACTCGAGAGTTTTCGAGAGCCACATTACGGACCTATCCATCGGACGTGCTCGACAAGGGAAACCTTCAAGACGCCTCTGATCAAGAACCAAGAGAGTCTCACTCTTTCAATCACAAGCCAATCTCTGGCTAGATAGTGCTTGCGTGGTTGACAACGCCAAGGGAAGCGATTCGCCTGCTTGAACGGTTTGCTAGCTAGGATTTGAAAGGGGGCCTTTCGAAGGACAGCCATGACTCTGACATCGAGCGTGACGTCTTTTCGTACTCTGAAGCCAAACCAATTCTCAAGAATCGAAATGATAGAACACGTCTTCAGAGCCAATTGGGAGAAGCGAGAAATTTGAGAAAATTTGAATGCTAGTTCAAAATTTCCAAAAAATCTGTCGTAAAAACAAACCGCGCGAAGCCTACCCAAAACTCCACCGCTCCAACCCACGCCTCGCAGAGCAAGCAGAACCACGAACCTTACTCCACAATATTCATCCAAATGTGTTGGAAGAGACTGCATTCGCAGGTGTCTTTTCTGTGAGTGCTCTTTGCCGCCTAGTACCTCTCCTTTCCTACATATGATTGCTGTCTGCGGTGACCAACAACGCACTCAAAAACCCAAAGGAAGGATGCGAGTAGCATAATCGCAGTGGCTGCCCATGTCATGCCAATGAATTCCTTGCCCTTAGTCGCGGCAAGACCAATTTCGTGGCCGTACTTGTTGATGGCGTTTACAGCTTTAACGATGATCGCTGTCGAGATCGCAGAAGCGATGCCAATGGCGATGAAAGCCATCTGTTTCAAGGTGAGAGGATGCCAAAAAGGTTAGCTGGGAGGCATCTTACAATGTCAAGCCCGAAGTTTAAGAATGCGGTGATTCTGCCACTAGCAACTAAACCCCAGCCTGCTCCAAGGACGGCAAACCCAGCGAACGCAATGCCGATGCAATAGAATACGAACATCGCTTTGCTCGCAACCTCCACGGCCTTAACTGCGTCTTCAATCTGATCCGGCCATTTCAAATCGGTCAGGTTGACTCCCGGAGCCAACTCGCTCTCAATGATAGCAGTGGGATTGAAGTGGAAGAAGGAGGTGCGATTTGAGCATCGTGTAACATTCTCACTTGGGTCAGGAGCGGTGGAGTTGGGCTTGTAGAAACCTTCGCAATAATTCATCACGTGCGCACTGTAAAAGTCCTTAATGTGTAGCGTTCGGGTGATATCGCTTGTCGCGTTGTTGATCAAGTTGTTCAAATCACCCTCAAGAGAGTTTGCAAGGTTGGAAAAGAAGCCTCCATCGCCGTCTGAGGTGTTGAATACACTGGTATGTCCAAGTCGAGAAGCGTTGAGCTGTATCCGTTAAAACCCTGCCCTCTCTTTCTTAGGAAACGAACTTACAGTCAGTAAATCGGCGCCTTGGAGAAACCCTTTACTTGAACCAGCGAAGAGGCATAGCAATGCTAGAATGAGGGCTGCGAGGGCACAGAGGAGGGGAAAGAGGGCGGTTGGCCGCATGGTGGACGAATTCCGTGAGGGCAGAGAAGAAATCGCTTTCTTCTGGCCTTAGTGTGATAATGAAGCGCGACCTTATCGAAATACACTGCTCACAGGACTTGTGCAATAAAGAAATGCTACCAGCGAGTGTGCGCCGGAGAAAGAATGTTGCTGCAGAAGAGTCCTGTTCTCGGAATGCAGATGATATCACGTTGGGGCAACAAAGGAAAGCGACATGACACATGAAACCGGTATTCACCCTGGCAATTTGCGTGAAGCCAGGCAGACCTACTTTTAGTGATGCGGCCTTTGGGGCGTTGTTTGCATGGTGTGGGTGGACACGATTGGAACGTTGACCATGTCTGGCAATATGAAGGCTGGGGTGCGTCATGTTGTTTCAGGGACAGGCACTCGATCCGGTTTTGGAGCGTTGGTATGGTGGCTCTAGGCGCTTTGAAGGCTCGCGGGCGCCTTTACTGAGAATCTAACGCCGTGCGGGCGGACTCCCCGCCCCACTTTCATTTAAGCTCACTCTTGGCATCCTTGGCATCGAACGGCCAGCCTCGCACGGCCTCGATATCCACGCACGCCACGAACACGATGCCTGTCACAGCACACAGGGATGAATTAATATACACGACCGAGGATGACAACGAGATCATGAACACAGCGCCAGTCACAACACACTGCCGAGTACGGGATGCCTCTGACGTGGCTCATGCCCTGCCTTCGAAGCACTACCTCTGCCACGCATCTTCAGCTCACATTATTGCCCCCAAAAGTTGCAATGAACGGTCCGCCAGCTTCAAGCCCCGGCAGCATCTTCTTCAAAGCCGGTCTGCTGTGATGTCTCACCCATCGTCCCTTCTCCAGCTGTCTGGGGGACACGGAAAAGAGCATCAGCCATCTTCGCCACCTGGCTCATCTCAGCCACGTCATGTACACGAACGATATCCGCTCCAGCCTGCACGCTTGCAGTGACTGTTGCGGCAGTGCCCCAAGCCCGCTCGCTCGCCGTGACCGCGCCTGTGATTTTACCAATGAATCCTTTGCGGCTACTTCCCACGAGCCACGAGTATCGCTCAAGTCGCTTATCGTGCCGTAGCTTATGGAAATGGCGAATGAGCTCCAGATTCTGGTTTTGATCTTTCGCAAACCCAATCCCAGGATCCAGGATGATGCGCCACGGATGTACGCCCGCATCCTCAGCCTGGCGTACGGTCTCCGCCAGTTCGTCCGCGACTTCGGCTACCGCGCCGCGCGGGTAATCAGTAAGTGTGGTCATGTTGGACGGGTCCCCTCGTGAATGCATTAAAATAATTGAAACGTTCAGTTGAGCAGCCATCTTAAACATGGACGGATCCCTTTTCCCTCCAGAGACGTCGTTGATGATATCCGCACCAGCATTAATGGCCATCTCTGCAATAGCGGAGTAAAAGGTGTCAACGCTGATTGCTACTTGTTCCATTTCCGGCAGGCTTCTGATATGTCTAATCGCCGGGAGGATGCGGTTCACCTCTTCAACCGCACTGACTACGGAAGCTCTAGGCCTTGTACTCTGTCCTCCAATGTCAATAATTTTTGCCCCTGCACTAATGGCGCTTCGAGCAGCTGTCTCAATCTGCGACATATTGTTCGGGTCAAGAAGCCCACCATCAGAAAAAGAGTCCGGAGTGAGGTTCAGAATTGCCATAATGAGAGTAGGACGATTAGGATTAAGGTTCTTCTGAAGAGGTAGGCGTGGAGATAGATATGTGATCGGGTCCATATGCGATCCAACTTGTTGTTTCGAGGTTAAGTCATCCAGATATGATATTAGAGCACGGGAATCGTACGGATGAGGGAGCCGAATGCTAGGTATTAGGCTTCCAAATTTTCAGCAGACCATTCGACAAGGAACGTATGAATAATACTAACTTGCAGAGCGGACGAAGCACAAACTCTCGCTCAAGCATGAGCTTGTGTGGCACGATGAGTCGTTCATTCAAGACTACTTCATTGTCATACAATAGGATATCTAGGTCAAGCGTGCGTGGACCGTTTTCCTCCGTGCGAACTCTGCCCATGGACGCTTCAATTTCTTGCAACTGGTCAAGCAATTGGAGAGGCTCAACGTCTGTTTCAATCTAGAAGAATTAAAGCCTGGAAGATACCGAAATGTGCCTACTTACCTCACAGACAGCATTCAGAAAGGAGCCTTGGTCAAGCTTATACATTGGCGCAGTTTCGTACACGGCGCTGAATCGTTTT
Organism: Pyrenula massariospora; assembly: GCA_021030905.1. Classification (NCBI taxonomy): domain Eukaryota; kingdom Fungi; phylum Ascomycota; class Eurotiomycetes; order Pyrenulales; family Pyrenulaceae; genus Pyrenula; species Pyrenula massariospora. Next base: position 1,469,402 of record JAGFMI010000004.1, read on the forward strand.
ACTGTAAGCCCTTGGACCATCATCTCTTTTGCGGCTCGCTCGATCGTTCCAATTCGATCCCCAATATTGCTTCCAAGCGCTATGAAGACTCGGTGTTTCGATTTGTTGGTCGTCCATTGATAAGGCCTCCCTAATGATCCTTGCATTACCTGCTTTCCAGAATCTCGATACTTGCCGTCCGTGTCAAGGCTGAGCATCTTCACCGTATACTTTTTCACATCCTCTGGGAAATCTAAGTCTTCTATGGCAGATGGTAGCTGAGTAGCAATTTTGTTCATGACAACCGCTCGCGACTGATCGCAAGGATAAGTATTTCGTCCAAGGTGAGATTGCCACAATTCTTGGAGCTTCCCCTCGTAGAACAAATCTTGAGGCAATCTCACCTTTTCTTCGAAAAATTCAGCATAACGACCCACTTGTTGCGAGAAAGTCTCTGACCCTCGATTTTGCTGGTTTGAGGCTAGGATCGGCCACTGTGATATTATTGACGGGGAAGCGGCAAGTCTACTAATTCCGAGGTGGATAGCTCTGTCAAACCCATGCTGAACAAAGATAGTTAAGGGGTTGTTTTTCAATTTCTGGAAACGGCATTCAATGTTGCGAAACCTTAAGTATTGGAAACCAATGGTGACTCTTAATATCCCAGGAAGCTTCTGAGCGAGGCCATTGGTAATTGACCACGCCCAATGAGGGACATTTGGACTTTGCACGTCTTCCGCCAAGTGAGCACGAAGTTGAGTTTCGAGGAGGTCGATATTTTCACCAGAATCGCCCTGCTTTGAGAGCCTCACATCATATCTGTACACACCATGGGAAGCTAAAGTTTGGCTAAGTATGTCACATTAGAAGAACCTCAGATACAGCTGTGCGATGATTTTCATACGAACGAAGGTTTTTTAGATGATAAGTTTGAACAGTCTGATAAGGGGGTATCAGTGGCTTCAGCGACGCGTCTCGACTTTCGAATTCCTTGTATGTTGCAGATGGCCACTGAGCATAATCAGAAAGGCATCTTTGGTGGTCCACACTTGCTGCTGTGAGATATTTGGTAAGCCGAGACCGCGCGAGGAGCGGTCTCATCCTCTGGCATCAGCACTGGATCTGTCTTTGAATCGCTTGAATCGCGATACACAGAGACGGCGTCGGCAGCTCGGGCGGTCTTGGCACGTGAAGATTTGCCAAGCCCGAGATGGAGGTGAGATCAGCCGAGGTTCGCGGAGCCGCCGCGTCTCCGCCTCTCCACATGCAAGAGAAGACTGCAAAGAGTCCACTCCCAACTCTTCCCGTCATCGTTCTCTCTTTTACATACTTGTTCTAACCCTCAGTATACTTCCTCGCACTTCTTCAATTTATTTAATATTAAAGTAGAGAGATCAAAATCCACTATTCCCACGAGAACCTTACGCGCACGCACCTTCCATCATGTCCTCCCCTCGTAAGCGACTTGATTGTTCTCCAGGGCCCCAACGCTAATAATTATTTACTCCAGAGCAACTCCGAACCACGGTCACTGACCTCCTGAAGATCAAACACCCTGTTCTCCTTGCTGGCATGAACGTAGCTGCCGGACCGAAGCTCGCTGCTGCCGTCACCAATGCCGGGGGATTAGGTGTAATTGGAGGAGTTGGCTACACTCCAGACATGCTCCGGGAGCAGATAGCAGAGCTCAAGGGCTTCTTAAACGACAAGAACGCACCTTTTGGCGTCGACCTTCTCCTCCCTCAAGTCGGCGGTAGCGCTCGGAAAACAAAGCAAGTCTCCCCCTCATACCGTAGTGAAACTTTCCACAGATCACTAATCAAATGTCTTCCTGCAGCTACGACTACACTAAAGGCAAACTTCCAGAATTGATCGACATTGTGATCGACTCGGGCGCCAAGCTCTTCGTCTCAGCTGTCGGTGTACCTCCGAAATCGGTTGTTGACAAACTCCATAAAGCAGGCGTCCTCTACATGAACATGATCGGCCACCCAAAGCACGTCCAGAAATGCCTTGACGTTGGAGTAGACATCATCTGTGCGCAGGGCGGCGAAGGTGGCGGTCACACAGGCGACGTCCCAACCACAATCTTAATCCCCACCGTCGCAAAACTCTGTGAGGGTAAAAAATCGCCTCTCACAGGTCAACCCGTCCAAGTCGTCGCCGCTGGAGGCCTCTTCAATGGCCAATCCCTCGCTGCTGCCCTCATGCTCGGCGCCTCGGCAGTCTGGATCGGCACTCGCTTCGTTCTCTCCGAAGAGGCTGGCGCCCCCGAAGCGCATCAAGAAGCCGTACGTACGGCCGGCTTTGACGACACCGTTCGCACCATCATCTTCACGGGTCGGCCCCTTCGTGTCCGGAAAAATCCGTACATCGAGAATTGGGAGGAAGAGAGGGCACAGGAAATGAAGGACTTAGCCGCCAAGGGAACGATTCCTGTAGAATCGGATTTTGAGAAGATGGGTGATGACCTTGATGATGACACGATGGACAATGCGAGGCCGTTTTTGATGGGCAAAGCAGCCGCGGTGACGAACGAGAAGAAGCCCGCAAAGGCAATTGTGGATGAGATGGTTAGTGAAGCGGTGACGTATCTGCAGAAGGGATCGAAGATGATTGCGAAACTGTGACGACAGTGTGGGAGGGATTTGTGGAGTTTTCTTTGGATCGTCTAGTTGAGACGGCATGATGATTACTTAGAATGTACAGTTAAATTATCATGAAACTCGTATATTGCGTAGCCTTTATCTCATTGATGATAGCCGGTCCTGTTTCAATGCGGGAGAGCCCGTTAAGATGGTATCAGAGCCATCCGCTTCTGACGCTGCTACCATTTTGTAAACATGTCGACTTCTAGGCATCATGCAGTCCGGTGTATCAGGTTTTGGACCACAATTTGGCTAGTAGTTTCTGTTGCCTCTGATTTCTTTGCTGAATGATATTCCACACGCCATTCGTTACCCGTCCAGAGGACATTTTTACAGCACGTCCGGAGAAACTCAGATCGCCACCCATAAATAGCAACAGCATAATTTGAGAATCTAAGCTATCGTCCATGCACAACAACGGCCAATTCCCAAGAACACAGCCCAAGGACAACCAAGCCAGCCAGCCCGACAGCGAATCTATGTGCCCAACTCAGTGTCTCCTTCCTCGTACATGCCAAGATTACCCCGAGGAATCCGAATACAAGCGCCGCACTCACCCCGACAACAACACCTGCGTCAACCTGGAAGACGGCCTTCCGGCGACCGGTTGCCTCAAGCACACAGGTCACGAGCAGTAGAACGAAAGACGCGGCGAAACAACCGATGTATGAGCGGAAGATGGCGGTTTCCCGGGCTTGTTGTTGCGCTGCTTTGCTTGTGCGAGGGGCTGTGAGGCGGGGAGCGGTGTGGTGGCCATGAGGGTGGGAGCGAAGACGGGAGTGCGAACGCGGGCGGAGGATCGCAGCGTCGTCTGATTCAGAGGAGGAGGAGGAGGCTTCATCTACCGAAGCTAGATTGGGAGAGCCTTTGTTGATTTTGGAAAGAAGAGGCTGCCGTGCTGCGGCATCTTCGGAATTTTCATGCTTGCTTAGTGCTAGCATATTTTTGAGCTTTGTGAAGGTGGAGGCTACCACTCTGGCCCCTGGGAAGCTTGGGGAGGCACTAGGATCGATCAGGATTGTGTATGCTTCGTAGTTAGCATTCTCCTCGTCGTCAAACTCATTCCAATAGCGCTCTGGTGGGTTCGCGGTGCTCTTGCGGCGCGACTTACGGCTAGAAGATGCCTTAGGTTGTCGCTTCGGAGCCGCTCCCAAAGTGAGGTCAACGGGCTGCTCACTGATCGAGGTCGCAGAAGATGGCGCTATTTGAGCGGAAAATGCGCCATCGGATGGTCCATCAACGGATGAGTTGGCAGTTGATGCATTCGGTGTGGTTCCCGACGTGGGACGATCCTTGCGAGTTCTTCTAGGGTGGTGCTTTGGCGGTAACTTGTGAATGTCCTGCTCTAAGAGTGACAACCAGACCGGAGCAGCTGCCTTCCCTGAACTGTACAGGATATATATAGCGAAAGCTTCTAGAGAAAAGCCTCTGACCCTTTCGGCAAGGTGACTATCATCAAGGTATCTTACAATCTCTGGAATTTGTGTTCCTTTCCACCGGATCTCGAGAACTCCATGAGGAAAAGATCTACCTTCTTGAGAAGACGAATCCGCCTTGCTGGCAGGAGATCCAATAAAGGACAGAGCGGTTTGGACTGATATATTAGTGTCCAAAATCGCCCACAATCCGTGATCTGGTCCATTCTTAATTCCTTGGAACCGACATCTTTCCATGGTAATATATGACAAGGAGCATAGATCAGGGTTTGCTTTGAGCCAATCCTTGAGTAGCTTCGTCTCTTGACTGAAGGAAACGATTGGAGACTTGGCAGTCTCTCTCGTTTGACCATCCCGATAGGCGCAGTCGCTGAGAAGGCTGTCGACGTCTTTACGCTGACAATGAATCATACGGGGTAGACCATCAATATTCAAGTCTCTCAAATCCACCAATGCGTCCAAATCGTCATTTTCTGTCCAGTAGGCAGCAAGCTTGGCATACAACAGAGATTTCGTACGTGCCTTCTCGATATCACCGATGTTAGCAGAAGTATGGTCCTTGATAAACGCTTTAGCATCATCGATCAAAGCGATACCAAGTGATGTACCCATAGAAGAGGCAATTTTAACAGCGGCGCCATTCGCGCTGGCCTGGCGAGAAACAGACGTTTGTGAATGATCTCTCGATAATGTCGGTGACTGGTTGGGTGTACTACTCTTCATATGGCGCTTCAGGAGGATCTGAACTTCGGGAACACTCTCTGCGGGAATCCAGTACCGTGCCCTACTACTTTTTGGGGACGGTTTGCAGAAAGCAGCATCAAATTCCAAAAGGTTTCCTTGTACCAAGGACTGATCTAGGAAGATTTCGTTATCCATAGTGTTGCTTTTAGAGCTCGAGTCTGTGGCCTCTTGTCTTTTTCGGGTTTTGAGTGCGTGCATTCTTTGTTCTCTGTTCTGCAGGTCTAGCAAAGTGCTACGAGTTTCCACAAGCCGAGATAAGAGCGCATCTAAATCAGGTTCAAGCGAGCCGATGTGTTGTCCCATAACCTCAGCATTGAATCTCCTCTCTAATGTTTGAGACTTTGTCCATTTCCGGTATTTCTTCAATAATTTTCGAAAACCCGTTCGTTGTGCGTTAACATATCGAGACAAAGACTGGATCTCCTCGCCGGTTGCCTCAACATCCTTCACCAGCTGAGCATACCGACGAGATTGGTGCGTTGGTGTCGTACGAGGTTCTCGAAAGGACCGCTGACTTAGTTGCTTCGCTTGACAATCAATATGATCCAGCCTTCGAGAGATCTCGCCGAACTTAGTCTTCGTGAATAGTGCCACATGGTCTAGCTGGTCACGTAGCACGTCCAGCAGGACATTCTCGAGCGTGGACCAGGAATTCGACGGGCTACCTCGACCCGCTATAGACATAGGAGTAGTAGCATTCCTCTCTGTGGTACGTTCCTTGATTAGTGTTTTCATACCATCATAGTCGATATTATCTGCAAATAAGATTAGGAGTATATTCCCAAAGGACAAGCACTTGGTATCTCGGGCATATCAACTTACGGTGGGCCCACCGCGGGACAGACCGTTGCTGGAGAGTCTGTCCGAATTTCATTGCTTCTATGACTGTGGCTCAAGCTAGAACTCAGCATACATGGGAGCAACTGGAGTGGAGATCAAGAACAAGCAGAGGCGTCGCAGAGTGTCGATGGGCAAGCAAGTTCTCGTAATGTTAGCACACTCCTTCATTCAATCCCATGTTGAATTCTGGATAGCCTGATGTGCTGCAAAGATAGGCTTGTAGCAGACAAATTGGCCAGGTTGCAGGAGATGTTGTTGGCTTTGGCTGGTAGCAACTTCACGCAAATTGGAGCAAGGAAAGAAACTTCGTAACAGTGACGATGCAGGAAGAGGGAAAGATAAGGAGACAATAGAGATGGACCGAACGTATGGAGCACCGACGAACGCGATATCTTTTTTACATGGGCTATCCCTGAGCTGTACTACCACTATCAAAATTTCTACCAACAAGAGCCGCGATGGGGCGGGAGCAGGTGAGGAGACGCAAAGAATTGACGGGGGCAGCTGCATCGGATTGTGGCCCCGCCGAAACATCCCCGCTCCTGATCGTAGATGGACATGCTGGAGACCAAGGTTTTTGAAAAAACAAAAATAAAATACTTCCGCAGAGGGGGGACACTCAACAGGGCACGCGACCACTTGCCGTCCAGAGCAGCGAGATCCTTCGGCTGCAGCATGCCGCCTTTTCCGGCTACGCCACATTCGGCAACCTCTATGCTCGTGTCTTTTCCTGGCCCACACAACATCGAACCCTAGAAGTTTGCGCGCCCGCTGAGGGGAGCTAAGCGAGTGCGCTGAACTCCGGCACATCTTTTTAAACCTCCGCCGACTCTTCTTCGACGGTGTGGTTAGAAATCGCAGATATGATGGCTCTGGAAAACCCTGCCCAGGATCTGATCGCGGCTCTCACCGCTGCCCCGCAGACTTTCCTCCAACCCACCGCAGCCCTATATGCTTCCTCTCTCCTACCCGCTAAGCGTCTTCTCGATCCCCTAGCCAGAGAGATTAACCACGCCCAATCCGAACGTCGGCAAGCATTACGCAAGAAAAGAAAGCGAGGGGAATACGAGCAGGGCAGCGAGGCTCCAATCTTGCTGCTGCGACATGTTTACACAGAAGGGTTTGGGGTCGGCCAAGTGTGGGAGCAGGCAAAAAGGATCCTCGATGCTACCCGGGAAGAGCTAGACCGTGATATTAAACAGCTCGTAAACCGGGAGTATGGCAAAAAAGAATTTCAGACGAATGGTGTCCACAGGAAGGCAGGTGGCGATATAGAGAAGGATGAGCTTGTGTCTGATGATGAGGACCAGGCGGATAGCTCTTCTGCAGAAGAGGTAGAGGACATGGGCCCTGCATTGGGAGTCGTTGAAAATGAAAATGGAGAAGAATCGCAGGACTTTGAAAATGAGGAATTGGAGCACGACGACATCGAAATCGAAGACGAGCAACGCTCTGAGTTTCCTGGGAACGATGTTCAGGAAATCTTTGTGACAGATCCAAACGGCTTGAATGACGGCTTCTTCTCCATCGACCAGTTCAACAAGCAATCCCAATTCCTAGAACAACGTGATGCGCTTGGCGAAGATGACGGCGCTGCCAGTGATGAAGAAGACATTGATTGGTCAGTCGACCCATTGGCAAATGATGCCCACCTTCAACCAGGGGGAACAAATGTAGGAAGATCGCGCTCGCAAGATGGAACTTCGAGTGACGAGGAGGACAATGAGGACGACGGACCAACGTTCGGCAAAGCCATCCTGGATACACCATTAAATGATAGTGAATCTGATAAGGAAGAGGGACTAGATGTTGAGGATGCTATGCCTGGTCTCTCTAACACGAACGACATCCGGTACGCTGACTTTTTTGAGCCGCCACCGAAAAAGCTGTCCAAGTCTAAATTAAGGCGCCTTCCCAAAACACAGCCTCCTCCACCACTTGACGACGATGAAGACGTTGAGATGGATATTGAACGGGCTATGTCTGACGTGAAAAGAGATATCTTTGATGACGAAGAAGAGGACAATGAAGATGACAGCGAAGGCTCGTCCAGTGGACAAGGCGCCCGCTCTGTTAATCTCTCAACGCACGAAAAACAGCGTGCTAAGATCGTCAAAGAGATTCAGCGCCTCGAGGTTGCGAATCTGGCTAAGAAGGATTGGACACTCTCCGGCGAAGCTCGTGCTGCTGAACGGCCTATAAACTCGCTAATTGAAGAGGACCTTGATTTTGAGCGTGCCGGAAAACCAGTCCCAGTTATCACGAATGAGGTTTCCGAAGAGATTGAAGACCTCATAAAGCGCCGGATAATAGCCAAGGACTTTGACGAGGTCCTCCGCCGTCGGCCGGACGCAATTTCAGCCCAGAAAGAGATTCGAAGGGGGAAAGTCGATGTGGACGATACGAAGCCACAACAGAGCCTAGCAGACATTTATGAGGCTGAACACTTGCGGAGCACTGATCCCAACTATCGTGATCCGCGGAGTGAAAAGCTCAAACGTGAGCATGCCGAGATCGACCAGTTGTGGAAAGACATCAGCTCTAAGCTTAACACTTTGAGTAACTTGCACTACAAGCCTAGGATTCCAGAGGCGAATGTCAATGTTGTTACCGACACTCCCACTATTACCATGGAAGATGTCCGCCCTGCTGTCGCCGGGGACGTGGGAGACGTCAGCCGCCTTGCACCACAAGAATTCTATGCATCAGAGAGTCGGGGAACGGAGCAACCTGAAGGAGAGATTATGCGGAAGGGAGGCGCAGCGGTCGCAAGGGAAGAGATGACAAGGGAGGAGAAACTGCGAAGGCGGCGGCGCGAGAAGGAGAGATTGAAGAAACGTAACGTCAATCTAGAAGGAAAGACGCGAGAAAAGGGAGGCAAGGCGAAGGAAAAGCAAGATATTTTGACAGAGCTTAGACGAGGAGGTGTGAAGGTGATTGGGAACAAGGGCGATGTGCGAGATGTGGATGGAAGGAGCGTCAAAAAGGGCAAGGTTACCTATGGTGCAGGCGATGAAGAGTTGCGAGGCTCTGCTTTGAAGCTGTAGTTATGAGCCTTGACGAGCTCGTCGACATGTGCATATCATCCCTCCGACAAGCACGCCTTCGTTTCCCAATGAAGCCATCCCCGCTAGACAATGATAAGACTTATGGGCTCTAATTATTCCAGCATCAGCCACATACAAATGCTTCTCTATCGCCGTTTTGCGTATCCAGGAATCATTGTATTGCGCAAGAAAGCAAACCAGAAAGCCACATGGTAAGAAATTTGTCACCCATCCCATCTGTAGAATGGTTAATCACAAAGCTCCCGTTTAGGGTTAGTCCCTTGACTTCTACGGTTTAGCACGTTTGCCGGAGGATGCCGCCGCATTAGTTAGGGGTAATAAGGGGTTTGGGCTGTCCACTAATCATACAATTTTTCCTTCTTCCATCCATCATCGTGATGTTGGCCCAAAAGAATCGATCGATATGGCTCCGCTATGATGACCTTTTAAGAATGCTTCAGCCAATCTACCTGACTAGTACAAGCTCCGGCATGAGGCGAGCGACGGCCGGTAACAGCACACTGATGTCATTCAAGATGTGATCCCATATCGTCGGCTTGCGGATTTGATATTCGAATGATCTCGCGTAGAAGAGTTCCGGATATTTCCTCCTAAGGAAAGACTTGTGAAGATATTTTCGTCTGTTATACCTAAGTTGTTCTTTTGACATCTAATACAAGACATAATGGCTTCAAGAATTGAAAAAGCGAGGGAGATCGTTAAAAATATTCCATGTGGCGGGAATAGCGATTCTCAATTTGAAAAAGGTACCGCACACAATGCTGTGCCCGAGAAAATTGTATTCAGCTGAAATTGTCGTTAAGGCCACCAAGTTCCGGTCCAGTCTTAAGCCCCGCCTGGTATTCAATCCGATCTACCAGAGAAGCCAATCAGCTCCAAGGTTCCCACCGAAGATGGCGGATTCCAGATCTACAAAGCAGCTGGCAAGCTTCATGGCAAGAAAGTCATCATCACTGGTGGAGATTCGGGCATCGGTCGAGCGATTGCAATCCTTTTCGCCATAGAAGGCGCGGACAGCTTGTTTACACATCTCCCCCAAGATGAATCGGATGCCCAAGAGACCAAGCGGAGAGTCGAGGAAGTTGATGGGAAGTGCCATCTGTCGGCTGTGGATCTGAAGAAGAAAGAAAGTTGCATCAAGGTTGTGGAGACGGCTTTGGAGGAGATGGGTGGGATCAATATCTTATGCAACAATGCCGCCTTCCAGATGATGATTGAGGACGTTAAAGGCCTGCCTGAGTAATTCGACTACAATTAATATCCAGAAAAACCGTGCCTCTTTCAAATCAGCCTTCCAACAACAGCCTTTCGTCTCAATTGGACCGCAAATTTAACACAGCGCAGTGAGCAATGAATCGAACCCTTCAACACAAACATCCACCCCTCCTTCCACCTCTCCAAACACACCCTCCCCCACCTCCACCCTGGCGACACAATAATCCACAACGCCCCTCCATAAACGCCTACACCGGCCGTCTCGACTACCCCTCCACCAAGGGGCACCCTCATCTCCCTCACCCGCGCGCCCTCTCGAGCCAGCTCGTCGGCCGCGGCATCCGCGTCAACGCCGTCTGGATCCCGTCGACGAGGAACGAGAAGGCCAAGAAGAGCTTCCACGAGACGCCGATGGGGCAGCCGAGCGAGGTCGCGACGTGTTTTTGTGGTTTTGGCGGGTAAGGGTAGTGCGCTGGTTAGTGGGTAGAGCTTGCATCCGAATGGGGATGGTGGTGGTCAATTCGTGAGTGGGTGGCGGAGGGGGGAATGGGGTGGGATAGGTGGAGGGATTGTGGTGGGAGTCATGGCGAGCGTTCGCGGGGATCTTTTCGTGGGGTAAAGTCAAGCGTGTATATTTGACTCATGCTGTAATATACATAGATAAAATGGGCTTGCTTAAAACTATCGTTAATTACTTCAGAAACTAAATATAGAAAATTCTACACCATAGTCATTGTTCTCTTCACAACGGCATCGGCTTGGTGTTCTGCTAGTGCACTGTCTATCAAGGAGAAGCCCAAAAAAACATTCAGTGCTCACAACTCCATTGATCAGAACTTTGTGATAACATTAGATAGTAATAGTAATCCAGGTCCTATCAGTACATTGAAGAGACTCCCTAAAAACTCCATCCTGCTCGGCAAATGATATCACGCAATAACAGGGGACTGCAAGGCGGCATAATTGCAAGCCATAGTGTCAGTCGTCTCCTCCCTCCTCCCTCATACCCCACGTATCATATGTACGGCATTTAATAATACCGTCTCCTCGCGCCCTTCCCATCAGTACCCCTCATCCTCCTCGTTCCAGCAGCCTTCTCGCCCGGCCTTCGAGTCAAGGACCCCTTGAGCTTCAGCATCGCCCCCGAGATCTTGTCACCGAGAGTAACGCGACGCTTGTGGTGGGTAACAGGAGCACCAGTGGTCGTTGTGGCGTGGTGGCGGTTGCGGCGGGAGACTTTAGGGTGAGTTGTCGTGGTGGTGGTAGTTGTACGAGTGGTGCGGCCGGTGAGGCGACCGAGGAGGCCAGGCTTGTGGGTGCGGGATGAGCGGGTAGTGCGGGCCATTGTTTGGAGAGTTGTTTGGTATTGAAGGGTGCAGTCGTGGAGGATATGAGATTTGTTGTGAGGGTGAAGGGAGCTTCTGCGAGAGGTATGTGGTCTAAGATTGGGCTATTTTTTGTTTCAGATGACTATCGAGGTCGCAATGTTGTGGTCGATGTAGCAAAGACTTTGATGGTCCTTAGTAGTATGTCACGACCGAAGCGAACTAGTTCTTAGTGAGTAGAATCTCTCAATGGAAGTTGTGTTGGCAGCAGAGAGAATAAACTAAGAAACCTCCCAGCAAAGACCCACCTATTTATACCCACACGTAGTACCTTGACCCCTCCACAGCCATCTCACCTTACCTTGCTCACCAAGCACGCGCCAACCAACTTCACAGCACCTTTGACATCACACTCACCTACCCCGGACCAGGCCGCACTGAGCCGTTACAATTCGCGACGTCAGAGCTCACCCGAAACGCTCATCCCGGCTGTCAAAGGCAGGGGTAGGAAGCATGTCACCCACAATTTCTCCGAAGAACCATGTTGGCGAGGGTCGTGTCCAAGTTTTTTGCGACATTCGCTGTGAACAACGGTTTTGGTGATAGGCTTGGCGCTCTTGGCATACGTCAGAGCCTCTAACAAACGCAAATGGTCTGTGCACCGGGGATCAAAGGACGCTCAGCGCGGGGAAGCTCCAACTGTACCTATGGAAAGCACGGACAATTTGTCTATCCGACATTGCTCCAGACGTACCGTGCTGAGCAGAAAGGCCTAGTCTAGAGAGCCTACCATCGCGGAATTTCGTGATCTAAAGAAGTGTTTGCATGAGGGGATAAACGTTCAAGTGCCTTACCTGACTTGGCGAGTCGAGCTCTGGAACACTAAAGTTGGTGAAGAGCGTGATACCTATGAGGGCAATGCTTTTTTTTACAATTTGAGGCTATCTGTAGCTTCGAATTAAACGCGTACAAGTGTCAGTTCTCCCTAAGCCCTATCATCATGCCTTATCCCCACGCCAGTGCAACGCGCCAACCCTCCTACTCAGTCCTGTTCCATCTAATCAAAAGGGTTGGTGCGAGTTCCCCACCAGGTAAGGAAAATGCTGAGGCCGACCGTGTCGACGATGCGCGATACAGTGCCAATAGCAATTTCCTCAGTTGGCCGCTTCTCAACGGCGACTTGGCCAATGATCTGCGCAATGTCAATTTAATACCGATTTTCACGAATATCAGGTGTAAGACTTACCCCTGGAGATGCAGAAGCAAGGAAGACCAGTGCGCCGAGGTACGCAGCACCCTTGTAACTTAAGGTGCCGGTAGCATTGATAAGAGCCGCAATACCGTACGTCTGAAGACCGGCGCCGACAAGAGAGCTTCCATAGGCAGCACCAGCAGACGCGGCCTCCTTGGACTTCAAGAATTCTTCCTTGGTGTTGGAGTTTTTGGCGCGTTGGTAGGTGTCTCCGAAGAGGGGTGCCAGTACGGCAAGGTCAGCAGCGTGAGTGAAGACAGTGCCGAGAGCGATTGCAGACGGCTTGACGGGTGGAAGATCTATGAAGCGCCCAGGTCAGTGTCGTACTTGGGGTTTTAGAAGCTTGAGGAGCTTAGACCAGAGAGATCCAATTGACTCGCTAGAAAAAGTTCCGTAGCACAGAGCGAACTTACAGTTGAGGGTGGCCATGTTGATCGTCTAGGTCTCTCGGCGGTGATTTGATCGGGCTGTGTTGTAGATTCTTTACTTGGATGGAAGCGATGCACTTAAAGAAGAAGAAGGGGCGCGGAGGTCGAGAAGGAGGCGATGGTGCCTGGTAGCGATGACGTTCCTTGCCGCGGAGGTTGGCACGTGGGATGCTCGTCCAATTACCGCGGAAATGATGTCACTTTTCAGCTGTTTCTACGTCTGGCCCAGCCTTGGATAATCGAGAGGACCGTGACTTCGGAGGAATGGTCTGTGAGTGATTGACTGTCTCTGCATGAAGATTGTATCTTACTGATTCCATGCTGCGTTGTTCAGAAGAAACCTTCACTCGAGATCAATGCAATGCCAAGCTTTCCCCGGATCTCCATTCCGTCCATGGGTCGCCCGGCTCCAAACCCCGGCCACTGGATAAGAGCCTCCAGATAAGCATCACCCTGCGTGCCACAGCACCAAAGCCCACAGAAAGACCCGCGTAGGGATAATTCTCTAAGTGTAAGACTGGGCGTGATCACTCACCCTTTTCACTCTCTGGGCTCAATGCCCATGGCATCTCCTGAACCTGACTCTGACACCTCATCCACAAAGTCCTTCAGTGGTATCACCTCCATTACTGAATCCCTTGTATCCTCCCAAGTTCATAAGAGCACTGCTGTCTCCACTGTCTCGCTTGATAACTTGCTTGATCCTCCCCTACAACTGAAAGAAGACCTTAAGGAAGGATGCGGTGGGCAGCTCTGGCCAGCTGGCTGTGTGCTGGCAAGATACATGCTAAAGTACCATCGTGATAACCTTACGGATAAGACAATGCATGTATTTCATCTCTACCAACAAGCCAATAAAATTCTCTTGCTGACAGGAAGGCTAGTCTTGAACTTGGTTCCGGAGGTGGTCTTGTCGGCCTCGCGGTTGCCCAAGGCTGCAACTTGACAAGAAAACTCTACATAACAGACCAGCTGCCCATGTTGCCTCTCATGGAGGAGAATATTCGTTCGAATAGCCTTGAGCAACAAGTAGCGGCGTCAGTCTTCGATTGGGGCACTTCGATACCAACGGATGTAGAAAATGCCCTTCGCTCTTCTGCCAACGGTAAGCCAGACGTCATCCTCGCGGCAGATTGTGTATACTTTGAGCCAGCCTTCCCACTTCTCAAGAAAACGCTGGAGGAGCTCGTAGGAGAAAAGACATTGTGCTACTTCTGCTTCAAGAAGAGAAGGAAAGCGGACTGGAGGTTCATGAAGATGATTGGGAAGACCCTGGACGTGAAGGAGCTTATGGAGGATGGGGATAGGAAGGTCTACGCTCGAGATAATATTCATTTATACGAGATTACTATGAAGAAAATACAAGCGTATGAGAAATGATGTTCTCATTTTCATGCACAGAGTTTTTGCTATGATCTTGAGCCACGACAGAATCTGTGAAGCTTCTCAGACGCTTTCAGTAACTAGATTATCGCCATGCTATGGTCCGTGCAGAAACGTGAACTAAATGCTGAGCTATTTTCCCACAAGAAGCCATTCTAACATCGATTCTCTCAAGAGTCTCGCATCCATAATTCAAGGTTAGTACTCTCCAAACCAATGCCGGAAGGAAATTTAGAGAAAAAGGAGAAAGAAAGAACAGAAACGTCGCAGGGCAATTAGTCGCTATCCTCCGGTTCTTCCTCCACTAACAGTCCCCACTCATGCTCAATCTTACCATACATGACCCCCTTCAAGAACCTCTTCACAGCCATCGCCACCGGACAACCCCCCAGTTCCCCCTCAACGTCACCCTCAACCAACGGCAATCTCACCTCCGTCCCCCGGAAATCGATCTCCTGTGCCGGAGCGACGAAGAACGCGGTCCCACTCCCAAAAGCCTCTTCCAACCTCTTTTCTCTCGCCGCCTCAATCACCTCTTCCATCGTAAACTCCCTTTCCACTACATCAATCTCGTCCAAATCCTTCGATAGGCTTTCTCTAAGCACCTCCAAAACCGACGCTCTCGTAACACCTTCGAGGATAACCCCACCGCCAAGTGGCGCAGTGACGACCTCCCTCCTCCCACTCTGCTTATTTCTCCACACCACAAAGAAATTCGACGCGCCCGCTTCTGTTACAAGTCGCTGCTCACCAAAGAGCCAGAGAATTTGATCATATCCTCTAGCGCGGGCCTCGGATTGCGCAACAAGCGAAGGGCCATAGTTGGCGCCAACTTTAGCGTGGCCAAAACCCCCAGGCCAGGCGCGGATGGTGTCGTGCGAGGAGGCAAGAAGCTTCATGCCGAGTTTCTTTTGCGTCTTCCCGTCTTGCACGCTGCCGGAAAGGCTTGGCGGAATCGCTGGAGCGGCCGACGGGTCATCTAGGGGTGGGAAGAGCACAGCGATGATGTACAGTAGTGCTTCGGCTGGTTTTTGTACACCGATTGCAGGTGCACTGGCGATCATTGTTGGGCGGAGGTACAAGAAGCCCGAGCCACGCTCGCGAGGCAGCCATTTGGGTGCGTCCTTGGCCACAAGATGCTTGATGAGCTTAAGAAGCTCAGCAGGGTCAAACCCGGGAAGTGCGATTCGTGTCGCAGACTTGACCATGCGTGCACAATTTCGGTCTGGGCGAAAGAGACGCATCCGCCCATCAACACCCCGATACGCTTTCAGACCCTCGAAACATTCGGTGGCATAGTGTAGGACGGAGGCGGTGGGCATAAGTGTCAGAGGGCCGTAAGGCTGCAGGTGTGGAAGCTGCCATCCGGTAGATGCTTTCCAGGTAACGGTAACCATATGGTCGGTGCAAACGCTTTGGGACCAGACCTCGGGAGAATTTGGCGCTGGTACCGAGCGTGGAGAAAGATTGGGAATAAATCTGATCCTAGACGCATCGAGTTCTGCGACAGTTGGTCCTTGAGAGTGTAAAATACCCGCTTTGGTGAGTTTTGCGGTTGTCTCTGTGGTAGGCGTAGAGGGGATTTCCACCGGGGAAATAGCTGCAGGTGCCATATTGAGCAATGAAGTGAGTATTGGGGGATAGGAAACTACAGAAGAAGATGGAATTAAGGGATGCTTGAAGAACCAGAAGTATTAAGACTTCAGACGAATGAAGGCAAAGAAGGTGTTTATGAATGGTAGGTTATGAGTCACTTGAGCAAACACTGCTGAGACCTTCCAACAAGGGGAGAGCGATAGATATAGAAAGACAAACATCCAGATATTGCGCAAATGGGCGGTTGCACACGGAAAATCTACAAGGATGCAGTTCCCTTCAAGCATGCCAATTCAGATCTTGACCAGACCGGACAGAAATCGGCAGCGGGAAGCGTGCCGGTAAAGCAGACGAGTGGAGACAGCTCGATATCGAACATGCGAAGAACATTGGAAGAAGTGTAGCCGCTCCAATGAATCGTAAATCTCGACCTGTGATCCCCAACGCCCTTTGGTGACAAGGCCACTTGAGTTGCCGAATTGGTATGAAGTACTGATGGCATGCGCTCAGACCGCGGTCTGCCTACAGCCATCGGCAGAATTTGCAGAGATTTTCCAGAGGCAAGATAGACGCGAAAACTTTGACTTAGACATTTGCAAATAACAGCTCATCGGTCAGGATTGGTTATTTGTTGTCTTCGGAACCCTGGAGTGAGGGAAAGCCCGCGAAATCGGAGCGATTGCCAATCCCGAGGCCAACCGCTACTGGCCGAGCTTCCTCTGTTGAGTTCACACACAAGCCCTCCGGGTACGCCTACTGCGATGCAGAGGTACCATCATCACTATCACGCAAACAAAGTTGCCAAGATACCTTAGCTATGTCTCTACAGGATGGGTCCATTGCGACGCCCACAAATCGTGAGAAATTGGCTACACCATGTAGGCAATGTGGTCGCAATGCATTTTCCCTCTTTAGGCGATGGCATTAGCCGGCAAGATTCTTCATAGCCCGTTTGATAGTCTCGAGCTCTTTTGTGAACGCATGATTCCAAGCCTGTTGTCCCTAGGGTTAGAATATACTTGACAATATAGATACTAAGGCTTACCTGCTCGATCTGCTCCGATGCCTTGGTTGTCTGCTGTGTTGCGTGCTGCAGGGACTGTTTTAAAATTTCCGCTTTGTGAAATACCACTGAAGCAGCCTCCTCATTTTTTGCGTGCTTCAAACTTGCGGACTCGACTGCTTGGCTAAGCTTAGGGGTAAGACTACCTCGTACATGGACGCTTTGCGGACCAAGCACCTCGACGGCGACGGCAATAAGCTCAATGTGAATATCTGCCCATTCACTCCAGAGCTTATCTAAGCCGTCTCGATGACGCGCAACAATCTTATCAAACTCCTTCATGCGTTCGCCTAGAGTAAACACGGTTCTTCCCGATGTTGTAGCTTTCGTCAGCTTGAGCTGCTCCTCGGAAATAGAGGTGAAGAGTTTGGCTTCCCGCTCCTCTGTGATAGAGAATGTTCCTTGCATATCTTCAAGTACCAGATCCACGCGGCCATTGAGACATTTTTCAGTAATTTCTAGTTCTGTCTCGGCTTCCTGGGCTAGTCTTTTGCGATTATCGTCAATACTCTCTGATTTTATACGCTTAGTGATTTTGCCATCAGCATGAAGGAATGAACTTACTTGCAAATTTCTTCGTAAGATCTCTACTGCCAAACGAACCTTTCTTTGCCTCCAAAGTCTTCTTCACCCGATAGGGATTCTGCAGCTTGTAACTGGGCGTGACATTATCCTTTGCCTTGGTGACAGCCGCCATGATTCTTGAATGAAATCCATCGCTGGAAGGTTTGGTGTGAAGTGGGCGTATATTGACACTTTGTCGGCTGGACTTGTGCGGTAGTGAAGGCATCGACACGTCGCTTTGCGTGTTTTGGGGGTTGCTCGACAGAATATGAGACACAGCACGGTTTACAATGAACTAAGAGGTTTTCAAGCAGAAATGAATGATAGAGAAAGAAATGAAAGGGAGAGAAAGCAAGAAGATAGTGCACGATGCGGACAGAAGGTCGGCAACAGCAAACCAATAGTAAAGCAATCATGCCGCGACCGAAAGGAATCGGGAACAGCAGTATCGGCATGAGTTTTGGCAATGAAGGGCAGAGTTGAAAGCCGCCGTGAGCCTGGCTACCGTCGGAGATTCACCTGGAAGGAGCGCACCGCCTACAAACAGCGGTGACGGGGAAGACATCACAAAACGACTGAACTCAGGCCGGAATCATTGTCGGAGAGGTACAGTGCGCAACCATGCCTTTTTGCTTGAGAAGCTCAGCCTTAGGCCCTGTGAGCATAGACCTGGCCGCACCAAGGTATTCAAGCTCTTCACGGGAACTTCGTCCCTTGACGGCAAATTTGGCCATACGAGACGAAATCAAGGCGGTTCCTCCGCTGGATCAAAGTTGACAGCACCAGGAGTTTCAAGGGTTAGTTGGGTTCGTAGGCGGCGCCAAGTAGGTCAACGGGTAGAGAGGTATGAAATACTTCTCACACGGGTCAAAGGCTCCGAAGCGCGAACAAAACGTGTGGTGCGCGCCTTTTATTTTTTAATTCAGGTCATCCCATGCTGCCTCTACTTGTTCTCACTGCTCGACTCTTCCGCAGGAACCAGGACTCCCTTCTCATCGAGTAACTCTGCAAGACTCCCATCCTTGTGCATGCTCATTAAAATATCACATCCTCCGACAAACTCTCCGCCGACGTACAGCTGTGGTATCGTAGGCCAATTGCTATACTCCTTGATCCCTTGCCTCAAATCCTCGTCTTCAAGGACATTGAAAGCTGTGAATTTGGCTGGATCAACACCCTGTAAGCCAAGGATCTGTATCGATGTCCGCGAAAATCCACATTGCGGGATCTCAGGAGTGCCTTTCATAAAGAGAACAACGGGAGAAGATTTAGTCGCAGTGTCAAGGGCTGAGCGGACTTGGTCGGAGAGGCATCTAGTTTGAAACTTTTGAAAGGCGGTGTGTGGAAATCTGGGCGAAAGGAAAGGCGTGGTTCTCGAAGTCGAGAAGATGAACGATTTCGTAGATAGTCTTGCGCGTGGCGCAAGTGTGATAGCTCGACGGAAAGCCTGTCATAGAGCTTTCTAGTCAAATTCTTGGACGCCTCGGCTCTTAAGGTACACGTGGAGCTTACCTGCGTTCTTACTGATCTCGAAATCATCACGAGTGTGTTCAGAATGTAGTATAGGGGAGAAAAGGTCACAAGGAAATTTGTAACATTTTTTGGAGGGAGATGCGGCGAACGGCGGATGACGCAATTGTTGTTGCTTCGGTTCCGATGCGGTAAGGTTGAATCCTCTTCTACGGCAGGGATAACTCACACGCATTTCTTCGGTATTATCTTTATGAATTGGGGACAAGCTAGTACATGTTATATACAGACCTAGGTTTTCTCGACAACGCATTTGGCATGGTAGATAAATTTTCCTCCCCTCCGCCTCTTTTTTCGGCGGCAGACTACCAGGATGATGGGAAACATCACGTACTGCTCGCAAGCTCTGGCTCTGTCGCCACTATCAAACTACCACTGATCGCTAAGGCTCTCGCTTCGCACTCAAATGTCTCTATTAGGATCATTGTTACGTCCTCCGCGGAAAAATTCCTCGTTGGGCAATCTGCAGAGCAGCCAGAGCTTGCTGCATTGCTCAACATTCCAGGAGTCGATAGTATCCATCGGGATGAGGACGAGTGGCATAAGCCTTGGGTTCGAGGGGATAAAATTCTTCACATAGAGCTGAGGCGTTGGGCTGATATCATGGTCGTCGCTCCTCTCAGTGCGAACACACTGGCAAAGATGACGGTAGGCATCGCTGACAATTTATTGACGTCGGTGATAAGAGCCTGGGAAATTCCAGGTGTCTTCGACATCACGACAAATGGTCCAAGGAAACTTATTTTCGTAGCGGTCGCCATGAATACGGCAATGTGGAGACATCCTGTCACTACAAAGCAAATCCGCGAACTCGAGGAAGATTGGAAAGACTGGGTGACGGTCCTGAAGCCAATAGAGAAGAAACTAGCTTGCGGGGATACCGGTGATGGAGCCATGATGGACTGGAACAAGATCGTTGAGATTGTGAAACTCCACCTGGACAGAAGTCCAGCAAGGTCAACTGTTTCTGCTTGACAGTAAGACTACCGACAGTGAATAGCGACTTTAGGATTATCATCCTAAGTTGTCGGTAGTCTCGGCCTTTCAGATTCTTGTCTTAGTTCTTTTGGAGATGCCTCGCAGTTTCCGTCACGGGTGGCCTCTATCATTCAGCTCAACTGCTTGCTCGCTTGACTGACGCCTCATCAGGTAGTCGCCAAGCAGTCCTACAGATATCGTTCCGCCTGTGATCAAACAACCATTCTTGAACCACCACCAACAGTTCCTGACGTCTTTTAGCTGGACCCTCCATATCATTGTGGCGAGCGTAGCGGCACTGCCACCACAGCTAGTAGTGAAAAAGACTGGCCCAGCCCCCAACGCAAATCCGGCCGCGACGAGTAGTCCAACTTGGACAGTGGACATGACAGAGAGGACAAGTTTGGTATTGTGTTCGTGGGCCAAGGCAATCGATTTAATACCTGCAGCGGGGTCGTCCTTGATGTCCATGTGTGCATAGATCATGTCATATACAATTGTCCAAGCCCAGCAGCTAGAGTAAAGCGCAATGGCGGATCCTAGTGCATTAAAATCAGAAAATAGGTCGATTCCAACAGCAGGAAATCCCACAAATGCACCCCAAGAGAATGCTAGACCAAGCACGGCTTGAGGATAATTTGTGACCCGTTTTGCTAAGGGGTATGTGGTAACAAGCAGAAGGCTAGGCGTGGCATAGAAGAAGCATGCGGTGGGAAATTGAAGCAAGACTGCTAGACCAGCTAACAGCTCGAAGCTTGTGAAAACCAGTCCTTGAATCGGAGTAATAGCACCACGTGCAATAGGTCGAAGCCTTGTCCGCTCGACATGACGGTCGAGGCGTCGGTCCCACAGGTCGTTAATGGTGCATCCTGCGCCGCGCATGATGAGGGCTCCGGTAAAGAAGAGTATCACCGTAAAGGCCAGTTGCGTAGGGGGAATCATTGGATCGACATGTGGTGCTGCAAGTAATGTCGAGAAGAGACATGGAAAGAATAGGTAGTACGTTCCGGCTGGCTTGTCGAGGCGGGCTAATTCTGCATATGGCACCCATGCGGTAGGGAGGAGGGAAAGCAAGCCTTGCTTTGGAACTTGATATAAGCTTTGTCGCACATTTCGAGCAGAGACTTTGCAATCTCTAGCTGAGCTACCCGCAGGATGTACGATATTCCGGAGTGCTTGTTGACGGGTCCGAAAATATAACCTTGAGAATAGCCATTGATGCCGCTGCTGGAGACCAGTCAAAGGGGAAAAATCATGTAATCTAGAACTAGCGCTAGATCTGAGAGAGTAGCGGAAGGGAAGTGCTTCTTTGAGGTTTGGGTGACAGTAGAAGAGCCGGGCGTTGCGAGGGATCGCTTTGCACATGGACCAAGTTTGAATCCTTCTCAAACGTCAATGCCTGATGCTAGGTCTTGAAACCCCTGAGCTGTACGGAGGCTTTTCGATTTCTATGACTACCCCGCGCTCTAAGAAGCAATTTTGAAGGTATTAGCGAGAGTGAATGTTATTTGACAAAAGAGAGTTTTGACAAGGCTGAGGCCCTTCCTGGCGCCAAGAACTCATCAAGCTTTCTCCAATTTTCGTAGTACTGCCTGATCGCGTCGCGAGATCGCCCACCATCTGTAGCTCCGTTACTTGAGGTGGGCGCAACAGCTGCCTTCGGCGAAGAGAAAGATCAATGTGCACAATCCTGAGGATGCAGGCATGTGCGATCTTTGTCGAGATATCAAGCTCACTTCATCCACCCATTTCGTCACTCTTTGCGTGACGCCCCCCACCCCCGACACCCTGATCTGTGGAGACGATCATTGTCAATGATATGATTACCGAGCCGGGGAATATTCAGTGCGCACCTATCAAATCAAGCACCATTTTTCATTCGAAGTCGAGATGCCTGCAGTACGGCCATGCGCGGCCTTCGAGCCAATTTCACCAGATCTCGACCTGGCTGCACTTGTCGAATCAACACCGAATTTTGAATATGTAGTCCGAATACACTGTGATATGATCGATGCACAAGGGATCCAGGCATTTGAAAAGCTCGTCTTACTACATGTCGTACTTGGAGGAAAGCCGTTGGTGGTTGAAGGCTATCAGGACCGGCTGGATAGGTGGACCTTCGCTTTACAATGGCTGCGCGACAACTGCTCACAAAAGGTGGAAAATGCTCGGGACCTCACTAAAAGGTCAAATTTACCCCTTTCGATCGGGCATTACCTGAACAACATGGCGCTTCTCACCAATCAGTGGACTACCAAAAATTACAAAGATCCTAATCGCCAGCGGATCTACCTTAAAGACATCGATTGTCCTCAGATCTGGCACGATAAACTACGTGACTTAATCCCTCTGGGTCTTTTCTACTTGAATGACACAACTGGCGACTATGACGGTGTTGGTGCAACAGAGGAACCTAACCCTCGCGGGGGGACTCGAAAAGGTCGTGGAATTGCAAAAGCAGGAGATTTGATGAGCAGCTTACCACCAGAGATGCGTGCAGAAAACATGATGTGCTATATTGGCCATGAGGGAACTTATACCCCATGTCATCGAGAGATGTGTGCAAGCTTGGGGCAAAATGTCATGGTCGAGACATCAACAGGGTTAATGGAGGACGGAAAGCCAACGAAACCTGGCTCATCAATCTGGTTCATGACAGAGTCAAAAGATCGCCATCTTGTTTCTGAATACTGGCTCGGAACTTTGGGGCACGATATCGAAATCGAGGACCATTTTGCCCAGATCAATGGCTGGAAGGCTGCCCCTTTCAAGACATATGTTGTCGAACAAAGGGTCGGCGACTTGATCCTTATTCCACCGCTTGCCCCCCACCAGGTTTGGAACCGAGGCACCCGAACCATGAAAGCTGCCTGGAACCGCACCACCGTGGAAACATTGGAACTGGCGCTTGACGAAGCTCTTCCACGAGCCCGTATGGTTTGTAGGGACGAGCAATACAAGAACAAGGCTATCGTCTACTATACATGCCTTAAATACTCTCGACAACTGAAGGTGGCGGACAAGGAATTGAGGAAAGTTGGCTCCGACTCAGACCCAAAAGTCAGACAACTTCACAAAGATTTTCGACGTCTACACTCGCTCCTCACCAGGATTTTGGTCTCCGAGAGCTTTCTTCTTGATAACCAAGAGAAGAATGTCGAGTATGTCCCCTATGATTCAAACATCACTTGCTCTTATTGCCGGTGCAACATATTCAACCGATTCCTCACGTGCCCATCTTGTGTTGGAGAGGCTCCGGATGGCTCAGAGGACACATACGACATTTGCATGGAATGCTATGCGATGGGTCGGAGCTGTGCGTGTATCTCAAAGCTTCAGTGGGTTGAACAATTTGACTGGAACGATCTCACGCAGAAGCATGACTCGTGGCGACATCAAATTATCCAACATGAGGGTAAGATAACAGAGAAATCTCCTGGGGCAATGAAGACGGAGGTTCAGCGGCTAGGAAAGAAGACGCTGGCCCAGATCTGTCAGCTAGAGCTGAAGAAACGTCCGTGGAGAGACATTACAAAGCCAGAAGCTCAAGATAAAGACAATCCAAAGGTCAGGGAGACCATTGTTGATGATCAAGGCAATGTCACGAAGCGCAAAATTCGCAGGACTGAGAAATGGGAGCGCGAACATAAAGCTTGCCATATTTGCAAATGCAAAGAGCCTACATGGAAGCAAGCTCAATGTGCTGATTGCGGTCAGTCGTTCTGCTATGGCACACTGTTCCGAGCTTTCGACATTATGCCTCAGGCAATTCTCGAAGACTACCATTGGACGTGCCCGAAATGCAGACAGATTTGTCCTTGCCGAGATTGCACCAGGAAATCAGGCAGTAAACCTTACGAGCCATCAGGAACAGTACCTGGATGGGACACAAAAAAGATCGCAGATCCAAGGAGCGTACAAAGCCTCGTCGATTTTGGTCAGTCGAACATGAATTGGGTGAAAAAGGCAGGAGACGATCATCCTCGTGACACTCGTCGCCTTGACAAGAAGCAGAAAGCCGCCGAGGCTGCCAAATCCAAAGAGCCTATCCTCAACGACGAGCATTATGACAACGTCGACCACAATTTGTTGAAGCTTGCTGAACAAGAGGGCATTACCCACAATGGCCCCCCGATTGATCCCGCTCTCGGTGATGGTGGTGTGTCCCCGTCCGACGACGACGATTTTGAGAATGATTCTCAAGATTTCAATGAGGATCCCGAGATACCACATTACAATGAGTTTCGAAATAGGGGTCCACCTCCGCCGCAATTTGTCGTCCCTGCTGGTGGAGTCATGCGTGACGTGGAACATGCCTACGACAGCACGGAGGCGATAGTCTACGATTATCCAGACCCCGAACTAGGGATTTCATTCGCGCCACCCGCTGAAGCACCACCTCCACCCACATCAGATCTCCACCCTGGATATGAACCAGCATATATGGCACCCGAACCAGCGACAGACGACTATCATCACGATAGCAGTCCAGCTCCAATCGAAATGATTCATAAGAAGCGCAAGCGACCAAGCGAAGTCCATTTGGCGCGGAAGAAATCTCGCACCGACTTTGAAGGCAACCAAATAAGTGTCCCAAAGCCACTCAAACCAAGTAGAAAACTCATAGGAATCAAAAAGATTCGATCTCGTACAGATACGCGAAATATTGATGGGAAACCGTCATTGCTCGTAAAGCTACCGGTGGATAAGAATAAGCTTACCGAAATCAACAGCCAGGTTGTTATTCGTGATCAGGCCCTATCTGAAGCACCAAAGATTGGCTCGGATCTCAGAGCGCTAAATGTCACTGGTATGACAGAGGAAGATTCGTCCGCTGCAGCCGCTTCCCGTAAACTAAGGATTGAGCATCAAGATGATGATGAATTTGCCCCTTCACGAAGAAGGGACCGACGCAAGGATCGGACGGTCCCACGGGATTCTCCTACCGGAATTGGTGCAAGCCGACGGCAACGAGCGAAAGTGGTTGAGTATGAAGACCCCTCCGATTTGGATGATTTAGAAGATGAGGAAGTCAATCGTACCCGGCCATCACCACGAGACCATGCAAGATCAAAATGGTTAGAAAGGAGAAGGCAGATGGATATCAGTGACGCCGATGAAATTCAACCAGCCTCGGTGATTATCAATCCGACGTTACAACCGTCGCCGGATTTAAGTAGCGAGAATATTGTTGAGGCCAGCAATATGGAGGATATTGCTTCCGCAGCACTAGCATCAGCCGCAAAACAGACGCAGAATGGTATTCGGCCACCTCAGTCTTCGGAACAGTCGCGTGAACCCGATACAGCATCCACAGCGAAAGAGAACGTGATCGCAGCGAATGGTCAGGCAATGATGTCGGGGGGTCTTTCAAAGCCGGATAAGTCTCGGATTACACAACAGAGCCGGCCCACCTCGAGGTCGAAAGTTGTTCCTGACAAGCAAACCGAACCAGCACAACCGTCCCACGCTCTTCAAAAGAAAGCAAAAGACATATCCATGGCTGAGCAGAACTTGCGGGCTAAGCTTGCCGCAGCAAGCTGGGCTCAGGGTGACAGTACCTATGACAGTCTTGAAAGCGATTCCTGGGATGACAATGCCGTAGTTAAATCTCTTCCAAAACCAACAAGCAAAGCTTCATCTAGCTCGTTACGTCCTAAGTCAGGACCACGGCCTACTATGTCAAAGGAAATCAACAGCCTCAAAGCTACGCCAAGTGTGGCCTCCAAGAAGAAATTGCTGCCGTCATTCAAGAAATCTATATACCTTGAAAGTGATTCGGACGAATCTATGGACGAAATACCAGCGACGGCTAGACCCAAGAAGTCCTCCAATAATGCTCAGCTTAACGTGCCTTTCAAAGCCGCTTTAGGAGCACGACCGCGAAAAAGCATGCCGTAATTTACTAAGGTCATAGAGTCAGGAGCTTCTCACGAGTAGAAGCGCAGGTTGATTAGGAGATCTCTTTCTAACATAGGGCTATGAATGGACGAGGTCAGGGAACAACCGGCGGATTGGCGTTGCTATGAAGCTGCCATGTCGGAAATCTGCTTCTACCAGTGCCGTGGTTCAGGTGAATTTGCACCAACGTCTGTAGTAAATATCTAGAGCTGAGGGATGAACATGACCCTCCCGCCTTGAATAAATTACAGTGAAAATGATTATCTTTCCGTAACAGCCTGCCAGTTTCTTCAGGATCTTTTCTAGAGCCGGGATTCTCGCGGGCCATATGCGTATCAAGGCATTCGAGATTGACATATGTACCTAAGTAATAGAACGTAGCGGCCTTGGCGAGCCTAAACCAGATAGAGTCGCAAGCTTCCGAGTCTCCGGGACCGGGAATAAGATTTCTTTGATGGAAGCCGCCGAAGACAAATTTACGACCCGGCGCTGGAGCAGATCCTTTCATCTGTGTCAAGCTGTAAAATCTACTGTCAAAATGAGCCAATAAATTGTACTCTGCATTGGCCGTCGTTAATACCTTCCAAAAGCTATGCAAGCCGCCCGACCTTCTCACCATAGGCTTCTGCAGCAGCTTCCAGAGCTGCGCAACCTGCTCACAAGGCCGACCAGACTTTCAAAGCCTCGGCAACACCTCGCTCGCAAGTCACACCCGTTACAACAATCTCCTGGGACACGGTCTTTCTCCTTGAGAACCTCCTCGAGAACCTCCCCTCTCCCCCCAAACACAATCACCCGAACACTCCGTACCCGCCCATCACCCAGGTTCCAAACCACCGCCTCCACAACGTCCACCGTCACTGAATCCTCCCCTTCGCTCTCAGCCCGCCTTAAGAAGCTCTCCCGTGAATACGGCTGGTCCGCGGTTGGTGTCTATTTCCTCCTCTCTGCGCTCGACTTCCCGTTCTGCTTCCTCGCCGTCCGGTGGCTTGGGACTGAGGTCATCGGTCGGTGGGAGCATTGGGTGCTGCACAATGTGAAAAGATTGATACAGTGGCCGCTAGGGGGGGCGGGGAAGGAAAAGGTTGATGAGGTAGGTCAGGAGATGAAGAGTAAGGTTTTACCGGTTGAGGAGGTGACCGGGCAAGGTGGGGCGAAGAGGGTGTTGGAAGACGATGAGACGGTTATCTGGGATCATGGAGTTGAAGAAGCTGAGAAAGCCAACAAGGGAGACAATGCAAGTGAGTGGGCCGTGCCGTGTCCACTGAATGAGCAGATACGCTGACATATATGATGATCTGTAGGTCTTTGGACGCAACTTGCGCTCGCATACGCCATACACAAATCATTCATCTTCCTCCGAGTGCCCCTGACAGCAGCCGTGACACCGAAGGTAGTCAAGACGCTGCGGAGCTGGGGTTGGGACATTGGGAGAAGACGGCCAAAGCAGATTGTTTCTGGGACGGGTGTGAATGCTGAAAAGACAGGCGTCAACACCAGCAGAAAATAGAAGACGCAAAACAGGAAGAGAGATGTGGGGGTATATTGTAAATGAAAGATAGACTACTGCCTGGTATGTACACAGCGTCACTCTACTCTACATTGGAATTTTTGCACATAAGTCAAACAACCTACAATGGAGAGATGCGGCTGATTTAGTTCAACCTATACATAATCTCAAAATGATCAACTCTATTATTTCTGTATGCTTGTGTTTAATCCGAGAGATCTTCCAGCGATCAGTCCACCTGGACCAAATCACGCGGAGAGCAAGTCACAGATGAGGGAACATAAAACGACATGCATTCCTCCCGAGTCATGTAAATCGCCTCAGTACCATTCGAAACTTCTTATTAATGCGATATCTCAATTTAAATGAGGTACAGAACGATGCTCCCCAACAGTACAAGGTACATCGACTGTAAACACGGCAGCGGTACGTGACGAAAACTGGCATTTCGGCAGGGACCAAACCATATGCACGCTTTCCACAGTCAAATAAGTCAAGCACTCCTGCTCCAAAATAAAGATGGCCTTTGAGAGTAGTGGCAGCCCGCGCTTTAAATATGAACCATTAGAAAGGCGAAGGAGGTGGTCCGCATGGTCCTGGTTCGAAACGTATCTTACCTACAGAATTGAAGCGAGAAAATACTACCTCGAGACCAAAATCACACCATAGAGATTCATCTTGTCCCAGCCACAATTCCATTTATACGTCGGTAACCTTGATCCGCTTCCGCTCGATAATATCGTCAACCGTATCCAAAGTCCTGACTGCTCGGCGCGGGTTCTCCAGAGCAATACACAAAGAAGGATAATGTCTCTTCGGACCATGAAAGGACTGCTGTAATGTCCTAGATCAGTCCTGCAGAACTCTGCCCGCGATATACCCAAGTATCTTGGGACTGGTGGCACTAATTAATCCTTGGGTGTAGAAGCTGTGGTTGCCGGCGAGCTGACGACAGAGAAAGAGGAGGTCCGTATGCATGGTATTCATATCTGAAGAGGCTATCGGTCGGGATGAGAGTTTCTGGGGGCTGGGTATGTCGGAGGTAGGTTGGCAAGATATTTCAAGGGTGTAGAGCGTTCGGGAAGGAGTTCTTAATGCAAGAAACTTGGAGAGGTCTCTCTGAGTACTGTGATTTCCTCGGCCGCGCTGGTAGGATGGAATTTTCATAGTGCTATAAATGAAAAGAAGGGAAGCAAAAGTTAGGAAATCATTTGTGGAACTGGGATTCTAGGAGATGGAATGTTACGACTATGCAGAAATTTCAAGAGTCTATTATATTAACGCAAAGAGGTAGAAAATCACTAGATGTTAAAAGTTAATGTTTTCTTTGATTATATTGAGTTGGTTGCAAGAAATGCGTTTATTTTTCATTCCTGAGATCCTGAAATGGGTCGGCTTGGTCATCGTCCAGCAACTGTATAACTCTGCCGTCTTCGGTCTCAAGACTCCATTCCATCGTCTCAAACTACATCGTGAGTGTATAAGTGCATATCCTCATGTATTGTGATCACCTGACTTACTGTGCCTAGTCTCGTCCTCCGTATACTTTTGAACCGATTCTTCCCCTTCCCCTTGGTGCCTTTCACCCAAAAGCTGATATCAATAATTCCATGCAACTGATTCATCTGTCCTCTGATCCAAGGAAATTTGCTTGCAAAGTATATTTCATCCCCGAGGAGCTGTCTTGCTTGCTCATTGATGCGCAGCGCGTACAGATTGCTCGCGACTACACTGGAGGAGGACTTCTGATAATTGAAAATAGCGAGCGAGGATATGGCAATTGCGACTATAAAGAAGGGCATGGTCTTGAGCCATATTCGTTTAGGTTTCATGTCTGGTAGGGCTCGGTCCGGCCGTCTTTCGAGGAGGGGCCCGCTACCCTCTACAGGCGCGGGAATTTCCTGTCTCCGCAGGGAATTTGTGAAGCTCCTCCTGGGACATCGTCGAGGTCGTATATGTCTGGGTAATTGAAGTAGAGGGGTAGACTTTGTGGATGAGAGAGCTTGTAGCGAGAGCGGAAATTTTTGTCTTTCAAGGGCACGGAGTGTGTGACTATGGAATGCCATGACTAAGTTGCAACTTGGATTGCGCTGACTTGGACTTCAAAGAATTACCTGTGGAAGATGCTCGTCGCCATTTTCTGAGTGTTGAATAACGTCGAAGTCAAGATCGAGCTGCATTTTCACTTTTGTGCGTGGCCGGAAAAGCTCCGAGCTCGTGGCAATAAGGAAAGAAACCCATGACCTTCGGCTTTTCCCAGGCACCTTTCTCACAGGGCACGGTGGACGAGTGCTGCTTCCATGACTCCCAAGTTCGTAAATTGTCCACGATGGCCACCGCACGCTTGCGCAAGACCTTCAAGTATCCAACCGACGCAGACTTTGACAATTCTCCGGAGGAGCTTGACGAACAGGGTATGATGTCTGCTCTATGGCCTGCCTTCACATGTTAAGCCTGCAGCGCAGAACAGGAAGCAGTGATCACAAAGCTTCGCAAGGACGACGAGGCTCAGAATGAGAAATTCAAGGTCAGCACCTGCTTTCAAGTACATTCTTGAAACGTGGAAGTGCTGACTTCACAGCTTTTTTTCACCCTTCTTCCCTTGCCATGCATTCTCCCGTTCCTACTCTACATCTTTTCCAGCTCGGTCACTTCTCAACCCTCTACACAGATATTTCTCTGCCTCCTTGGAATTACTTCACTGTTGTCAACTACTTATCTGTCTCATACTACACTACCTTCACTTCGTAAACCACAAATTTCGCATCCCAGAGCGCTCCTGCGAGAAGATGAAGGTCCTGTGGAAAAGTACCTCCCGTACCTTAATGGAGGTATTTGCCTCCTCCTAGCTTGGGCAGCGTTGATCCTCAAAGGCAACGGTGACCATGGCACTATGGCAGAGGTGTTCTGGATCTGGTGTCTTATACCCGGTGGTACGCACCTTCTTCTCGGGGCTAAAAATATTGATCGTTAGCTTAAAATGTAACAGTCACAAATTTCGTAGTTTCTATTGCAGGGCGCTGGATGACGGATGTTGATATACAGAGTCTTGAACGGTTAAAGTACGATTACAAGGGAGCCTGAAGCAATAACAGTACACCAGCTTTGAGACTATTCGCGTCGCTATGTACAAAATATTATTAGAGCCATTTCTTGGAGACAAATATTTGCAGCGGCTGTTGTGCCTTGCGACTCAAATCTTATAGCACCGGCCCACCACCTCTTCGACTAGAAGCCGCCTGAACAGAGATCATTGTTCAGGTCATCTACATCAACGCCCATGTCCATGAAATGCCAAACAGTCCAACCAAGAAAGCTGTCACTCCAACGCGTGTGCTTGCAAATACCTGGGATGCCCCTGAACCCGAGCTCGTGCCGGACGCCGTAACGGTAGGTGATGAAGTGGTCCCAGTGGCAGACGACCCAGCTGAAGAGCTGCTAGAGTTATCATCACCCGAGTCATTGTCGTCGGAATCCTGATTCGCTGCAATGACACCACCACCTACTGCTGGCGGGGAAGAAGAATTAGATGTTCCTTTCGCGGCGGATTTGTACGCTGCGAGGGTGTTTTGACCGGACCTGTGAAACGTATTTGTTAGCTCTTGACCTTCAAGAGGGATGTAGATTCCTTACGAGGGTGGGTTGACGACCATGGCCATGCCATTTTGGCAGTGCGTGACTTGAGAACAGTAGATCCACAGCGGATCTGTGGAGTTAATGGTGATGGTGAACATTTGATTCTGAATTTTGAAAATTGTCAGCAAGAACGATTTTATTGAAAACACGGAAGGGCAATGCTGCTCCAAAAGACCGAGGAATTGGACAAGGTCTTTGGCGATAATGTCTAGGGGCTGGACACTTACCCCCTCTCCGCCTTGCACGTTCATGAACCCGCTATAAAAGCTTCCAGCAATTGGTTGACACGGTTGATTGAAAGAGCTTTGGGCCACGCTGTGCCCCGTCGGATAGAAATGGAAGTTGATCTTGTCGCCAAGCTTGGCAGTGACGGTATCCGGGTCAAAGACGAAGCCATTTTTACCGACATCTACATCATGGACGCCGCTTGTGGACGAGGACGAAGGCGCCGAGGCGGAAGAAGACGAGGACGAAGAGGAAGAGGCTGGGCTACTACCGTACTGTCCTAAAGTGAACGGGACGAAAAGCTCAAAGAGGAGTACGGCGGAGGAGAGAAACATCATTTTAAAGGCTGAATAATAGGGTGATTCGCGACAGAGGTTTTGAACACGAAACGGGAAGGCAGGAGCGATGACAATGCTTGACAATGTCTCGGCCTTCCCAGATTGCTCTTTATAGCTGCTTCAAGAGACCGACAGTCTGGCAAAGCTTGATACACCACGCTGAACAGCGTCCAAAAGAGGAAGGTCTAGAAGAACGCGTAGCCCTCGTCTTGCCTATTTGAAATTTTCTATATTTGCTGTCAAGCGATAAAAGTAGCGCAGCGGAAGCTCCAGGAGAGCCAATGTCGGTGAAGGCCAACAAGTACCCTTTACGGAAAAGGCGCTGAAGACATGGTACGTCTGGCAAGATGCCAGTGAAGTCGATTGCTAGCAAGCCTCCACCATGACGAGGCCTGCCAAATCAGTAAGGGGAGACCAGACGCGCGAAGGGGGCCGATGTAGCAGACAACACTGCGTCCGGCGTCCCGCCGACACAGCGGGACATAGGGCTGAACGGGTTTCCCGTGGAGCCGCCTTGCTCAGAAAACGAGGACTGCATTACAAGAACGCAGTACCGTCTCAACAAGCTGACCGCAGTGGATTTTGACGTGCACTGCGCTGTTCACCCCTTTCGCTGTATTCTGTAATCGTCACATCTCAGTTCCCAATAAATCAGCTCTCTGAGAAACGTTACGATCACAAGGGCATAGACGGACAAGTCCCACGGCATGCAAAGGCTAAGAAAATATTCTGCCCGCCCAAAGAGACAGGGCTAAAACGCGCGCCCTATGCGAGTTACTAATCCCATAAGCTGACCGCCAAGCTGGTAGCGATGACGCGTCAAGGTCGCAAGGCTCAACCAGACAGCCAAATAGAGCAGTAGAAACAAGAGTGGCCTAAAGAACCAAACCTGTTGATTACAATTTTTGAGGCGTCCAAAGAAACAGGGAATCATAGGATTGTGTCGAAGACTCTATGGTCATTCGCTTTCCTAAAGTTCAGCCTCGCACTGTTATCGTAGCCAAAGAACGACGTAAAGGCTTACTGATAGGCTCAAGGGACGGAAGACTCAGCTTGATGATAATAAAGCGCATCAAGGAACGCACCTTGTGCTGCCAGATTGTTTCAAAGCGTAGACAATCTTGTGACCTACAAAGGATGCAGATGTTTTCGAATGCCATGAAAGTCCAACCAGATTCCTCGTCTGCAAAAGAGCCACGGAGGCCATCGGTAATTACTACTGGTTTAGCGCAATTGCTGTGTGTTCAAGAACAGAGTGCCTACCCTCTTATAAACTCAGAATGTCGTCGGCCTACACAGGGAAGCTCGTTATCCAAATGAGGAACATCAAAGATGGGTTGTCGTCTAACAGAGCGCAACAGGGCAAAGCGCTCGGGCCAACGCTAACTTGATGTGAAAAATAAATCCCGGACTCGTCGAGCTCAAGCTTCTCGTTTCTCAGGCTTGGTCTCACGCCAGGATGGTGCAACAACAGCTACAGCTTACTCGGTAGTATTTCTCGATTCTTTCCTGCTCAAAGGCGTCAAAATTGCTATGAAGCCTAGAACCTCTTCCCGCTCTCCTGTCTCCATACCCTCCCTTCTCCAGACATCCCACCCTCAAAGATTATCCCCTAACTCCTCTCTCCGCCTCCCCTATCGCCATGTCCAATCTTCTCAGAGACGAAGCATGGGCATCCGCTCCTTAGCAAAAGACCCGTACCACAACCGTTTCAATAATCCGTCCCTTCCCTCACCTCTACTCTCCTCCCCCGCCGCGGCTCTCAAACGCAAACTCGACGCCGACACCCTCCCCCTCCGCCCCGGCGCCATCGCCACCAAATCCGGCATGACGTCCGTCTTCGACCCTGAGACCGGCACCCGGATACCCGTCACGATCCTCCAGCTCGACAGAGTGCAGGTGACGCAGCACAAATCCAAGCAACGCGAAGGCTACACGGCCGTGCAGCTCGGCGCCGGCGGGCGCGCACCACACAACCTCCCCAAGGCCATGCTCGGCCACTTCAGCGCGGCCGGCGTCCCCGTCAAGCGGCACGTCCGCGAATTCCGCGTGCGCAACCAAAGGGGCCTCGAGGCCGCGCCCGTCGGCTCCTGGATCACCGCCGCGCATTTCGACGTCGGCCAGTACGTGGATGTGCAGTGCCTGACCAAGGGCAAGGGGTTCGCCGGGGTCATGAAGCGGCACGGGATGCACGGGCAGGATCGGAGTCACGGCGCCTCGTTGTCGCACCGGAGCTTGGGGTCCGCGGGACAGGGTCAGGGAGGGGGGAGTAGGGTGTACCCCGGGAAGAAGATGGCGGGGAATATGGGGGCGGAGTTGAGGACGCAGATGCGGTTGAGGGTTGTCAGTGTGGATGAGGGAGATGGGATTGTGGTCGTCAAGGGAAGTGTGCCTGGGCCAAGGGGTGGGGTGGTGAAGGTCAGGGATTCGATCAAGACGGCATGGCCGGAGGTGCAGCCCAAGGCAACGATGGAGGAGATGGTGGCAAATGAGAGTGTCACGGTGGAAAGGGCGGGGGCGGCAGCACCGGCATAAACAGATCAATTACATCTATACATTCAACGTCAAGAAGTCACGTCACTGATCGAAAACTGTCATTATTCTAGTGGCCCAACTCGAATGACACACAGCTCACAGCTCACTTCTCTGCGGCACGCACAAAGTCCAATGCAATGCAAAACCAAATAACCTCCCATTTTTCCCCCGAGAACAGTGATTCAGAGACAATTGGCACATTGGCCATCAAAGCACTAAGCACCCCAAGTCATTCTGCTGTCGAGAGAGGATGGCAGCTCACCCTTGGCATGCATCTCCCGTCATCACATGTCAATCCGACTTGTAAAGCTAAGCACTCCATTCCTCCTCAATACCCCATCAATGCCCTGCTGCATCTTCGGGCTCCCTAGGCCGGCGGCCGCGCTTCCACCCCGCTGAATTGAAGGGTGGGGTGTGGCGGCCTCGTCCATCTCCTCTGAAGTATCGGCCACGACGACCAGACCGAGCTCTTTCATTGATTCGACAAGAGCGGGAACCATTTCCTGGTAAAGTTAACATTATAAAGGAATATTCTAGGCTGGGGCCTCGTAGGAAATTAGGGTAGCCAGAGGTGTTACGTACCAGTGTACTCGACCGACAAATCAACCCCATAAAATTATTGCTCTGGGCTAAGCGAGAGGATTCCTTGATTGACATCGACGTACGGCACTTTTTCGCTCCAAGCTCGTTGACAAGAAAAACCGGGTCTGTCACGGTGTTTAGCTTTTGCTATTTTTTTCATTCCCGAAAATCACTGGGTTACATACAATTGGGCTGTTTCCAATTCATCGCAGTACAAATATTTCGATTGTGGCTGGTGAAGACAATGTTCCTCATAAAGTTAGGGTCAGCCTCTCTTGCGCTTCTAGCATGGTCGAACACGACGCTAAGGATCGCATCCGCAAAGGTGTTGATGTCGACGATGGGACCAACAGCTTCAGTGGTTTCCTCGCCAGGAGTTGGATAAAGAATGCTGAGACTGATATTGACGCTGGAAGGCAGATGAGCGAGGACATCCTGCAAAGGCAGGAGCGAGGAAGCGAGGAGATTTTGTAGATGCGGAAGGTCGTCCGTTCCCAGATTTACTATCTCGTTAAGGATTGACTTTGGGGGCTGGATGTCTCCTGGTACCTTGTCAAGCTCTGACAACGTCGCTTGTGAGATCGGTACGCGGATACCCTGAACATTGACAAAGTACGTCGGATACAGAACAGGGACACCATCCCCAGAAAGTTGGACATAGACGTGCAGATAATGTCCGGATAAGCTTGAGCCGGTTATGAGGCTAGAGTTCTCTGAGTCAAGGGCGCTTGTCGCTTTCCAATAGGTTGCAAAGTTCTTGATTTCAAGAGGCTGGCCACAATATGGCTTGATGACCTGAAAGCTGAAAGTGATCTGGCCGATTGCTCTGAGTCGAGGATCAAAAAGAGGCAGACAGCATACTCCTGCGGAACTGTTGATGGCCCTGAACACATCCGGTAGCGCCACAGACTTCGCAATCACCTTCGAGCCAAAGGTTGGGAAAATTTCAAAATCGATGGTAAATGACTCGAGGATGTCCGCCTGAAAAGTCAAAAGCCTCGAGTCCTCCTGAATCGGTAGCATAACACTTCGAGGTATTAAGTCAGACATCTTCGATGATATAGTAAGGCGAGCCGCCGGGTATCTCCCCTCGTTGAAAAAGATAATTGACTTGGCTCCCTGGTGAAAATTAATTGAAATGAATGTTTTAGTGTCGAGGAAGTTATGCCCATAACGGCGAAGGGGGATAATGGGAGGAGGTAAAGACAAATCTGGAATACCATCCGCTTCGCCTCTCTGTGTTGCCGTTGTCAATTGTAATGGCATTGGCATCTGCAATGTTTGCGCAGAACCTCGATGGTTGGTGGAAGAAGCTCCCTTAGTTGAGCGCCTAAGATGCTCCTCCCAAAGAAAACGCATGCATTCGAGATGGCCATCCCAGGTAGCGTAATACATCGCTGACAGTCCCTTCTCGTCCACTACTGTAGTGTCAACTCCTATTTCAAGCAACCTCTGAAGACACTGGACGCGTCCTTCGCTCGCAGCATGAAATAGCGGGGTCCACTGATACAACTTGTCTTTCTGGTCAAGATCTGCTCCATGCCTCTGCAATAGCAAGAGGAGATCTGGACTATGTGTGGATCTGGCGACGAGATGTTGAGGGTAAAGGCCCTCTGCATCCGGGACCAGCCGTGCTCCTTTTCCTAAAAGGAGGGCTGCAACTTCTGTTGAGCCGTATTGACAAGCAAGGTTGAGAGGAACGTGGTCCGTTTCCGAAAGAGGGTCGATGCGAGCTTGACGCGATATCAAAGATTCGGCGCACTGGAGTTTGTTGCGAACAATGCTGTGGATCAAAGGGGTGAAATTATCGTGGTCAACAGAGTTAACGGTAGCAGGTCCAGACTGGATCAATGTCTCGACCATTTCGACTCGGCCTTTGAGGCAGGCATAATGAAGAGGAATTCGACCGTAGATGTCCACCGTGGCAGGATCCACCCCGGCGACCAAACCAGCTTGGAGAACAAGTTCCCGTCCATGAATTGCCGCCTCATGTAGGCAGTTCCGCTCATTGATATCATCTTCAGCAAATAAATCAATTAACCCCGATTCGAGCATCACTGCTAAAGCCTCATCTGGGGATTCACCAATGGCGGCTAAGAAGGTGCGAGTCATCCGTTCTTTGGCAGCAGGTGAGGTTCTCATTCTCGTGTTTGCGTCGTGGAGCGCATTTAAATTCCCTGCGGCCGCTGCTTGAAGGATCTGTATGTCGGCTGCGTTTTCATCGGCTGGGCCTAGCTGGCCACGTTCACTCGAAACTCCTGCCCGTATGGGTTCAAGCTGGATATTTTCACCCTCGGCCCATGCTTCAAGGTCAAGCCTAGCATTGGTAGCTCGATCAGAAAGATCGCGGAGCACATCTCTGTTGAAGCAAGGCTGCATCTCCACTGCTCGGTGCAAATACAGTTCCTTCGTACGAGACTGCAGGCATCCAATCAGCCATCCGTTGATTCATGTAAATGAGAACCTGACCTTTGATGTCTTGTCCCACTGTGTATTTGATTAGCTGACCGAGCCGGTATGTTGATAGAAAAGTTAAGACCTACTTTTTTCAGTATCTTTGAGATCGCAGTCTCGTTGACTTCTACAAATTGCTGTCAAATCAATACCTCGTTCCAGCCTTGTCAGAGCTGGTGCTGTACCTGAAGTTTATTTAGATCGTTATCGAATTGCTGCAGACCCTCAATGAGGGTTGCAAAGCTAGTCAAAGTTTTATTTGCAGAGGCAATCCGGGCTTGTGTCATGCGTTTCTTATCCAAAAGTGTTTGGAGCCTTAGAGAGAACTATACACCCATGAGCGCCATAGCCTTTTCCGGTAGTCACTTACGCACCTCGGCTTCTTTCTGGAGATAAAATACGTTGACCTTATCAATCTCTCGTTCCTATCTTCGGTCAGAAGCAGTTCATACATGGTGAAATCTACTTACCAGGCGGAAGAAGAAGACTTCCTTGTTCGCCCGGAGCGCAGCTTCAGCGTCGGTAGGTTCTCTACGTCCTTCTCCAGAATTTTGGGCTGGGATCGTAGGAGTAGCACTGAGCTGTTTAATAAGCTACTCCAGAGTTAAGTGCGTTGCAATTTGAGCCAGGATCTAGACTTCCTACCTTTTTAAGTTTCTTGTAATCGAGAAAGCTTGATGCGTACTCTGGCAGGTCGAGTTGACGCCTTTGAATTTGCTTGCCGAACTTCCTGCATCTCGTAGGTGCAGAATTAGAAGGCTGTCCAGTTTAAGGTAACGGAATAGGAAGGGCAGCTGCAAGAAACCGTTGGAGAGAGCGAAAGGAAGAGCCGAGTCTTGACCTACATGCTGGATGACTAGGGTAACACGGAGAGTTCCTGGTCAAATGGGTCAACCAACGTGTGCGACGAGGTCGCTTCAGGCGGTTATGCCATTGGCGAGGGCCTGAGCATTCCTTTTCTGACTGGAACATCAGTGGCGTGGGAAGCTTCACACAGCAACAAGCTTGGCCTAGCGGGCGCGAACTGGTTGTCGTTATGCGGCTTGAAATCTTAGAGGCCAGGAACAGGGCATTCTGATGACGATAGAAGAGTTTAAAGCGGCTCGAACCCTGGCTCCGGCTATGTGAGAGTCGAGACTTTCAGGCAAGCAATGCCGTCCACCGTCATAGCGGGGGGGGGGCGGAAGTGACACAGCGTCAATAATAATGTTCACGTCTTCACGGAATCACACGGGTAGGGCATAAGGACAAGAGGTATGGTAGCGGAGAAATCCGGGGAGCAAACAGCGGGCGTGGATGTGAAGCATTTCGGTGGTTGATTGGAAAGGCACCAGATGTGGAACTCCCGAGCATGCTTTACTACCACCAATCATCGAGGCACGTGGAAATTAGCGCAGCAGAGCCTTGCGGGCGAGGCTGGGGCAAAGGCTGCTAGCAGGGCGAGGGATGATCACTGGATACGGTCGAGGCAGAGTGATTGGAATGGATATTGAAAGACTATGTCGTTGATGCAAGTTAATATGTCCCCCATCGATGTTATAAACAGAAACTCTCCTTTGCACAAGACACGGCTCCGTCTCATCTCCTTCAGCTTGTTTTTACCGGATCATCTCCTACCCTCCTCCCTCCCAGATATTGAAACGCGGCAGGCATCCTCACAATGCCAGATGTAATGAGTGACGACTTCGAGGGTACAGCATACTGAACCCATCAGCATTATGTGAAAGAGTAAACGAGAAGGCTGAGCCAAAGACTTTCGACGACTTTGATTGATCCTTCGAGGTATAACGGTGGACCCACATAAGCCATGCGTTGCAACCAGCCAGTTTGTGATGCCTCGAACCTAACGCCGTAGACCCGGGCCAGATACAGAGTTTAAAAATTTTGAGCAATGCCAGAGCCCTGCTGAGGGAAGTGTGACTGGGGCTGAATCCGTGTATTTCTTCGAGCCTGAACATCGCGTATCACTGGCTGGCTACCCCCGTAGGAGCCGTCGCCGTACGGGCCATGGTTTGGCTGAGCGTCGCTATAATAGTGCGGTTCTTCATAGTAGGGGGCCTCAGCATGATGAGGGGAGGAGGGGCCATCATCAGACGCATCGGAGCCTCGAGGTCCAGAGTAAGCAGACGATGCATTGGAGGGGCCACGATGCACATTCTCCTGCCGTCGGGCAGTAGGTGCGGCACCAAGAGCGCCTATTGTCTCAGAATCTCCGGTCGGGGGACGAGCAGCGCTCGGCGTTTCGACCAGAGGATCTCCAGAATGTCCTTCAGAATATTGCCCATTCGAGGGTGAGCCTTGATGTCCATGCCCGGACGGATTGCTCGCAGTGTCGGAGATTGCCATCCCAATACCGGCGCGACTGCTACCCAAATTAGTTGATGGCTTTCGCTGCGCTGAGGTATTTCCCCAGCCTCGGTAGCCCGAATTGTCCTCTGCCATTTCTGATCCTCCTTCAGCGTAGTTGCTTCCAGAACCCACGGCCGGAAGCGTAGGGTCATTATTAGGATTAAACCCATATTCTTCAACCTCTTTCCTCCGCAGCTCCTCGGCGTCCTTCCTCTGCTTTCGCTTCTTCCAAAGGTAGATCAGAGCCATCACGATCAGTGCGATCGCTGCGATCGGTACGACAACGGCAACCGCAATCGTGCCTCCAGTCCCCAGCCCGCTCTTTGATTTGCCCGAATGGCCATTACTTCCAGTTTCGAGCGGTTGTGCAGAAGAAGAAGTGGAGGAGAAGCTGGT
This sequence comes from Pyrenula massariospora, assembly GCA_021030905.1. NCBI lineage: Eukaryota > Fungi > Ascomycota > Eurotiomycetes > Pyrenulales > Pyrenulaceae > Pyrenula > Pyrenula massariospora. The sequence continues at coordinate 1,509,377 of JAGFMI010000004.1, forward strand.
CGAAGATGAGCTTGTCGGTAAAGGCACAGATACAGTAGCGGGACTTGTATTGGTAGACGTAACGACCGTGACCGTAGGGGGAGGGGCCCCAGATGTACTCGACGGAGTAAATGTCACAACCGATGTCGTCAGAACTACGGAAGATGAGGACGGAGAGAACGATGACGACGAGGACGGAATAAGGGAGGACGAGCTGGAGATCGGGAAAGATGAGGAAGAAAAGGTAGAAGATTCCGTTAAAGGTGGAAAGGAGGTGCTGCTGCTCGTAGAGGTATCGAATGGGTTACCAGTGGAAATTGTACCTACGGCGAGTTTTAGTAACAGTCTAGATCAGTCGCGATGAATGACATACTGGTGGTATTGCTCGCCGCCATATTTGAAAGCAAGGAACTGCTGTGTCAAGACTGCAAAAGGGTCGTTTTAGGCGAGCTGGTTCGGCTGTACGGGCTCTGTGGCCCGGCTCCGTGTCTGACCAAACCTCTAGGCTGAGGCTTGGAGCTGGTCAATGCGAACAATGCACGCCGCTGCTTTACGGAATCGGTTGGTAAAGCGAAGGAAAGAATGGAAAGCAGTTGAATGGCCTCAACGTGAGCGCGTCGAGAGGGAGCAATCTCGCGAGATTTGGAGTTGGGAGAAGGCTCGGGGGGGAGGTCGCGGTTCTTGCTCACAGGACCAGGTCAATCGGCAAAGCTTGGCAGGTGGCTTGAGCGCGGCCAGCTTTGGCAAATCGCCGTCGCCTCCAGTCAGTCTTCTGAAACCGTGATGCCAACGGCTGGCTTTGACGACTAGGCGTTGAGAGGGAATTGTCGAGACGTTTGCAGTGTCGACAGCCCGAGGGATAGTAAAGGTGGGAACATGTCAGCGGTCGCACCGAGAGGAAAAAGGCGTGACCTCTTGGGGGGTGGAGGCTGACTACGACTAAACTTCCACGGGCTGCGACACTACTGACAGCAGGGAGCCCCTTCCGGCCTACAGGCAGCCAATCTAAACCAAGCCTGCACTGGCGCCACTCGTATCGGCCACCATCAGGTGTGGTTCGTCGGCACGATCAGCGACTCTTCCTTGGAGACTCGGCAAAACGCTCTCTCGTGAAGAGTCAGCTCTGACTGCAGACAACACTTAATAATCTTGATCTTCCAGACGCCTTAGTGTCTCCTGGATCTCTGTATGGATCTGTCGACCGTCCACCTTGACGTCACCAGCTTCTCTAGACATTTCACAATTTGTGCTGGAGCTGTCGGCGGAGCTTGAAATTAAGGCGCATGTTCCAAACCATAACTTCTGTTCTTCCTCTCGGCGATGGTTCTGGCTCTGCTTCTGTGCAACAGGCCAAGGCTTCGAAGACCAAACATGACCCTCCCATAGATTCTCTAGATGGTCATTACCAGAAGTGAGGGGAGCCAGGTTACTTTGCTAAAAATGCACGTACACCGCAAGTTGCCCTTTTCGCAGCAGTTGAACGGTAAGGTGCCACTTTGTGCCAGACATTAGATAGCTTATTAATGGGTAATGTCGGTGCTTTGTGATGACTATGTACGAAGAAAGAGAATATGCTCTTCTACCGCTCCAGGAGGACGAAAATCGGCCAAGTCTCTTCAACCCTTAGGTCATCCCACTATCTATTAGTCATCATCACCCATATCGAACGCCGTTCTATTAGCTAGTCCCTTAAGGTAACCGTATCTGAGGGTTTTTGTCTCAAGAGACCGGTCAAGCTCCATATGCTGTGCCAGAGAGAATCGAAGAAGATGACTAATGTACATAGAAGAGACCGCCATTCAAGCAGGTGACAAGCTTAAGCATCACGTTAGTAGGCTGTCTCTTAAGCGATACTATTTAGGATGAGTCGTGGCACTATTGGCCGGTAAGAGCGCTCGTATAGGGAAGTAAGGTAGATCATCTCATTTCCATCGTAGGTCGCAAAGCCTGAGCAAGTTCATCCTTGGTGCCGGCTACCTCGCGGGGGATACGACTCAATCGGTACGCACCAGCCCGGATGTTAGCAACTTGGATGGCAGACCGGCCCGATCGGTTGCTGCGGATGCTTCCCGCGTCACTGCCGGTATCGCTGTTTTTGAAGCGCGGAGGAGGTGCAAAGTCAAGGGCCGTAAAGGTGCCTGATTTCCGGAGGGCATGCCTGTTGTATGTCAGATCGCAAGAACGAAACAATGGCTCGAGCAAGGAATACTTACGGGCTGGGCATGATTGCCAGATCATCGAAGGAAGAGACAAGAGCTTGGTGAGCAGGTCTAGCTTTGAATGGTATCATGCCACCGCGAGGGCTCTCAGGAGCTTTGCCGGCAACTCTATCAGCCACCTTAGACGGTGGTGCAAAGTCAATGGGGATAAACGAGTCGTCTTTTAGCAAATGAGGAGTCGGAAGTACTTGTAGTGCTTTTGGAGGCGGTGCTACCTTCTTAGGCACTGCCCTTGGAGGTCCGTATCGACCAGAGACAGAAGAAAAGGCTCGTGGTCCAGGGCCAAAGTTGCCAGAGGAGAAAGATCCGCTCAAGCTTGACTGACCGTGGAATCTTGGAGGTCCTCGAGGCGGCGGGGTCATAGCTCGTCTGCCAATGGGCTCTGCATAAGGTGCTTGGGCCGTTATGAATTGACCTGAAACAGGATCGTAGAAAGTCCCGTCAAAGTTGTAGTCATAATCATTGCTGTCGTAGTAGTCATGTTGGGTGTACGATGGACCAGGCCTGCTTTCATCAAAATACTCCTTGTAGAAACTTCGAATACGGTTTGCTCGCGTCTCAGGATCTTCAGAAGGGTCTTCGGGGGGAAGTGGTCGGAACCCCATTGTCAATCTTCTCGAATCATAATGATAGTCAGGGTCGAATTTAGAGTCCACACTGTTCTCGGCGTATTCCATCTGGTGATCTGTATTCTGCGATGTAAAAGCCGAACCCGAAATTTCGTGCTCAGCAGACTGGATCGAAAACCGAGGAAGCTGCTGTGAAGGAGGATCAGGCAGAGACTTGGATTCAGGGGGGGACTCCGATGCCACTGGGCGAGGGTTTCCTGGCAACCCAGCAAGCGCTCGTGGTGGAGACTTTCTACCCGCTGCTGGGGGAGACGCTTCGATAGAGGGCAGTGTTGGCAACTGGTTTTCTGGCGGAGGAGATAGTGTCTCCGGATCATTTCCGCTGCTAATATGTGCAACCAAATATTCGGCATCTTTTCCCAAAGCCGTACCGCTAGGACTATATTCGTCCGAGGCAACTTGACGAGACGGGTTCGCAGGAGGTGGCGAGGTGATGTCTCGACGAGGTCCTGCAGGAAGTCCTGCAGAAGGAGGGGGAGGACGACGGGGCAGCTGGCCATTTCTATCGTCGGCGGCTAGAGGCGCACTAATACCAGAACCGACAGAATTGCGTTGCGTTGGAGGCAGTGAGCGGGACATTCGTTGTGCGTTGCGAAGTAAATTCTGGCTCGACTCGTTGTCGGGAAACACGCGGCGGCCAGAACCACTATAACTGGATGAATCATCCGGGCCTCTTCGAAGACTCCTCAGATTTGACATTGAGTCATTCGGAAGATACGTCGTAGCCGGTCGGTATGGGTCATTGTTACTATTTAAAGACCGTGAAAGCGAATGGATAGACTCGCGAGAGGTTTGCAGGCCTGGAGGGAGAAGGTATGGGTTGCTCATGTCCATCTCCATCGACAAGCCGCGGTCTTTGCGGATCTCTTTCTGAACTTCGGCGACGGTCATTTCTGGCTTTCCTCTTGAGGCGAATCCTTTTTTGCCATTCCTTGCAACCTCGTCCATACCAAAGTCAAGGTCTTTAACTCGATCGCTGGCATCTTCACGTCTCAACCTCTTCACATGGCGCCTGTGGAGAAAGAACAAAACGATCAAGGCACACGTAATTGGAATCCTATCCAAATTAGTGGTGTTGGGGTAGATTTGAAGTGCAAACATACGCTGCGCCAAGGGCAATCGGTAAAGTAGAATTGGAGCTGTCTGATTTCTTCGCTGCTGCTGAGGAAGATGCGGCTCTTCCAACGATAACTCTTGACGGTATTTCAAGTGGGAATGTCGCTGACTGTCGAAGGTGTTCGATCTTTGACAATTCTCGCTTTGCAAAATCGACAACTGGACTTGTCGGTGCCATCGCGATGGCACTATTCCAGGCTCAGTAGGGATATTAGAATGACAAGATTTTGGTTAGATGTAATGTCGCGAAGGGGCAATCAACTTGTCTCGGAGACAGAATCCGAGAAAGACGTCAATATTGACGGTGAGAATTATCATTAATACATATTTTGCCAAGGGTAGGTTGCAAAGACTGTGAGAGTGGTGAAGCAGTGGTGAAGGAATGGCGTCGAAAATGTCAACAGTCGCGCATAAGGAGTGGCACGATTGGGGGGGTAAAAAGAGTGACAGAGGCACCGCGGCCTAGAGTAATGGACCCAATCGTTTCGAACGTGGACCTCTGAAATGGCCGGCGAGGTCCAGCTTTGAAGATTACGGTATCATCGACAGTAGAATCGGAGGACGAGATGATGGGGGAGGAAGGGGAGAAGAGAAGGTGTGCGATCAACGGCAAGCGGGAGCGGGTCAACAGCCACACCAGGCTTCGGGTGCGTTCAGGAGCAGCTTCACTGGCCCACTTCCATTCACAGACACCCCATGCCCGCACCAGGGGGTTCCCCCCCTCCAATTGGCCGACACCAAGTTGAGACAAGCCGCCCGGTACACGACGTGCTTCTTCTTGTTACGATAAGTTACGATAGTATCCTAATTGAAGATCTGCCTCTGTTGGGTCATTCGACGACCTACGCCTCTTGGCCATGGAAGAAGACGGTACACGGGTAACACCGACAAGCGACGCGACGACGATGGAATTGATAAAAACTGAACAGCCCAAGGTCTCGCCCAACTCAACGGCAACGACCACGCCCAGTACAAGTGAGAGCCCCTGGTTGTGACGGGGAATTTTCCCCACCGGCTTGCCGCTCCAGGCACCTCATCGCCGAACCACAGCATTTTGGTTCCTGGCGCTTATCCAAAAGTGGCTAGCCAAATTATGGTGGGTCCCCGATCTGCAGCGCCTAGTTTTCTCTAATCTCATTCCAATTTACAGCTGAGGCTGGCTATGAGGTATGTACGCACGGGAACATGCATGATTTGCCTTTGGCACCTCCTTTCATACTACCTGAAATCCGTACCTCACAAAACTCAACTCGTGGCCCTTCAGTTTCAACCCCAGAAACATTTGCGGCTCATCTGCCTTCTACAACAATAAGCAGCGAACTTTGCGGAGTTGCCTCGACACAGAGCTCATCCAAATCAAGAGCTGCGAAGAGGCGCTCTCCCACCTATCCACGTTGCTTTCCACACCAGGCAGAAATGAGTGCCTCCAAACGCTGAGAATCTGTGTTTGGCCAACCCCGACAAAAGACGACAAGGTCTGAAATCACATTGCATCGCGCTCTGTCGGCCTTATTGCATTAGATCGGCCGCATCGAACCGATCTACCAAATCTCTCGATTTGGCCATTGCAAGGCCTTTCTCATCACAGCCCAAGGCCACCCTATCAATCCCATGAGCCACATCAAACATATAACCCAGCGCAGGCGATGATCATTTAGGGAAAATTTACTCGCCGTCTCAGAAGAAACGTTGCGCGATATTCCGTAGATTTAGTGTCGATTTAATAGCTGGAGAGTGCTTCGTGGACGGATACGTCAGAATCCCGCGGCCAGTACACCAAAACCCTCACGAACCTACAGGCTCTGGCCGGTTCGCAAAAAGAATCTTAAAGTGCACCACGTCTACTATCTCCAAATCTTGCTGTGCATCGTTTGCGGCCTGCGAACTGGAATCTCCGCTCTCTGTGTCAAGAGCATGCGGCGTAGATGCTCGTTTCCGTATAACCGCAATTGGATTAGGTAACTTCTTCACCTCCCCAGTGAGCCTCTGATGTCGACCCACGTAGAGATAAGCGCGCTTCATCCAAGCGGTGTCGTCAGGGTCTACCGAACTATAGAATGGAAATTCCAAACGTCCGACCGGAGTCTTGTCAGACCAAGTAGCATCGTTGACATCTGATGAGCCTTGGTCGGGTAAAGGCAGGTGTAGCGTTCCCTGAATCTCAAGAAGTGCCAGACCATTAGGAGTCTGAAGTAGCGAGGGAAGTGGATTGTGGACCGAAGAATCAACGAGAGGCTCTGCTGGGTTTGTGTGAAGAGTCACGGCTGGCATCTCTAAACGTAGCAATGGAGATAAGGAGTGATCAGAACTCAATGACTCGTGATTGAGTGGCACGCGCAAGTTAATGCGAAAAGTTGTAGGTGTAATGATATTTTTTGGTTGGGAAGGATTTCTAGAGTGTTTGTGTTGGAGAAGCAAGTGGTTATTTCGGCTCTGCTCACCGCAACACCAAAAAATCACCCCGCACGTGCGTATATAAGACCCCCAATTTCCCAAGGAGGAAAGTACGAGTCGAAAGTGATTTCAAAGTCTCTCGGAGCTCCGCGAAGCAACAGAATCAATAATAAGCATCTCCTTGCTTTCCCAATGATTTCATAAGCTCAAGCTTACCAGAGCTTGTAAAGCAAGAGCTTTTAGGCGGTTGACTTCTTTATCTCTAAAACTGAACGAAACTTCGTTGATTAACGTCTCATAGTCTATTCTAACGCTTGAGCCTATGATTTCTAGTGGATTTTTATGAGCTAGACGGAGTCACATTTTTAATTGAGCGCCTAATTACACAGTAATTTCGTGGTCAACCATTGTGAATATTTGCAAAACAATCACAGAGCCATATCTTGCCAGTCTGCCCTCACTGTTGAAAGATACCCAATCATTCCATACCAGTATGTGGAGACCATTCACTGCTAGAAGATCAGCAGATCGGGCTTTTGGGACAAAGCACACGACCTTCTTTGCAGAGCTTGGCGGCTGTGGCAGAGGTAGCGATACTACTAGGTTAGGGTACTTACCGTTACTAGCCTTTCACTGTACTATTCACGTGACATACGGTGGTGCGAAGTATTAGGCGGTCGCTGCAGCATCTCAAACTATTTCCTTCAATAGTCGTCCACAATGCTATTGTACTACTCATCCAACATTAGGCAACCTCCGTTTCATTGTCCCTTAACATCATCACAACGACTTCTTGACTACCACTCCGTGAAATATCCACTAGCTTGGAGCATCCCGCACAACATCACGCGTCCTTATAAAACGCTAAATCTCAAGGAATTTATAGGCTGCTTAAAGGTACGCCAGTAATCGACGAGCGTTGTATGAGATGGCATTCACAAGACAGTACACCGACACTTGACTTCCCCGTGAATGACACGTCCTTCTTGAGCAACGACGTGAATGCTCTGCACAACTCTGCAGATCAAGTCAGTCTTGCCTGTGGCGCCCCCTCAAACCTCGCTTTCTTTATGCGTCATCTCATGCATCAATCACGACGGAAGAGAATAAGACATTCCGCAGTTTCACATCTCAAAATCAGCTCATCCTTGACAAGAGAGAAAGGTCCGACGCTGGTGGGGAGAAGAATCTTGCAACTGGTTCCTGGGAGCCGGTTCGCGAGACTTGCCGATGTCTCACTCCCAGAGTAAGACATGGTCGTCGAGTCAACAACAGGAGAAACAAAGGTTCAGTCGAGCCCAGAATCTTCTTCGTCACTTCGTCCCAGACTCACCTTTCTGTCCCAAGAATGCACAAGAATGGATAGCCCATCGAGCTGCCATGCAAGCTATGGAGATGCAATTGATGTCGCGAAAGATTGAATACAAGAAGATGATCAGAGAAAAGGCAATCATACCGGTCAAAATTTCAATTTTCACCAAGTGGGACGAATCAGGAGACAAGATATCAGTGCAACCTAGATCCTCCCTTCAAGACACAAGTAATCACTTCCTATGCATGGATGACAAATCCAGCGTCCTCGCAAGACCGTCGATATGGCTGCCTTACATAAGGTCAAGGCCTGGTCATCCGATAGCTCCATGGCCGGACAAAGAAGAGCTAAGATACGAGGGCGATGATCGAGCGAAGTCCGGTGTGGGAAGATATCTACCTCTACCGCGAAGACCGGGAAACGAGACTGTAACATGGAAAGAGCGCCAGCAGACGCCATTCGCGTCAGAGCTTGACGTGGTCGGGCCTATCAAGTTTTGCCCGTACGAAGTCATATGGGCGCCGACTTACTCGCCTCTGGACGGCTCCTCAGGCATTCCCTACCATGAAGATTTTGGCATAATTGACATTGGGGAAGGGTGGTTAGATCCCCTACTTAGCGAGCTTTGGAGAGAGTTATGAACAGAAAGAGAGGAAGAGCGGAGAGTTGTCACGAAGGGAGCAACTCTCCTGGATTGAATAATTTCGCAGACGCGTAGATTTCCCTGGCTTCAGATTTGTTTTTTGCAGCATCTCTTAGCGACGGCCACAACTGAAATTTGGACGGAGTTTCTGGTATATTCTTAGATATCCCTGATTGAACCCGAGGCAGGTGCATGTTCTGGTGCTTTCTTTCTCAGCTTTTGTCTGTAATTGCATATTCAGCCACATTACGCCATCTATTTCTTGCCCAAACCAGGTTTCAGCCTTAGCTTATGGAGTGATCTGAAGCTCATGTACTTGCTTCCCCCTGAGAGGACTATGCCTAAAGGTCACAACAGAACCGGGGAAGTTTAGCATGACATCTTGAACGTGCAAGAAGGTGTTGACTAGAGAAAAGTGAAAGACAATTCGTGGCCCTACGTGTAAAAAGAAAACGTGCAGCTCTCGACCATTCTGCAAGCGCTTCAACCGGCTCGGCTCGGCACACATTGTCGAGTGGCGATCAACTCCGCCGCGGCACTAAGTCAGTAGTCATCTTCAACACAATTTTCTCTGTGTTTTCGAAACCAAATAAGGTCGGCAAAATGGCGGATAATATATATGACGAGATCGAGATTGAAGACATGACTTTCGATTCGAAGCTGCAAATCTACCATTACCCATGTCCCTGTGGCGACCGATTTGAGATTGGGATTGCTGACTTACGAGACGGAGAGGAGATTGCTGTCTGCCCTAGCTGCAGTTTGATGATCAAAGTAATTTTTGACACTGTACGCTCTCCTTTGACGTTCATACCGAAATTTCAAGAGAGCGGTCTGCTGACGAACCTTCAGAGTGATTTGCCACACGACGAGCCACCAAAAATCGACGAAGCCCCTCCTACAATCGTCGCACAAGCTTGAGATAGACACAGCTCCTTCAAAATAGAGCAACAGACTCGATTGAAGAAAGTCTAACGTACCGCTTCGCTATGTGGAGACTTGAGATGGCTCGTGAACATATCATTTGTCCGACAGCAACACCAGAGAATTTACACACATCCAACACCTCACAATGACAAATGAATGACTCCCAACCACACTAGCGTTGTCGGTTACATAAGGTTCTGGATCATAGAGCGAACGTCCCAGAACTCACGAGCAGAGTAGCCTACTTCAGATTTCGCCAGAATGCTCTGGCTGTTGACCGACTTCGACATTGATTTACGAGTCAGATGATTAACTGGATGATAATTCAGAATGAACGATCTGTTAAGTTTATTCTGGACGGCGATTTGAATGACCATGTCAGATGTATTCTGCTCCAAGTCTGTTATGAGCCAGCAGTACCGCGGGTTGGGCTCAGATTGCAACTAAGCAGTCAGAGAAATTGGTCCAATGAAGGTGTGAGAGAGCCTATTTTCAATAGCTCTGCCAAAATGGTTGACGATCATTTAGACTCAGTTAGACTATCTAGAAACCTTTCTGATATCAATTATTTGATACTTTCTTCTCGGCTACAACTGTGTATATCTGTCCCATCTGTTCGTCCTCAACCCTCCGCGCCCCCATCTCACATATCTGCAACCGATCTATGTCGATGCCTTTAGCCCAGACGAACCGCCCAACAACCGCCTGATCACCTTCCACCATCCCTCCACCCTTTTCTTCAAACAGCTCGATCAGATCTCGCCCATCAAACTCTATCCTGCGCTTGCTAGAGCCCCTACCATTGTGTACATACACCGTGTTCACCAGCGTAACGTGAAGCCTCAGCTCCCTTTCCTCTGCAACCATAAATCCTGCATCAATGAAATGCTGTCTGGCGCTTCTAGCAAACTGCAATAATCTCTGGCTCGAATCCACTGGTTCCGCCAACAATCTAGTGGCCTTTTGAGGGCGATTGAATTCGAAGAGGCCTTCCAGGGAGATGGTTAAGGGGGCCGGTTGCGTTGTAGAAGCAGTCTCCTTTGCTGGGGAGACAGGCTTGCTAGCCGTATGTATGGTTTCTTCTGGATCTGAGGATTTGATTGGCTGTTCTTGATCCGATCTCCTCAAGTCGTCTACCAAATCGATTCCCCCCAGCAGTGCTTTTGCTGCTTCAAGTCTTTCCTCGTCTAGGCTCATCACGCCGAGCGTTAAGTGCAAGGCCCCCAACGGCCGTAATGCTTTGGAATCAAATAGCGGTGCCGCATTGTCTGCATCATAAGACTTGGAAGGCACTGATGCCCGTAGATGTGCAAGGGAGACTTTGAGCTGGGGTGTAGACGATGGCGTGAGAAGAGGGAAGCAGAGAAAGTGGGTCAACGGTGGTCGCTTTTGCTGAGGTGGCCTACGAGGCATGGTCGAACAGTGCCGACTAAAGGACCTCGGGAGCAGTATCATTGATACAAGTTGTCGATCGAGGCTACTATGGGCCTCTTATGTCCAGGCACGTTTGCCATGACTCACAGGAATTTGGCCACGAATCCAACCCATCAGCAGTGCCGGGCTCAAAATAGCATGCAGGACGTTGCTGTTCTCAACATCTTGTTGCCTTGACATTTACACTTCAAAAATCTTAGGTACTTGATATGTCACGGGTTGAACGAAATCCAGGCTTTTCAGACGAGAGTCGTCTTGCCCGGCAAAGCTTCCCCGGCTAATTACAGCTCCCCACATTGCAACAGGGCGAAGGATGTCCCTGACTTCTTGATGTCTACAACCTGCTCGATGCAAAATCCCGGTAGGTAGGGTGGTAGGCTTGCCGTTGCTTCAAGTCCGAATTGCTCAGTTCGCGGACAACATAAGCTATAATTCCGAGGTCTGGCCAAGGCTTCCCCTCGCTGCTCAAGGCGGGGCTTTGGGGGAACGCTTGTGGATTCTTCCTCTAGAAACCCATGAAACAGTCCAACCAGACGATGGTGCTTATCGCACGTGCAAGGGACATATAGATTATCGGCCGCTTCCGCTGCACAGCATCACGACGTCCAACGGGCCAAGCCACTGTTTTGGGTAGAGGTGCCTGGCAAGCTTCGGATTCCTAAAGACTAGGGACTCGAGACAGGTCCACCAAGTGTATCCATATTCATCTGGTGAGAGACAAGCCGATACTCGTACCAAGAGGTCCACAAGCATCGTGGCTCAGGATTCAGTTCAAGACTTGCGTCGCTATCATATCCTCTTGCCGTTGCGAGAATGGCCAAACGACGGTAAAATCGCCCGGTCACAGCGCGATAATTAATGCGAGCGATTTATTGCTCGGGCACATCATTACACATCGTGTAACATTCAGCGACATATCAGCACAAGCTCTCTTTATCGGTGGTATATTACAATGTCCAAATCCTTTCTTTGAGCTTGATACTCCAGAGATTCTTCCCAGTGTCGAAGCCCCTATTAGTTCCTAAGCCGAGCTGTCGAGACTGCTTTCCTTTGTGAAGTCACAATTGTTGTTTGATCATGAAGACTCTCTTCTTTGTTATGGGGCTCATTTTCTCCGCCGCTGTCCTAGCTGCTCCCGTTCCAGATCCAATTGCAAAGCCAGCGCCCTATCCAAGTCCCGTGAGTTTCTGTCGCAGCTATTCCTATATCATAAATCTCCTCCAACATCTATCTACTCCGTATTCAATGCCACATATGACGCGTAAGAAGGATCGGTGCTGATAGAGAAACTAAATAACAAATATAAAAGCACATGCCAACCCTCCCTTCCTTGAGCCCCATCCGTTGAGATAGGATTGCTGACACAATTTTCCAGACGGGCATCCCCACGGCCTCCTCGGCAAAAACATTGCTTGCCGGCTTGACTGTTGCGGCTCAAGGATCCCAAGACGGGTACTCTCGCGATCTATTCCCTCACTGGATTATTCAATCCGGCACCTGTGACACACGAGAGGTCGTCTTGAAACGCGATGGTACTGGAGTAGTCCAGAGCTCTTCCTGTGCGGCGACGTCTGGCACATGGATTTCACCTTATGACGGCGCTACTTGGACTGCCGCCTCAGACGTTGATATTGATCATATGGTACCATTATCAAATGCATGGAAAGTTAGTAGTCCCGCCTTATCCAGACCCGCGAAGTTCCTGGAGGTACTGACAGAGAAGTCGTTGCCTGTATGAGAGTTGCTTACAAGGACTGAAATAGTCTGGAGCTGCTTCCTGGACAACAGCCAAGCGGCAGAATTTTGCAAATGATCTCACGAATCCGCAGCTATGGGCTGTGACAGACAATGTGAATGAGTCAAAAGGAGATGACGGGCCGGAGGATTGGAAGCCACCTTTGACCAGCTTTTACTGTACATACGCTAGATCTTGGGTCAAGGTCAAAAGCGTGTGGGATCTTACCATCACATCGGCTGAGAAGAGCGCTCTGACAAGCATGCTGAACACATGCTGAAGCACTTCCCATAAAGAACAGGCAGTACAAGCATGGATATCGGCCGCCCACACAAAGCTTGCAGAGTAAATCTGAACATCCTCAATACAATTTTGCGTTGAAGGTTGAGTTGTAATCTTAAAGTAAATGGTAGTTCAGCATGTCTCAATACCAGAAATGTGTCCTAGAATCTTCCTCTCACGTCCCCGGAGCTTGAGCTCGGACCACCCGTAGAAGCATCCCTCGGAGCTTTCTCCACACCTCGACAACTTTGTCCCGCAATTGGAGTGATCAACCATTTGGAGACACCTTTCGGTCTGAGAGCTAAAAACTCTCCTCAAATTCCCAATCGTTAGATCTGTCGGACTCACAGGATGCGATCGTGTGACTCGCTCAAAATGTTCTCCCGCACGTGTCCCCACTCCGTACTTCGCCCTGTTCGTCTGTCGCGGTGTATCACAACCAAAGCCTCAGCCTCTATACCTAGGAGAGCTGCTACCCTAACACCGAAGGCCTTTCCACCCTCAGAACGCCGGCTGCATATATCTCCACTCTTATACAAAGGTCTGCAGCCCGACACAGAGGACCCTACACCTCCGCAACCGGAACCAGACGTCGCAGGCGGAGCAACACATGTCGCCAAGCCGGCAGACATATCGATAGATCAATATCATGAGCTTTCGGACCAGTTCATTGATGGCCTGATGGCGCGGCTGGAAGAAATGGCAGAGGATCCGGAGAAGGGATTGGAAGTGGAATACAGCGTACGTTTACCTCCATCTTGGCACATCGGCTATATGATGTCGCGCATTTGTTATCCATGGCTCTTTGCGAGGCCATCACTAATGCTAAACCATAGGCTGGCGTGCTCACGCTCCAAACTACAGCGGGCACCTACATCCTTAACAAGCAACCGCCAAACAAACAAATTTGGTTATCGAGTCCAATAAGCGGGCCGAAAAGATACGATTGGGTTTATACGGGAGATTCACAGCATCAGAAAGAGGGAACAGTCGACGGGCCAATAGGGTCTTGGATATATCTAAGAGATGGGAGTGCGCTACCAGGGTTGCTGAGAAAGGAGGTCGGCGTAGATTTGGAAGGAGAAAGCCCTGAAGAGAGGCTTCAATGATGACGGGAGAGATGGAAAGGATGGTGTGGGCAATGTGCTTGTCGTTCGAGCTGAACGGGATATAAGAACGGTATTGAAGGCCCATCCACGTGGAGCGATCTGTTCAAATAACGGATTAAATACGTGAGCAGGGTGACCTCTCAATTAGGACTACGTCCATCTTTCCGAATAATCACAAAGTCAACTCCAACAATTGATGCACTGTCTCCTTACCGTACGATTTTTTGGGTCCGTCGCTATTCAGATCTGTTTATCCGACTGTCCTTACCCGGGAGGTTTTCATCAAATTCAATGCCAAGACGGTTCATGCTCCTCAATGCAGTCCCATTTGATAGCAACGCCCTATACCAATTCTTTCCGTTCTTTCGATTGATACATAATGCAGACTCAGATGACATATTTGGTCATATACCGTAGAGCGACGATGGCAAGGCACGTATCACCCACCCTACCAAATCTCTCTCAGGACCTCAGGCCACACGGTGGTGGTCCAATCTCATATGCCTCATCACAGTCTACTCTTCTCTATCAGCACATAAAACCCATCTTTATGAACTTGGTGCGAGACTGTTATTGTGAGCCTGCAGCAAGAGTCCGACACAGCCGTCCTGAGAAACTTGTCTCTAAAAGTACATGTATTTCTGGCTCAGGCAATTGACTTGTATCGGATACTTTGGTCATGAATGAACAACGAGGAATTGAAGTACTAATTCTGGACTGTGTGATGACTATGCGAGCAAAACAGGTGAAATTTGAGAGATTGTGATGGCCATCGCATGAGTGGCCTGGCTTGGCCTTCACAGTACAGCTCCCTTGAGAAAAATATAGAAGAATGATATCTGAATGCTTTTCCAGTGTTCGAGTCGTCCAACTCGACGAGCCAGCAAGTTTCGCAGGAGGGCGAACTGGACTGTGCTGTTACAGTGGATTAGCTCACTGAGCAATTCTATCGCCTCCAACGGCCAGTTCACTGCTTTATAAGATCATGTATTCCCCCTAAGCCAACCCGTTCCAATTTTTAAGAAAACGTAAATCCTCGCACTTGCGACATTTTCCGGAACAAAGAGTATTGACGTCTCTCGTGACATTTCGATAATCTGAGCTCGCACAGTCGGAATCTCATATTGCATAACTAAGGTGTGGTCTAATGTGCTTCGTTATTGCCTCTTTAGACTTGCTTGTCTAGATTACTATCAAGGTCTGCTATCATGCGAGGCGATAGTCAGCCTCAATGGGTCGCAGCCGAGGAGCGGCCATCGAAATCAATGCCAAGACCATTTGGAGCAAGGATGGTAATTGATACTGTCCTCTGCAATTACGACCCTACAAAATCCACCGTCGTCCAGCTCAGGCGTACATAAGCTCTTGACCCACGAAAATGGAGCGGCGGTTCATTTGCAAGTTATGCCAGAGATCAATAAGAGAAGCACGACAGCATTCTCTACCCCTTCCACAGATCAAGCACTCTATCCGCGCGCCTTTTACAGCGAGGACATATGCTACCAACACAGGACCTAGAAACAGAGGTGTTAAACCTCCGGTACTACCGATCAGACAGAGAGCCAGTGCTATCTCCCGCAAGGATGGATCCACAAGTGCTACTGCTTTCCAAGCTCCAACCTCCGAATCGGAAGAAGAACCTCAATCTATCACACGACAACAAGAGTCTACTAATCCCATTGCTCTCCTTCAAGATGTGGTCGACGAACAAAAAGCGTTAATGGAGTTACAAGAGCTACCGGAAGAGGAAGCCGTGATGCATTTTCTAGAAAGATGTCGTGGTCTCGCCGAGATCCTTGTCTTTGGAGAAACAGAGGTCCTCACTGAAGAGCGTTCAGAGGAAAACGAGAGAGACCACACATCCACCTACTCCCTTCTCAACGACCTCGAAGAGGATACTTCTAGCGGCATGAAAAGGCTCAAAGTCACACCCTCAACCCGGCTTTTGCCCCCCCTCCGCAAAGAAGCCGCCGACACTCTTACGGAACTCTCTACAAACCTTCTGTTTGACCCCAATATCTTCATCACCCGTGCAATGCTCCACTCCTACGTCCGCACCATTTGTCTTCTCGGCTCTCCTGAACGCCTCCCCCAAATTTTCCACCTCTATGCCCATAAACCCATCCCCGTTATGGGCACCAATCCACTGCGATACCGCCCTGCAAACCCCAAATCCGTCAAGCAGGCCATCCCTAAACCCCTCGCCGAAGCCGCCCTCACGGCTGCCATCGAGAAACACAACATGCCTACCGCTATCGACATCATCGACACTACCTACCGCACACCTGCCTGGAAACGCTGGAGACTGATCCGCAAAGCCGGTCCCCCCGCGCTCGCCATCTCCGCCCTCCCTTTCATTGCCTACACCGCCGCCCTCAAACTTTCTGCTTATCAAAACTCGATGGACGAGTCTTACGCCATGGGCCTGGTGCTCGCAGGCAGCGCCGCCTATTGCCTGTTCGCGGGTATACCTGGGTATGTGGCAGTAACAACGCACAATGATCACTTTCAGCGGGTGAGCTGGACAATTGGGACAAGATTGTGGGAGAGGTGGTTGAGGGAGGATGAGAGGGCGGGAATGGATCGCATTGCCCTGGGCTGGGGGTATAAGGAGAAACCTAAGTGGGGAGAGGAGGCGGGGGAAGATTGGGATGGTTTGAGGGAGATTTTAGGGATGAGAGGGATGATATTGGATCGGTCGACGAATTTGGAAGGTATGGATTAGAGACAGTGTACTGGGCTTCGACCGCCAGTGACACGGATGAAAAAGGCAGTTTTAAGGAAGCTTCCGAGACTTGAACACTTTGTGGATTTCAGTGCGAGACTGGTCAATATGGTTATAGCTAATCGGCGTAGTCCAAACTGAGCTGAGTGAAGATGCTCACCCTACCCTGACACTTCAACAGACGGTAAGGAGAATATGAACGGAATTCGGGGGTATGTGGAAGCAGATCGGAGGTGGTATTGCAAAGGCGAACCAAAGCACCGAGAGACTTGCACAGGACCATGCCCCTAGAGTCTAAATTTCTGGTATCATCTCTTGTTAAGATGAGAGCAAACCACTGCAGCCACGGACATATTGATCACCACTTGGCTAGAGATGCAGACTTCATAACCATTAATACCAAGCCTTCTTCGGTCTGGAGATGGCTATGATTACTTTCGGTGAAATTAGCGGCTCGGATACTGCCGACGTTGACTAGTACAGCCTCTTCGGCGGCGACATCGTTGCCTTGATTGTCAAGCTTCCTACATTTTGCCACCCCTTTTTCAACAAGCTAACCAAGTAATTGATAGCGAGCATGATATTCGAAATGAGCTCATCCTCCGTCATACCAACGTTTCCAACCGCCACGCCCAGACACAAAACTTTCTTAAGCTGGAATTTGATCGTGGATCGGACTTCCGTCATCTTGGCGTTTAGATCGTCAGAATGAGAAATGGGAGTAGGAAATTTGCCAGCTAGGAAGAGGTTAGGTCAGCAAGGCACTGTAGATACTGACAGGAGTATTCGAACCTTTAGAGAGACCAGGACCCAAGAGACGGGGAATCTGCTTGATCAGAGTGTCGGAGGCTACAAATGCGTCGTACTTTCGGGCGAGCTTTTTGATGAGCTTCTTGTTCTTGTTGAGCTTCTTCAGGTCGTCCGAGGACATTGCATCGACGCCTAGATGTTTGGCTCGGTCAAGATCGTGCTGGTCTCCGAGTACACTAAAAGCCACATGGTCAGATTCCGTGTCGTCCAAATAACCATGTCGCCACCTCAGTGAATAGCAATGAGTAATTGGCTATCTTCATAAACGCACCACAGAGCCATGCCAGGTCGCGGGACTACGGGCAGTCTAATCGTCCCTGAGAACCGCTTGTCCCTTTGCGGGTCATAGTTTTTCAAGCCAACCTGTAGCTCGACAGTTTCGAGATAATTTCTCTTCTTTGTATTTTGTGAGTAGTCGAGAAGTTGTTGGACGTTCTGGCGCACTCCGGCTATAAAATCATCAGCACCAAGGCAATAATTAGGCAGAAATCAGACTTGGCTTACCGACTGTGATTTTTGACATGATGACAGTCTTCCAGAAGAATTGGGCTTCTTTTGGTGAGGAATTTGCGCGTAGGTATAGGTTGTCTCAGAGGCCAAGGAGTGGAACATGAGGAATTTATGTGCGCGAGAACCACGCTAGGCCAAACTTGATACCAAATCTTGGCATTAGTTTATCTAGCACGTGCCTAGTCAATATTCTTCGAGAAGTCGGTAGGCTCAACGAATCCACAGGTATCCATGTAGCTTATAACGCCCACTAGACTATTTAGGAACTAATCAGATAAATATCAAGTCCATTAGACTTCGGTAATCGTGGCAGCAGACCACCAGGACTGCCTTCTCTCTCAAGCTGCAGTTCCATCTGCAAGAATGTCTTTCTGAAAGACAAGTACTCTGCTACGCTCTCCTCCACTGCTTTCGTGTGAGTCCTCTGCCACTACTTCGAAACCCTGACTCCTATATAGGCCCTTCGCAGCCTCGTTGTCAATCTCGGCCATCACAATCATAAGAGCCGACTTCGCGTTCAGTTTCAGCGCCTCCTCCCTCACGGCGGCATACGAAGTCTCAACAAGCCTTTTTCCAAGACCAAGTAGTCTTGCATCTTTTGCAACATAGACTCCAACTGTCAAGTAGACGACTTGAATGGAAGAATCGGTTGTCGATATTGGTGCCTTGCCTTCTGCCTTCTCTGCGCGCTGAAATAACGTCCACGGCGGTGTCGAAGCAGTGATATCTCCGGTCGATGCAGGCTTCGGTCCCAGTACACCAAGAGTGCCTTTCCATGGGCACTTTAGCAGCTCTGACAGATCGTCGGCTTCATTTGTTGAGTCAGCTTGGGCTTCGAGAGCAATGAAGGTTTTCAGCAAAGGATTCTTTAGCCGGCTAATATATATGTCCAGTGGCCATTGAGATTCGGTCTCATACTTAGAACCGTATGCTTGCGGTTCCAACTTCAAGGCCTCAAGTCTAATCTCTTGGTAGCTTTTGGCACAGCTGTGCAACATATGTTGATTTTCAAAAGGACTAGGCAATTGTTGAACTGTGTAGAAGCGAGCCATTGCCGTGATTGAGACCAAAGAGCCTTAGGAGATTCTGAGAAGCAGACAAGTCTTAATACAATAGAGTGAACAGGGACCTTGTGGCTATATAGAGGTTCAGTATGACTCAAATTTAAACCTGCCAAGGCCATGGCTCATCTCATGGTTTCGACACAATCGACAAGTCTACTTAAATGGTATAAATTGACAAGGCATAGAGAACGGTGAATTTGAAGAGTGACAGAGCATGATTTACTTTAATTTACAACAAGTGAGAAGAAGGCCGCGACTAAGCGACACTCAGGCTGTGTGTTTGGAGGAACACATTTCGGACGTGGGTGATCGAAATTTCGCTTGGATCAGCTATGCATGGTGGAATTGGTTGATCCTCACTCAATTAAAGATCTTCATTCTCGTATTGAATTTGAATGTAATTCGAAGTCAATAAAAGAAAAGGCTTTGGGGGTCGAGGCGGTGACAGCACTTCCGCTGCGTAGAGATGTGGAGGTAGAAATCCTGGAACAATCGGCGGCGACTTGTGCGCAGTAACAGACGTGCTGAGTAAGACCACTAAGACCGTTCGACGTGAGGCAGCTGTCCAGACTTGTTTGTAGGGGCAGTTGCGTAGCAGTTGGCATTGTGATAAAGAGAGGAGCAGCTGGAGTGGCTCGAGTGTTGTAAGCGTTGGGCTGGCGCTAAATTGGGGAGTGACCAGGACAACGCGGCATCTGGGAATTCCATGATCCTAAGCCTGAAATTTAACACTGTCCTCCCACGAGGTCTATCCACCAAAAAAGACATCGCTCCATCGCTAGGAGTATAACCTTCCCAAACATTGGCCTAGCCACATTTAATCGTGAGTCGTACCCTTTCGTATTATTCCTGCAGGCGACAGAGGACACTTTGCCTTCAGTGGCGACTGCCTGATCCCCTCTGTCCTCAACTTGGTTTCACCGACTGCCTTCTTGTCATGAGAGTCCATCTCCGAATCATCGAGCACCACACAATCCACCACCTTCGCAGTCGGAACCTTTCAACTAATCGCAATTGAAAAATAGATATTCAACCTTTTTCCTAATCCTGCTATCACACCGCAATCATGGGTCTTACATTCTCGAAGTTATTCGACAGGCTCTGGGGGAAGAAGGAGATGCGAATTCTGATGGTTGGCCTTGACGCCGCTGGCAAGACAACGATTCTGTATAAGCTGAAGCTTGGTGAAATCGTGACCACAATCCCCACAATCGGTACGTTGTAGGAGACCATTTTGGCTGTCCTCGCGCTTACCGAGTCAATTAGGCTTCAACGTTGAGACTGTTGAATACAAGAATATTCAATTTACGGTATGGGATGTGGGTGGTCAAGACAAGATTCGGCCTCTGTGGAGGCATTATTTCCAGAACACTCAAGGCATCATCTTCGTCGTCGATAGCAATGATCGCGATCGCGTGGTGGAGGCCAGGGAAGAGTTGCAACGTATGCTGAATGAAGATGAACTCCGAGATGCCCTTCTACTAGTTTTCGCCAACAAGCAAGATCTACCAGTAGGTTTCGACAATAATCCATGCGATAATCAACAACGCTAACAACTCACTGTAGAATGCCATGAACGCTGCCGAGATCACCGATAAGCTTGGTCTACACAGTCTTCGCCAGCGCGCTTGGGTAAGTTCAGCTACTTGGGTTGAGGGAAAAGTAACAAGACTGACAGTGACCAGTACATCCAATCAACCTGTGCCACCTCCGGTGATGGTCTCTATGAGGGTCTTGAATGGTTGAGCAACTCTCTTCGGAAAGCCGGTCATCAGTAGAGTGCAGGTCGCAGTCAGGTTCTCGGCTTTACAATGTACAACGTCGGGCTTCGAATCGCGCATGCTGGATTTTTCTGGTGGTTATCAGTCAAAATATCTTGCGCTCTCCTGCTCGAAAACTTCTACGATCTCGTGGTGTGGCAAAGACATATGATCCCGAAGAAAGCTCCTTGATCATCGGAAACATCTTCGAAGCCCTAGCCCTACTCTCCATTATCATACTCATCACCATCGCCTTCATCTGTTTCTGTTCTCAAGCCAAGTCTTTATGAGGAGTTATTTCATAGCCGTGCAATCCCTTTCCTTAGCTGGTCCATTCTGGCGGTTCTTCGCCGGGCGCCATCTGGTATTGGCTGGGAAAGCATGAATAGATTTGATCTCTGACCGATTTCCTTTGAAACTCGCTAAGTACTCATCAGCAAAAGTGAACAATGACCGGATAATAGAAATCATGCTGTTGTTGCACACAGCTATTGCCCTTTACTTTCTTTGCGAAACAGAGCAGCTAGGACTGGTTCCGTATTCTTGAATAGAGCACCAGGACAGTGTGAAAACTATGTTTAAATGTGCGTATGTGCAGGCATGTCGAATCGTGCGTAAGGGTACCAAGTCAATATCGCCGCATTTTTGGCGCCTGCTTGGCATTCTAGGATTAATGCACTGCCGCGTGCGTAACGCCCACGCACCTCATGACGGAGGTTTTCATGCTCAGGCCGACCATGGCTCTAACACCATCATTCAAGGGCCAGAAATTCTATGCCGACCAAGGAATCCGAAAAGCTTATTGATACGGCATAACATGGAATCAGAGATTTGATCTAAACTTGAAAAGTTTGTTCAATCTTCAATCGTAAATCCTCGATCATGCCTCCTCCTCCACCACCACCACCTCCACCCATGCCAGGCTTTGGCGGAAGTGGTGGCCCTCCTCCGCCTCCACCGCCAGGAAACCTACCGAGCAAACCACCCAAATCCGCCGCCAAAGACAGGGTGTGTCATCTTTGCTTTACAGAGTCAAGCTCCTTGATATGTTCTAAATAAGCTGACCGATGGAACAGGGAGCGCTTCTGGGGGACATATCCAAAGGCACCCGCTTGAAACCAACTGTCACAAACGACAGATCAGGCCCCGTCCTCGACTCAAAATCAGGCTCTGGAGGTGGAGGTCCACCTATTGGGGGTGCTCCACCTATTCCTGGCATACCTAAACCACCGGGTGGGTTAGCACCTCCCGTTCCTGGTGGCGGAAACAGAGGTCGAAGCAATAGCGATCAGGGCAGGCCATCTCAACCAGAAGACAGCGGTAGCATAGGGGGAGCTCCGCAACTTGGAGGAATCTTGGCTGGCGGGATCCCAAAGTTAAGATCACGCGGAGGAATTGACACCGGCGCAAACAGAGACTCCTCATATTTGTCAGATCCAGAGTCCTCCAGGTCTTCAGCTCCAAAGCCTCCAACTGGTTCAGCGCCAAAGCCACCCGGTCTACCTTCTACACCAGCGCCTCCTGTACCCAGAGGTACTCCACCTCGCCCCGCCCTGCAATCAGCAGATACCGCTCCGACAGCTCCCAACCCTCTTATAGCCCAGCTTCGCAAGGCTCCTCCCAAACCCCTGTCGAGACCATCCTCAACTATAAGTCTCAATGACAGAAAGCCTCCACCTCCTCCACTTTCGTCTCGAAAACCTTCTACCCAAGCACCGGCTCTGCCTCCACAACCTCCCCCTCAATCCACAACTCCAACATCCGCCCCTCCACCACCTCCAACAACAACGGCTCCAAGACTGCCTCCACCTCCTCCCACAGCACCTACGTCCTCCATTGCTATGCAAGCTGCTCGAAATGCGTTTGGACAACCACCATCCTCACCATCGGCGCCACCCCCTCCTCCACCAACATCTCCCCCGTCTACGCTTTCAGCTCCCTCAGCACCTCCACCACCTCCGACTGCTGCCCCAACTCCGCCTCCTAGTCGTCCTTCGTCTCTTACACAGCAGCAGCCTCCACGCTCGACTCTCGATCCAAGTTCATATACGTTAACGAATGGGACCCCCCCTTTGTCAAGCTCGGGACAAAAGTCTACGGGCCATCTCATTATCGAGGACAAGCGATTCAGGTTTCAGGACGAAAGCCAGCTGCCTCCCCCCCGGCAGTTTATGGGGGTTCCAAAACGATATCGGGCTGGGCGGGGTAGCAGTGTACCATTAGATCTTGAGGGTCTCGGTTGAGATCGATTCTCCTGATAATCCGACACGGCGAATATTTTAAGCCGGTCCATTATATCAAAAATCTTAAATCTTTGAGTACCCTCGAACTTCGCACTAACACACCAAACATTCGTTTGTCTAACGTGAGCCATCATGGACGCGTGCACCAGGCTGCAAAATGCGAAATGCCAAACGCCAAATGCCAAATATCAAATGATTGACGTTTCATTCATCGTATCAGTCATTCCCGATATTTAGTATTGGGGTTGGTGCCTGCTTCCCATTTGATCACGCGCCGGTTTTATCATATGGTGTTATCGTCCATTCGTGAGTGAAGACACGGCCACTTGGCGCCAGCGGAGCGGACTACAAACTCTTCCCTTTCACCTCACTTCCACTCTCCCCATCTTATCCACTTTTCTCGCAATTTCCGAACCGTCTCTGCGTGACCACCTAACATCTCACGGGTTTTACCTTCTGCCTAGCCTTGAAAGCTATCTCAATCTAGCAACCTCCAAGGTAAGCTTGTTTCTTCTACTGTGCATTGATCTTACCTTCATGCGAGAATTTCCGGTTTCGGTGCTGAGAAATTGCCTTACTGACCTTTTCACGTCTAGCCATTTCTCCACCTTGTTTTTCCACAATGGTGAACTGGAACGATGAGACGAGAGCAAAGGTAAGGTCCTCAATTTCTTATTTGACTACCACTTTTGTCACCTATCACCTTGGTAATCTAACACTCCATCCCAGCTCATGGTAGCTTTAGTCAGATCGATGGATACAAGCCCCAACTACAACAAGCTTGCGCAACTCATGAACGAGATGGGAGTCGGTAAGGGATCTACAATGAGTTGATCTTTCGTCTCGAGCTCTAACCCTGTAACGTGTAGAGTGTACTGCCAAAGCGATTAATCATCA
Source organism: Pyrenula massariospora (assembly GCA_021030905.1). Taxonomy (NCBI): domain Eukaryota; kingdom Fungi; phylum Ascomycota; class Eurotiomycetes; order Pyrenulales; family Pyrenulaceae; genus Pyrenula; species Pyrenula massariospora. The sequence goes on from JAGFMI010000004.1 coordinate 1,533,165, forward strand.
GATTCACAATATCAAAAACAAGGCTGAAAGCAAGGATACTAAAGGCATCGGTGGAGATGGGGGCTCAAATACCTCGATCCCTCGGAAGCGCAAGGGCAAGATTGAAACTGACCGGGATGAAGATAGCAAGGATGTGATCAATGGGAACGGTGAGGGTGGTACCACGGGTCAGGATGCTTCGCAAGAGAATGGTGACGCTAAGGGCGGATCCCCAAAAAAGAAAGCGAAGAGACCGGCCATGACGCCTGGCAAGGCTGGAGTGAAGCAGGAACATGCTTAAGTAGCTACACGGTCGGCGTACTTGGGATAAAAGCGGAACGACGAGTCGAATAGGTACTCTGCTAGGATTAAAGGTCGGCTCCGAGCTTACGAGAACCTAAAATAGCTTTGTGCGCCTTGAACAACAGGCGGAAGAAATCATCCCAGCGCATTCTTTTCCATCTTGACACCAAACATGCAAGCAATTGGAGCACAGGGCCAAGAGCGTCCGACTTTCCACCGAACCGTCGCAACTCACTGGACGTAGTATCCAGATGTCGAGACTCCATAGTGATTTGCCCACAACATCAATCCTTATCATGCCTAATGAAATAGAAGTGAAAACTTACCAATCACAGATTTCCACCTAACATTTCTATTAATGAGGTCTGCCAGTGTTTATCTCTTCACTCTCTTCGATCTCCTGACATTCTTTTCTTCCTCCTCGCTGTTGTCCGTCATCAAGGCCACCTTCTTTCTCACGCCACCATCTTTCTGATCTTCTCGCTGAACCCTCTCCGCAGCGTCTCTATAAACCTCCCCATATCTCTCCCTAGCCAGAGCGTCTCCTTCCTGTTCAAAGACCGTTTTATGCACAGCAAAGATCTCCCTTCTCTCCTCCTCACGCACTGAATCCCAATGGCCAAGCACATAGGCCGCCTTCTCTACCTCCGCGGCCTTGACTTCCCTCTTTTCTGCTTTCCAAATTCTACTCCTCACATCTTGTACCCTCTCACTTATCTCCCTATATTCCTTCATATCGTATTTGATCTTTCCACCGCCCGTTCCGTCTGTTATCCACAAAAATAACTCGTCGCTGAAAAATGGTACCCTCTCAGGGTCGAGAACGCTGAGCAAAAGGCTTGCTGTCGCAGGGCCGACGCCGCGGAGGGAATTGAGGATGTTAAGGGATGTGGCAGGATCGTTAGGGGAGGAGAGATGGGTCGAGAAGGCTGACGAGGTAGTCGAGCGAGTGGTAGCGGCAGGATTAGAGCGGACCAGAGGGAGGAGGGTTGGGCGGAATTTACCACGCGTGCTGAAGAAAAGGGCAGACTGATTAGCTCAAAGTGCAGCACTTGAGGACAACATGGACCGGGAGTGGTATTGGAATGAACGTTTTGCAAGTTAGAGGATAGATATAGCCAGCAAAACTATTGAAGAGCTTATAAAGGTATCTGGGATCGACTATTGGAAGAATTCTGTAGACCAAAAATTTGCAGTAGAAAACCAAGTGGACAGCGCTAGATGACCTCTATCATAGAAGCAATGTAAGATTTCCGTATCGAGTCGCACCCTCTGTCCAAATTTGGAGTACATCGGTGAGTTAAGAAAATTGTGATTGCAAGAAAAAAGGCTTTACAGTGGGTTTTGTTCAGCTCTTGTATCACTACAAGCCCGCCATTCGATTATTTAGAGACAGATTTTGTCTCTTTCGTGTGGCGCTCGCTTTACAGGAGACGAAAGCCAAGCACGAGAAGGCAGCAGAGGAAGAAACGCGGGTGATATTCTCTCAAAGCAAATGGCCGAAACCAAGGCTAAGCACTGAGACATAGAAGAAATTCTCGACTCACATCTTCCATTCGACCAGCTTCTCGACCTCTACTTGTTCCATGTCTTTCTCCTTTCTCGACAACAACTCCTCCACTAGAGCTCCATATCTCCATCGATCCAATTCAAGCATCTGTCTAATAGCTTTGTCGTCCTTTTTCGGATTCTTAGCACGAAGCAGACGTTCTAATATCGCCGGATAAAAGGCGTTCAGGGCTGAAACATGTGCTGCGGAGATGGTTTCAGGGGCAAATGTAGCCGGAAGGGGGGAAGGAGAGGATGAAGGGGGATTTTTAGGCGGCATTTTTGATATTCCCGTAATTTCGAGGTCAGCGAGCTTGCCTCTTAATCGCTTAAACTACAATCCTGGAGAAGCTATGGCGTAATACTTATGGCCGCATTGATCGGAACTATTTGCAAGAGGATGGTATGGCGGAACAAAGGTCAGGATGGCAAATCAAAGTGTACCTGAGAATCAATCTCAGTTTAGACTACAACAGTACTAGTAGTCTGGCCCAGCGCATTCATTTATAGTGTCGCGATGTTTTAGTCACTGGAAAGATAATTTGAGAAAGTATAATGCTATCGAAATGCTAAGCCGGGTGTTACAGTGCACGTATATGTTACTGAGAGCCAGGTTTATTTATTGTTGACGGAAATATAAAGCATTCTGTCAGGACTGAAGCAATTCGCCTGACAACCCTAGAGAAGCGGAAATGTCTAAATACCGTAAAATGTCAAGCTTTCATCTCAGCAAACTGTTTGATCATACTGTCCTCGGTCTGGATCGGCATATCCATGCCCCGGTTGATGGCTGCCGTCCTTGGAATGCTCGATATCCCCGTCTCCTGTGTCCTCGCCATATCAGGAGGCGCTTCGAAGCGATCCCATCCTCCAGTGGTCGATGAGCTCGTCGCATTCGGTTCCGAATACCGCTGTTTTCTATCCCTCTTCCTCTCTTGTTTCCGCTCACGCTTCTCCCGCTTCCTTTCCCTCTTCGCCTCCTTCCTAACTTGTTTTCGTTCTCTTCTGTGTTCCTTCCGTTCTCTTTTTTCGGATCGTTTAGCATTCCGCCGTTCCCTCTTCATGCTTTTCTTCTGCTGCATGAAAGATCTGGCCAAGTCCCTGAACTGTCTCTTTGCTTCTCTGATCTCGTCTCTCCTCTGGCGGGAGGTCACCTTATCCAATGGCGGGGCCGATTTAATACCATTCTGTCTGCGCTCCCTCCGCTGATTCTTCAATTGCATTACTAGCTGAATCATCGCCAATTTCGTATCCATCTGGTCTTTGTTCGCGTTCAGATTCGACAGCTTCCCTTTGATTTCTGCTACGTCTGCGCCTTCGAAGTCTACAGAATTGAGCGAGGCGACAGAGCTGTCTGACGCAGAGGAGGAGGAGCTTGACGAGGAGCTGCTTGAATCTGTACTCGAGTCGCGATGTCGGTGTTCGTGCCGATGCATACGCCCATGATGATATCCACCATGTCCTCTGCCACGACCCCGGCGGTAATGGAAATCGTCATCGCTGTCTGAACTGCTGGAGCTAGAACTGGAACTGGAACTAGAGTCTCGACGGCCTCGATGGCGTCCACCACCCCTTCGACACCGATCTCGGCCACGGCCATGATGATGATCATGACCGTACCGGCCGAAGCCGCCCCCTTGCATATGAGGACCCATGCCGCGCGACCAGGGATTTGAGGGCTGCCTGCCTCCTGGACCAGAGGCAGCACGCGCAAGTCGGTCCCCAGCTGCCTCGACACGTTGGCCAAAGGTGTTGGCACGGCGTTCGATGAAACGGCCTTGGGTTTCGGCATGCGCTTCTATGCGGCGTCCATAGGCATCAGCCTGAGCAGAGATTTGATCGCCTATCCTTTGAGCATTTTCAGAAAGCCGTTGCCACCAAGGAATTGGACGACTGCCAAAGGAATTATGGTGAGGAATGCTGGGGAGGTATGGCTGTGGAGCCTGCGGCGATATGGAAGAGCCTCCATGGGACCTTGATTGGCCTTGAAGGACCGCATCGCAGGCCGGGCAGGAGGAAGAAGTAGGCGAGTCTGGCAGTAAAAACGCAAGTCGGATCAGGACACCTCTTGGAGCGAAGAAGCCTTCATTCCATTCAGACACGGTGGCTTGCATTCGATCCCTCCGCTCCTGGTCAGTCTCCTGTTGTCCTTTCCTACCACCGCGTTCCGCCTCGGCTCTCAGCTTGCGCGGAAGATTTTGGATAGGTTCCAAGTGGGAAGGGAAAAGATAGTTGGCAAAGGTATTCATGTCTGTCCGGGAGATGGTCGACGACCGTCCTTGCCAGCATAATGGGAGGCGGTCAATGTCGGCAGCACTTGTTGTCTCACTAATAACAAGGTCATGCTCAATCAATGGTTGGCTGGAGCCACCGGAATGGGCTGTTCGCTCTTCGAAATACGGCGCAGCAGAGGAAAAATGAGACGTAGGAGACACTGGGGAAGTGGGATGAGAGCTTGGTGTTGGCTGTGGAACAGAATTTGAAGAAGTTTGCGATCGTGTTCTTGCCCGCGGATGCTCCCCAATAGCAATATCGTAGGATGGAGCATCTCCGCCTCGTAGTCTTGATGCTGAACTTTGGTGATTTACTGGAGAGGAAGGATCTGTCGATGTTGCGGGAGTTAAGGGGTCGACAGGAGTATAAGGCGGGGGCGGGGTGGAATTTGGATCAAATGTCATGATGGCAGCGGCAGATAAGAGATGGTGCAGAAGTCGCAGTGAGCAACGACGTGGAATTGATCGAAGCGTAGGAAAGACGCACTTGCGGGATCTCCAGCAGCCTTTAAGTCGAGCTTCAGGAACGGTTGATCAGCGGCACCCAGGAGGGGAAAGCTTTTGACGACTGCAGCCTTGAGAGCCAACGTAAGTACAGAGCTCGACTAGCAAGGATCATGAAGCCGCGGATACGTGAAGGCGAATGAGGTGGTGCAAAGGCTCGGGGCCGACATGATCGGGCTTGCACATTGGATTCGGGGATAAAGCGTCGCACTGGGTGGCTGCATTGGCTCCTCTGCAGCGTCGAAGGGATGACGCGGCAATTCTCGTCATGCAAAGCTCTCGGCCGCTGCTTCTCACGTCGAATTCGTCCATAGGTTGGCGAGTGTATGTGAATCATCAAGACTCCTGGAAAGCCCAATGAGCACTGACCAGGCTGGCATTCACACACCTCCATCACAGCCTCTCAATTAGATCGGCCACGACTTCTCCTACCTAGCCTCGCTCGTTTGTAGGCAACACACAGATACGTGACTACCGGGCTCTGGAGCATCAGAATGAAGAGAAGACGCTTTAGGACGACCAGATCGTTTTGCCTCCATCTCGTCCGACCTGTCTTTAGGCACTATCCTCGTAAGACGTCATTATCTAGAAACTGATCTCGCGTGTTAGGATGTTACGGAAGTCGAGAGGTCTGAGACTCCTTTACCAGGTTATACACTGCTCCAAGTCCAGCCGGTGAGATTGAGATGATTATAACTCATGAAGATCTGAAGTTGAAGAGTTCCAGCTGGAGCTCTATAGCAGGTCAGTGAGGGGCCATCCTGTGGCTCGGGCAGTGTGGACGGCGCAGATTCTTGCTACTTCGCCGCTGCAAAGTTCCGGGTACCTATGCCACTGGGCTGATAGTAATAGGGAATTACGGCAACGACCAGCGAATCAGGTGGCGTATGTCGCAAAGTAAAAACAGCGAAGATTGTGACTTCGGACGTGACAGATGGATCTGTCCCAAGAAGCCCTCGATGTACCTGATCTAATAGTCATCACGTGCCCTGTCCTAGCTATGCATCCGAGAGCCCCTGATCAAAATCCTCGTAAAACCCAGTGTAGTTTCGCTCCCTCTCCCCCAATAGACACGTTGCACACGCTTGAAACTCTGACAGACCGCCCTTGCGAATCATTCAATCTTGTGCTGATACGAGGGTGTGTGACATTGGTTACACTACGTACGGCATCTCACTGATTGCCTGGACCTTGTGTACGGTCCAAATTTTGGTCAAACGCAAAGGATCATGTCCGTTCAAAATTGCCACTTCGATACAAATATCACGACTTCCAATATGTGGTACAGTACTTTTCATTTCAAATACCCAACCAGCTTCCAATATTTACACAATCAAATCGCCTCTGCCTTGTGACACCGAACAAAAGTCACGCCAAGCTTCTCAAGAAATTTTCTCCAAACTTATAGCACGAACGAAAATTTGCTCTTTGCTCGAATCCTTTTCCCGTAGAACCAAAATAGGAAAGGGAAAGGGATCAATGCAATGAACAGAAAGGCAAGCAAGCTCGAGGCCCATCCCACTCCAAGTCGTGTATAAAGATTATTTGCGAAAAGCGGAAAGCCAGCTGCCAGCAAGCTACGAAAGAAGCCGTTGACAGCAAGAGCTGAATTACTATTGATGAGGTAGACATCGATAAGGTACGCAATACTGCTCATGTAGAGTAGCATGATGCCAATACCGATCGGTAAGCCGGCCAGGACCTGTACCGGCCAAGAAGCGTGGACAGTCCAGCCAAGCCAGAAAAGCCCCCCTGGGAGGACGATCCCGCCAAGAAGAATTGGTGGGATGCGGTCTTCGGGAAGGATAGCGCCGCGACGTCGGTGTAAGCGTCTTTGATAAAATGCCTTGTCGAAAACACCAAGAATAACGCAGGCGATGATGAACCCGACGAAAATTGCGAAGAAAGGGAGGGATCCGATGCCAGGGCGCCAGCCGCGGAGAGTAACGAAAATGTATGGATATGAGAGGAAGGAGAGGTAGAGAAGCGCGTAGACGAGAGAGGTGAAGATGGTCATGATAACGAGAATAGGTTCCATGAAGGTCATTTGCAGTGGTCTTAGGATGTAGCTGTCTTTGAACGATTCGAATGTCATGGGGTGCTCGTCCAGTTTGGCATGCAAGGACCAATTCTTCGTGGCGAGGCGAAGGCGAGCAGCTTTTCGTTGGAGAAGAATAGGTTCGTACGATTCCTTAACAGCATATAGACCGATGAGGAATGAAGTGACGCCAAGAATGAGGACGACCCAGTTAGTCCATCGCCAATTAAGTGAGTGATTTTCCATGATAAAGGATCCAACGACCGGTCCTGCACATGGTCCAGCAAACACAAGCAGTGTGTAGACAACGGTCTAGGACACTGTTAGCAAACACAGACTCTTTATGACTGCGTGAGTGCTTACCGCTGCGCCCCTCATTTCTGGTGGGAATAAGTCATAACCCATTCCGGGTGTAATTGCGATGGTAGCACTACCGAACGCCCCAGCTAGAAAACGGCAGATAAAGATTGCGTAGAGGTTCTGGCCCAGTGCAACCGGAATTGTTAGAGCGAGAAAGAAAAACATTCCTCCAAACATCGGCCATTTCCTCCCGTACACTTCAGACATAGGACCCCAGACCAACGGCCCAAACGCGAACCCCAGCACATAAAGGCTGACACCTAGGTTATCGATTCCAAATTAGTACCTCATAAAGAACAACTAGTTCTAGTAGCAGCTCTGGCAAGACTTACCTAATGTCATCACTTGTTCGCTAACGCCGAAACGAAGAGACAGAACCGTAGTCACAGTAGAGAAAATACTACTGCCCAGAGAGACGGTAAATGTCATAAAGCCTGCCGTGAAGACTATAGCCCATTTGCGCCCGTTTGAAAAATTCTGTGGATTTTCTGGATCTTCGGGTCCGTCCCACGTCACAAGGTCTTTTGTAACGGTTTCATGGCTACTCATACTGCCGAACTCTCCAGTGCCCGGATTGTGAGAAGGCTTTTCGAGAGTTATCGGTATTGGAAGGGGCATCGAAGTTGGTGTTTCCGAGGGGAAAGTCGACAGATTGAATTTTCTCTCCGAGTCGAAAATCGAGAGATCTGGAGCAGAGGAAGCATCTGTAGGAGTAGTGATGTAGTTCTCCATGTTGGGCACCTCTACCGATCCTAGGAGGATAAAGAGAATACCAGCAGCGACGCAGCTGGAGGGAATAAAGCGAAGACAGGAATGAGACACAAATGAGGTAAAGAATATCAGCACAGGTACCATTAAAAGAAGCACGGCCGGAGTCACAACCTCGGAAGAACAGAAAAGACTCGATGGGGAGTTTGGCCCCAATGCCTACCTTGCGCGTGCAGGGGAGCTAAATACTAAGTGATGCCGCACAAAATAGTCGGAATTGTGGTCAGGGGATCAAATGCACACATTCCCCGGTGACAGACGTATTGCCTGTCTAGAATTCACGTTGAGGTGGGTCCCTGGTCATGGTTACAGAATGTGTGTGAACCCGGTTCTTATTACGAAAGAGCGTTAGGTGTGCCATGATATTTCCGAAACCAGGGTTCATTGTAGCTTGTTATCCTCGCTGTGGAACGAGGCACATGCGCCTCGGACGAGAGTAGTGTCTAGAGGACATACGAGAGTGAGGCTTTGGGGAAAGGCTGTGGCCGGCCGGCTTGGTGTTTTGGAGTACGGTGGACATCCTGGGGTGGAGAGTAAGAGGATTCTGCTAACGCCGGATTGGCGTTTAACGTATTTAGGTACCATGGGGCACATGAGTTAAGGCGTTGGAGTGGTGTAGTTGTTGGACACTGCGGTTCAGAGTCGAGTCAACATGGCGCGCGAGAAAAAGGTGTGGGAGGCGTTCCCCGAGCCTCAGCGCGCGATGCTCGATGCGGCTTAACGCAAGGAAAATATAGAACGGGCCACGGCGATCTGCCAGATCCATTTTCGTACAACACCAGGCCACAGGTTCGCATGCTTAGCATGTCCAGTCATCGCTGGCAAATCCGTCTCTTGCTCGTCGGGTATCCGTTAGCTTCGCATGCTTTCCTCACCAAGATCAACTCCAGTGTGATAGTACCGTTTATGGTGCACTCGACACTAAAATCTCGCCGTCCTACAATGCTCTGCTCGGCCAATGAGGGCACCGGTCAATACTTGTCGCTTTCATCGCATCGCCCTGGAATTTTCAAGCTTACCCGAGCTCGGAACCAGTCCTTGTTCCACTACCAGAAGAGACAGCCCTTGGAAAACGCTGCAGAACGGCCCCCAACTCCATCGAGCGGCAGTGTTGGCGTCTCTCAGGAACAGAGAGGCTTCATCCAGCTAAGCGTAATGATTTCTTATTGGCGCGATATGTGGAGACTTTTCATCTGTTCTTAAGGCTCTTCGAACCAATTTTACACACGTATGCTTTAAAGATTTCCCTAACCACAACTCCTCGTAAGGTCCTCCGTATAATGTCAGAGGAGGCACTGGGTTGTCCTGAGAACTATGAAGCGAGGTCGCTGTTGGCTTGTCCGGCATCGCCACTAACTCGGCGGATTTCCTACCGGCATCCCATGCCTGTTCTAACAAAGATGCTTCTATAGGTCGGGAGCCGGTGACGCATCTTGCCTCTTTTTTCCGCTTTTGGGCACCCTGGCGTGGCCTCGCAACTGTCATGCTAACAGAGTATTCTCTTCTCAATTCTAAAGCAAGACCCCATGTTTGAGCCAAGACCGATCAGTGGCCGTGTTTTATCCCCTGCCAAATTCCACGGTGAGTGACATGTTGTGTGCGTTCTGGAGCATGACGGGTCTGCGGCAATATCGTCTCGCGTTCGGGCTTGTTGCGATTTTTCTGAATTTTAAAAATCATGTTCAAGTCATCTGCTCCCGCCGGCTTCGTGCAGATTGATTTTACCTCCGCTCAGATTTATTTTACAAACACACCACACTTATACTATACCGCACGACTAGTACTATGCTAATGATCTATAATTGCTTCTGAGTGTATATATGTACCACGGATTCTCTGGTAGATCCCCAGAACCTCATAACTGTCCTGCAGACAACTTTCTTTCAACATGGGTGCTTTTTCAGAGGTTTCAGCAGGCCAAAACGTCTGCTTCGTGTCATTGCGGAACTTAATTTTTGTTTCTCTGCTCGTTCTAGCAATTTCATGCTTTCGCTGGAAGATCTTTTTCTACACCTACTTTAGCCCTCTACAGCACCTTCCAACAGCTTCGCAACCTTTCTTTCTGAGGCGTCTTCTGAAAGAGCCAAGCAGCCTCACTCTAGTGAAGTGGATGGATACCATTCCGAATGACGGGCTCATTCGATATCATGGCCTTTTCAATGCCGAACGTCTCCTTCTAACAAACACTTCAACTGTCCGCAGAGTTCTACAGACTAAGCGCCACTCTAGCAGGAAGTCGCCACGAGCCAGACGACCCATTGAAAAGCTTTACTCCGACACGGCCCAATTAGAATCTTTCGCTGGCAAAGGGCTTGTGGTCGTCGAAGGACAGGAACATTCAGTACAACGTACTCACACCGTCTCGATCCTGACCAACCGCAATATCCAGAATCTGCACCCATTAATCTGGGTGAAGGCCCAATCGCTCGTACGGGTGTTCAAATCAACCATACGCTCTCACAAGCAGTCTACCGTCTCCTCATTTGTGGTTTTCGATATTTCCAAGTGGATGACTCGACTTCTCCTTGACCTTTCTTCGCTCATCATCTTCGGCCATGATCCCAATTGTGTCGGCTCGCCCTCGACAAACAGCCTTCTCCTCAAATCCTACCGCTCCGGCTTCGAGCCCTCCCCATCTGCCAAACTTCGCTTCCTCCTCCTCCACATCCTTCCGAAACATTTTGTCGACTCCCTCCCCCTGTCCCGCAATACAGACCTAGCCAACACTCGAAAAGCCGCCCTTTCCCATAGTAAACCCTTCATCCAATCCATCCTCTCTGCTCCTCCATCAAAGCCGCTGTCACTCCTCGACCACCTCTCTCGTATTTCACACTCGCCGTCATACCTCGCCACCCAAGCAACCACCATCTTAGCTGGCGCTCACGAAAGCACGTCCTCTACCCTGACCGCTGTGTTATGGCTTCTCTCCCAACCCAAACACTCGACCATCCAAAGCCGTCTCCGTGATGAGATCATTTCATGTGGACACCCACTAAATTCTGAAAATCCGCCACCCGTCGCAACCCTCCCCTACCTCAACGCCGTCCTCTCCGAAACACTCCGCCTCTTCGCACCGTTCCCTATCCTTAGCCGTCGAATTACCACTGTCACTGGTCTCCACGTGAATGGTGTGTCCCTCCCAGAGGGCACCGTCCTCGTGGCCAGCCCTTACGCCTTGCAGCGCAGCACCAGGCTTTGGGGCCCATGTGCAGATGAGTTCAAGCCGGAAAGGTGGCTCGGGGGCGACAGCCATCGTAGGGGCGACTTCTTAGCGTTTGGAGCCGGGTGGAGAAGATGCCCAGGGGAAAGGTTAGCGAGGGAAATTCTAGGGATGATGGTTTTTGGGCTGGTTGGGAATTTGGAGTTTGCAAATCCACGTGACGTGGGAGCGAAGATGCAGATCAGTGCTCAAGGAAGCTTGAGCTTGAAGGATGTTAAGGTTGAAATTAGGGAGGCAGCCGAGAGGTCGAATGAGTGGCAGCCCGACAAAACCCGGAACTCGATCGAGCTTTCAGCTAGGTGATTAGAATCTATTTCTCGATTGGAAGGGTCAATTCGAGTTCCAAGTGTCTTTAACTCATTTGCCCCTATGGAGAGAACGCCGTCAGGAGCATTCACTGGCGGTGAGGTACAACTTTGCGACCGATTTCCCAGATCCATTCTCTTTCTCTTCTTCCTTTCTTCTTCTTCTTCTCTCTACTACTACTAGTATTGAGCGAATTCACGACGAAGATCGTGTTTCCCTTTGCCCCAGCCCGATCCCCCCTTTTCTTAGGTTTCGCAAGCTTCTTTTCAACATGTCTGGCCAGACAGACAAAAGCAAGCAGCCTCCTCGTCGTTCCCTGCCACTTCCTCCCTCTTCGCTTCCTGTTCGTCCTAATGATCGCCTTCCTGATCCACAGCCGCAAAGGCCACCACCTCCTCCTAGTCCTGCTGCTCAGCAGCAGCAGCGTCAACTTCCTCGCCGCGGGAACTGGCAAATGCCTGCTCCAAACAAATCTTCGTCCCCTTCAAGCCCCTCTCAAAATCCTCCTTCTAACTATTCGTTACTTCCTAGACCTCAACGAAGTCCTAAACGCCCTTCGTCCGCCGACCCCCGGCGTCCTCCTCCTGCAAAACGTCCAACAACTGGTCGCGACAAGGATGTCACTTTCTACCGAGCCAATGGCTGTGAAGTGGAAGTTCTCCTGTGCAAAGGACCGCTTCATGATCCTTCAAAAACAAAGAATATCGTGCAATCAGCCCACTCACAGCACTACTTGACCTTTTCTTTCGTCGACAGATACTCCGGGGTAAAAGTTCGCGAGAGCTTCATGGCAAAAAGAGACAACCAACCGACAATGATAAAAGGTCTGGAGTTTGAGCTACGTTGTGAACACTTTGAACTCGTCAGCTTCGGTTTAGAAAGAGAAATGGTCCAGGAAGACAATGATTTGCAGCCTACTCCGAGTAAATGGTTCGAAGTTGCCTTGCGGATAAAGGCTGGCCATATCATCTCCTGCACAGATCCGCAGCGATATGAAAATTTCAATGAGCTTCCCTTTGCCCTCGGTCTTACGCATCAGAGCGTTCAAGATCTCCGGTGGCTTCGAGTTAGGATTCTTGAGCCCCACAGGAATCCGCACTTCGACGAGAAATTAGCCCACAGTATCCTATTAGGAGGACTTGCGAAAGAGCAGAGCTCAGGGCCTTCGAGCTCGGCCCTTGCCTCGAACTCTTCGGCCAGTCCGGACTTACGCTGGAGCTCGTCGATACATACAGGATGATGAAGAGGACGATGAAGAGGAGGAATGGAGAGAGGAGAGGCCAGAGAGAAACCGGAGAGCTGAAACCCATGATCTAGAGACGATATTCGACAGAGCGGGTGAGCCTGCGGACGCGTTAGACTAGAATTGGGTGCTGTAGTAATCAAATGCCTCGAGCGTCTCTTCGTTAGTTTTCCAGTTCTTTGCATGCTTCTGTTGAGCAAATTCTGGTGGTGGGCGCTGTTAATATAATCAGCAGACGGAATGCAGGTTAAATTTCTTATGTGCAGAGATACCGGCGGCCTCCAGCCTGCATTTTCCACGACCGACAGCAGTCGCAGTACATGGGGCGCTCCTACTCATTTTGCCCAGTTGCCCGCGATCCGGAGACAGATGGATTTTCGTGCCACAGCTTCTCTTCCACCCTTCCGACAAACCAACGACATCGCGATGATCTAGAGTAAGCCCCTTTTTCGTTCCGAGAAGCCATGACGTGTCTTGCTTTCAGCATGATATTGTGGTCGCTCCCCAATTCCACACTGCTAGGTCAAAGAGGATATCATTTGTACTGGCGTTCCGTCGTGCAACCTGCTATCATCTTGACCTATCTAGCGTAGATTGCTCCATCTGTCAAGTCAATTGGATTTCCTATGTTCTCGTGAAGGCACGAAGGTACTGCGAGGTCCAGATACCGTCCATGAAGTGTGCTAAGCTCCTGGCAGACACGATGACTCATTTTGCGGATCCCGATGCCAAACCCAATTGCAGCCTCGACAACAGACAAGATGACAAACAGGGCTTTTTCTCCAGAATCCGACTGGGCACAATGGTCCAAGCAGACGGTCCATGCAAAACAGCGGTCATGAGCTTCGCTCTGATTCGTTTTCCGTATGTCCTGTCCTTCAAGAAATACGATCATTAAGTACGCTCCTATGCTGCAACGACCGATGAAACAATTCTTTCGGGCGAACATCGTTCTGATTTGGAAAAGGTATACCTCTTGGAGCGTCATGGGTTGTCCCAACGTTTGGAAATACTAGTATCGTCCATGACCCAGTGTGTTACAAGAGTATTGGGAAGGTGAGAGGCCCTGCCATCATGCGGTGCTTGCTAATGCAGAACACAGAGTACATCTTGCGGCCTTCTCACGTGCCTTTATCACAAATTTTCAAGTGTCAACAAACTTTGGTGCCAAAAAATGAAACTGCAACCGACCCAGCGCGACACAGCGCTTCCCCGCGCGCATACAGCGACTATCATAAACGGAGATTTGCGCACACTGCACGACAATGAGTGACTCCGATTTTACATGGCGCCACTCTGCAGTGGGCGTTCTGGACTACTAGTAGGAATGATCCTAGAAGAGTATGCACCATCGAACTGTTCCAGACTTTGGCATCGATCGATCCGAAGAAAACACTACTTACCGACCATATCCGAAAACGATATACCGCATCTGTTCACAATATCAATATGGTACCTCCACGGAACGCTGTGCTTTTTAAAGCCTACGACACAACGATGCAACCGCAAAGATCTGGAACATTGAAACGGAGGAAGACATTACATCTTGCACCAGCCCGGGATAGCCCTGGGCGCCTTCGATAACCACTTTATTCGGTCCCCCGCACAGTCCCCCCTCCCCCTCTTCTCCTATCGAGCCCAGAAATACTTGCTCACTGTTGCTAATTGAAATACAGAAAGACAGGAGCTCGCACTACGAGTAAGCTACACTTTCTCGGCTCCTTGAGTGCTACTCTCGCCGTGCGGCACCGAGACCGCGATTTGATCCCGACACTTGCATAAATGCAAAGCCCCAACTTCGAAGTCGCCTGCAACTTTCATCCAATCTCATCCAGAGCCCTAATAACTCTGTCCACGAAGAGTCAATACATTTATAGGTATACAAAATAAATATACGTTGAAATTTTTTCAAATTGGAGAAGTTTCACGGGCTTTTCTGAAAATTATGTTTTTAAAATTATTACATTATTATTTTTTTAAATATGGTTATATATTTATTGCTAGTTTTCCTTTTAAATTTATAAGTATTTATTTTAAATATGAAATAGCATAATAAATGGAAATTATAAAATAAAATATATATTTTAATTAAAATAATATTATTTTAATTGAATAACATAAAATTTTTTTGTAAAGGCTTTTAAACCTGTTAAAATTACATTAAATAAAATAAATTAATAAATTTTATACTTTAATGAAATATAGCATCTTTATTTAATTTATTTTAATATCTATACTTTAAGGCCCCACCCCTGTATGTACAACTTATGTTAAAAATATTTTAAATCTATTGAAAGATATTAGAGGTATTATTATAGTAAATTAGATTTTATTATAATTAATATCTATTTTTAAATATATTTTTACTATAAATAGATATTTTAAAAATATCTATTAATAGCTTTAAACTGTTTTAAAATTTAAAATTATCTAATTTGTTATGATAACTTAGTCGATATCTTTTAATCAATTTAATAAAATTTTAATTTAAATTGTATATACTACTAGTAGTATCTAGGTGGGGCCTTAAAGTAAGTATTACATAAAATGTTTATGATTTAATTAAATTTTGAAATTTATAAAATAAAAACTAAATATTTTTTTATATAATAATTATTTTCGCTTTGAAAACGAAGACACACTTATAAGTACTTAAGACTAAACTACTAGAGTTAGCTTAGGGCTATTTTCCGTCTGTCTTAAACTAGATCTATTTAAATCTGATAAATTTAGCAAATTCTAAAAATAACAATTAATTGAATATTTAAATTAAGAAAATTATATAAATATATAAATATTTAAATTAAGAAAATTGTATAAATATGTAAATATTTAAATTTAAAAAAATGTACAAATTAAAAATTTATAAAAATATAATTTAAAAAATATTAAAAATTAAAAATTAAAAATTAAAAATTAAAAATTAAAAATTAAAAATTAAAAATTAAAAATTAAAAATTAAAAATTAGATTTAAATAGATTAAAAAATTTTTTTATATAATATACAGAATATAAATAATCAATTTTTAAAATATTTGATTTTTTATCTATTAATTTATATAAATTTTAATTTATTAATTTATAATATCAAATAAAATATTCAAATTTTAAAATTTAATTAAATTTATATAATATAAAAATTAAACTAAATTATATTTAATAAACTGTAAAATTATATTTATAAAATTAATTATATAATTTTGAATTTTAAAAATAAATTAACTTTTACTTTAAAGTCCAGTAAGTATAAAAAAACTAAAAATATTAATATAATAGAAAATATTTTTCAAAAACTTTTTAAATTTGAATAGTAATAAAGTTATTTCATTTTTATTATTTAAAATAATTAAAATTTTAAATTTAACTTTCCAGCTATATATTAAATATAATTAAAGATTAAAAATAATTAAATACTATATATGTAAAGTTTTAGATTAATAATAATAATAATAATAATAAAATTATTATAACTTAAAATTTAAAAAACTAATTTTTAAATAATTATAAATTATTTAATATTTATAAAAAATTTTACAGACACAGTCGCAGAAGGATTATCCCGCTGTGCCAAGTCTGCCAAGCCTCGCTGGCCGGAATAGGTGGTGGGGGTCAGGGCTGCGGGCGGTTCCGTTACAATGCCTCATTACCCTTGCGCAAAAGCTTTATTCTGACTGCTGCGTTCCAGCTCCAATTAATGGGGCTGGTCAGCGTACTAAGCCAACTCGGTGCGCAGATTCGGGATGTATCAGACCGCTGTTCAACGGGCCGAGTATCAGTAACTTTCAATTCGTACTCTGAGGTTGGTCGGAAATTCAGATCAAAGGACAACCGTCTTCCGATTTCAAGCACATATTTTAGATCTGGCTTAACGATTTCTGTTCTTACAAAGATAGTTGTGTTTTCGGTCTGCTTAAACAATGGCCCTGAATGGTGGCAAACACATGTTTTTATCCGCGGGAACTGATCTCCTCCCGGTGCTAACTGCATAAGGAAACCGCAACTCCTGGAGGTTCCAACCTCTTGTGAAACAGCAGCCCCCGTAAAATAAACTTTGAACATCAAAGTAATCGGAATAAACATCTGAAATGCATGCGTAACATATTGAAGCTTGCGCGTACCACTGAAATGTCGAGCCAATAGCCTCTAGCAATTCTGCACTGCTTATCTTTATCAATGCCGCATTGACCACCTGTACGCAACTGACAAAGGCGTGATCGGTGGCGTAGACCGCAGATGCAGCCTCGGGTAAGGAGTATTAAGGTAGTGCGGGGAATGGAGAGGATGAAAGGATCTAAGGGGCACAGGGGGTGAAATCGAAGTCCACGCCACTTCCCCTCACAAAAGACTTAGATCCTTAAAGCGGTGTAGGGGTAGTAGCCATCTGGCAGAGGCTTGGCGCTTCTTCAGAAGTACAGTCCTCGAGGCACTTAGCATCTTACATAGTAGAACGGCATATGCATACAGATTGATTCCCTTGCCCTCAGCGGCAGAAGGAATACGAGTTACCTGCTACGGTCGGCGTTTGATTACTATCGAGCGATCTTCAAACAAGCGTTCGAATGTTCTCACATATTGAGCTATCGCAGACCGTAACCTGCGGTCAGCCTGCAGGGCTTAGCAAGCATGATATCATCCTAAGTTGTGCCGCAATTCACATTGTAATACTCGGTCAAAAAAGCTCCCGATATTCTCTTTCTTGATCTCAAGTTTCAAGAACATCTACCAGGAATTTGTACTGTAGACGGTCTGTCGGCCCGCAAATGTATGTCTCTTTAATGTTCATCTTTGTTTGATACTAGAATTTGCTTCGGCGTCAGCATGACTAAGCCGCCTGGCTCTCCCGTGAATAAAATTAAAGCTCAAAAGCGCCGTCCAGGAGCATGTGGGCGTTGTAAGGCGCGAAAGAATAAATGCAAGCAATTCTCATTAATGACGAGTGTGCGCTCCGCTGATGGACGCAGGCGATGGTGGCAGACCAACATGTCGACGATGTCAGGTGAGAAGGTACAAATTGATGTGAAGAAAAGTGTTGACACCTGTGTAGGAAGCTGGCGCCTCATGCTTGTATACGCCTCGTAGAAGACACACTTCTTCATCTCATTCATTTAATGGTATACCGCGTAAGACAGCCATTATGAAGTCAAAGAAACCTTGAACAACCCCGGAGGCTAACCAGCGGAACCCTTACTTAAGCTTTGAGTCCGAAGTTGGGAGGTGATACAGCACCGAACGAGGGCATGGTGGCACCCGCCAAGCCTCATGTTGAGCCTGTTGAATCTCAAATAGGTAATCTCATCAATCCAGGCTTGGCTTCGCCAATAGCATCTGGGGTTTCAACAAATGACCCTACAGAATGGTTGGATCAATTTACAGGCGAACCACTCAGCAGCGTTGATGTGAACGCTGCAGATTTGAACATCGCGTCAGTCCAATTAATGGACTTCAGTCTCGACTTCGATCGTGAACAAGATAACCTCTTGCAGCCGACAAATATTCACGACAATAATTGGGATGTTGCACAACTCTCCATGGAAAGTTCGAGAGACCCTTCCCGAAAATCTGGAGATCAACTCATCTGGGATCTATATCGATGTATGGTATCTTGGTAAACGAGAGGGTCTTTTATTGACATGTCCCTATAGCTAGTACGCATAACATCGAATTTGGGCTTGTCTCCGTAGCCCGGAACATGATGAAATATCATAAGAAGCACACCAGCATGTTGCGAGGAATGGAAAAAGCTCTCGAGGAAATGATGTTAGCAGAGCCCAGGATCGAGGAACCAGAATTGGTATCATGCCAACTACAACCGTGGGATCCAAAGAAGAATGTCGAAATGTCGAAAAATTATTTGCGCCGTAAGTAATCATGTTGATGTCCACGTTTGGGGTAAGCTTTACCAATTAAGACTAAGTACGTGTCTCGGTTTAGATGCCTTGAAGAGCTCCTATATGTAAGCCTAGCCCCACTTTCGATTTTATTTGCGTTCTCGGTAACATTAGGAGCACGCACTAATACTCGGCTAGGGAAATACCAATACTCGGAGAATCGTTACCTTGGTCGCTCTTTGACGAAGTTATTTTAGAAGAGGACGCTGATCCTGCAAAAATCGGGCTTACATATAGTTTACTTGCGAAGGGTTGCAATATCTGTTGGCTAAGCAGTAACCGAGAAAGGGCATTTAAAGAGTCGTCGGAGCTTTTTAGTGTAGCGTTGTCGCAGCAAAAGAAGGTTGTGGGTGACTCAGTGCTGCATTTCCAGGTAAGAACACGTCTTTCCCCGATCGCCTTCGAACATCAATTGGCGTAGTGGCTGATGTTCGAAGGCTCTGGTAACAATGGTACGTTCACTGAACAAACTCTTCTTTTTGGCATGTCTAACCTACATAACTAGTTGGATTATGCAATTGAATACAGACCTAGTGCGGTTAGATCCCTCATCACATCTAGTGTTGCCAGTGCACAGAGCCTCAAGTTGAATAGCAAAAGTGCTGTCAGCCGACTATGTTGCAATGTAGACGAAAGGCTGCGGTTGAAAAGTGCCTTTTGGGTACTGTTCTCTATCGAAAAACCATATTGTCTCCGACAGGGATACTTCTCAGTAAGTGGATACGATGGCGTCCACTACGCTCATGGATCTGCGAAGCCCATGTAGTTGATAAGATCAATACTAATGAGCTGCCTAGATGATTGATGACGATACCATCGATTATCTACCTCTGGCAACAGAAGATGCTAGCTTCATCTCTTCTAGATTCGTGTACCACTGCCACTTTGCTAAATTATGTTCCCACATATATCAAGAGCTCTACAGCGTAAAAGGAAGTCACCTAGATTTAGCAGTAGTAGAGAGCACGATTCATCGACTCAGTAGCCTGAGTTCGCAGTGGCAGCAGGCTGCTGTTGCGGGGTTGTCGGGAGACACTGTATCTTCATATCAAATCGGTGGACGGAAATTGGACGAACAAGAAATTGCCTTGCAATTCAATGAGGTGATGTTGCTTATATGCTGTAGGGCATTTGTTGGCGACTCAGTCGGTTGTGATAGTCATCTTGTGCAAACATTGCAAAAGTCAGTGGTGGAATCGGCATGTTCTATCTTGGAGATTGGCAATGGGCTCGAGCGTCTGTCTTCCCAAGCCAACTGGTCAGTCAAGCCTCTATCTTTGTTTTCGAGTGAATCTTTCGGAATATGAGCTGAGAATAAGTGATATAGTCACCTCGTCCAAACCCAATGCGTGGCGATGTGTATTGTGGCAATGTCGATGCCAGTATGGCCCGATAGGCTGGAACTATTGAAGCATCTAGGCTTTGCATGTGGGTTTTTCGCAAAGTTCTCCAAATTCTTGAGTATCTCCTACAATACGGTGTACTCCTTGAGTGTAGCTGCGCAGGACTACATGGCTTAGAGAAGCAGAATGGCAAAAGTCGACGACGCGCACCTCACTTTCCAGTGTTTGACATCGGCTAGCGAGACTTCGGGAAATGCCATCGATGGCCCCAAGTTAGGCCTACTATGGGGTACCCCGGGGCGGGCTACGACCCCGCCAGCTACAGGGGGGGCTTTAGGGGCGAAAGACGTTACGGGGGTAACAGGGTCCCTAAACAAATAGAGAGGGGAAAGATTTCTATTTTTTCACCGTTTCGGATCTCCGGGCATACTTTACCTAATTATGCATGCAAAGAGGCTACAGGTAAACTCTCTAGGGCACCACCGCCTAAAAGGTCCTTAAAAGCACCCCTAAAAGAGGAATTCTTCTAAGCACCACGCGTAGAGGGACAGCTCGGTCCTGACCTAGGCTAAGCCGCGTTGGCCTAGGTCCCTGGAGGCCTAAAATTAGGCTAACGTCGAACACTGCATTTTTCCATAGAATTTTATAAATAAATATCTTCAAAGACCAACACAGATTTATTAAAGAGGATGAGGAAGTGAGTCGTGATATAGATCGAATACATAAAATATAATTTCTAGACTCCCATGACTTGGTTCTTTAAATGATGTGTGAGCAGCTTTACTCCCTCCTATTCTTTGGCGAAGAAGTATCTGACGGCGTGGGAGGATGTCAGGATACGAATTATCGGGAAATCCTATGGAAGCCATATTGGCTCAAGTTGTCTGATACTTCAGATGTTCTTGCGAAGGAGAAATTTTTTGAGTCTTGGCTTGGCCCTTTAGGGAGCTCTTGCTAAGAGTCCGCTTGTTTAACGATCGAGCAATGTATATCGAAATTCTTTACAATCATAAACGCTATGAAGTCAATACCTAATAACGATAACATAGATTAGAAGATTCTGTCCTCATTACATCACTAACGACTTTATCCTTCCCTAGCCCTAGTACCAGTAACTCATCCTGTAGTGACAATGGTTCGTCATCGTGCAGGCCGCGATATAATGAGAACCTGCTTGAGTCTAACCCCTGCCACAGCCACCATATCCTGTCTAGTTGTACGTGGTGGAGATAGAAAACAGGATCTGTACTGTTGTCAAGCATCTTTCGGAGTCTACCACGGAGTACTTACCATTCGGCGCAGTGAAATAATGGAAATCTCCGTTGATCCCATCCGGAATCCCGTTGTGAGAGCCTGTCTCTAATTCAAGTAGGAAGTCACCATATTTTCCCAGCTTCAAAGTGGTTTCTACCGCTTCAGGTCTTAGACGGTATCCAGAGAAGTGGCCGGTTCCATTGTCGTTGTTGAATGACCGTGCTAGGCAGTGAGGAGTATAGTCTCCCGCTCTGTAGCTGACTTCGAAACCTGCGAATTGTCCATCTTCTACACAATCTTCGTGGGCAGGGTTTCCATTTCCACCGAATCCAAGGTATCTGTCCCAGATAGGTGAGCTCGCAGGATCTTCCCAGTCCTTCGTCCAATCCCAGTATCTAGTATGTGTTACTCATCGCCGGTTTAGGTTGTGTAAGTGCATGACGTACGGGAGGTAGTCATTATACCCACAAATCTCTCTAAGTGTCTCCTCAAATACACTCAGGAAGTATCTATGGAAGGGAAGAAATGCGGGAGCCTTGTGAACTATGACATCTTATTGTCAACAGAAATCTCGAAAGAGGCCGTCCAATCATAACATACCATATCTTCCACGTTCACTATGGACCCATGAAAAGTCATCATAAATAGATGCTGCCTGATTGTCTTCAATCCTTGAAGGAAGAGAATGTAAACACTTTACGGCATTGATGTAGTTTAGTTGTTCATCTGCACTCAGTTGTCGCCATTCTCTTCGTAGGTACGGGTGAATGCATTTATTTGTACCATAATAGTGTCTTAGTCCCAACAACACCAGTACAGTGGCCGCTAAGGCGCAGAAAAGAATAAGTACACTATTCCTGAGCTTCAAGCAATGTCCATGTCTACGGGTTGAGATCGTTAGGATCGTAGATGTAAGAATTCGGAGGTAGGTTCCTCACTTTGAAACTGTGAACCCCTTTTCATCGCCATCCTCTTTCGTAGGGACGGCCTCATATTTTCGTGTGTGAAAATAGGACAACATTGCTGTGAGCTCCTATAGCAACTGTGAAACACACCAACAACTAGAGATCCTCAACTATCAATTGAAAACATTAGAAAGAATATACTGTAGCCTATTGAAAGTAAAGCACTGCGGATTCGGTCATCGGTTAATTCGGCGGCAGTCACAAAATAGCCGTGGAGCTACTAGGGATTATTCGGCGCACTCACAGAAAGGCTCCGGGTAATTGTGTTATACTGAGTTCCATGATGTGATGAATTACAGAGAACACAGGCGTGTTAATGAACCATATATTATGATAATGCACTTTACAATAAAGTCATGAGTTTCGAGCTTAGATCTTCGCGGCGCTCGCTGCTTGGCAGTGGATGTGGCTCGCTCACTTCAACGTACCGAGGGGCCGCGAGCCAGATGCTTGGCGGAAACAAGTTTTTAACAAATTACCAGACAACAGTTTCTAGCCCACCATGTATCGATAAAGAAAGCAATTTGAAGCTGCGAAATACTCTATATAGAAAATTTTTTGGTGTTGCAACGTAGTACTACTATAAGGCTCTTCCTCAAGCTTTGATTGGCTGGTTTTCGCTGTGCCCTTGCCTTCAGTACAGCCTGTAGATTGAAGAACCTCTTATCCTCTTCTTTCTGCACACGTTTACATTTTTCTCTCTTATTCTGATTTCTTTCTAGTCTTATAGAAGCGCTCTAACTGGTCTGCGAGGAGTTGACGTTGTGCGGCTCCTTGTTCTGCGAAGTTCGCTACCTTCTCGATAGCCCGTTTTCTGATGCCAGTTGAGGAACCGATTAGACCGCGGATAAGGTCCTGTGCATCCTTTAACTTGACGGAAGTGTTATTAGGCTTCGTAGACCGTGGTGGAGGGGTGGTTTGAGGCCGTATTTGGCTTATGTTCTTGACCTGTAGCAGGTTTGCGATCCTGTCTAGTCTGAAGGGGATGAGGTTCGTACGACGCCAGCGACCCTTTTTATTGCCTTCTCTAAAAAGCCTTATCGTGCGAGGGGCAATAGAGTAGGATAAATGACGCTCGATTGATCTGTTTAGCAAACGTCACTGTGACGAAATTGGTGCATTCCATCGAGTGGTGCCGTCCTAGAGGACCGAAGGGACCAATGTCGAGCGGCTAGAGGATATGAGACGTGTGCGATGGTAAATAGAGATATCAAACGTTGTTGGCAACTAATAGGAATTGGAATCTTCCAGAAATATGACTCCTGTGGCCGTCTAGATATAGTAACCTGGTTGATCCGTCTACAGATTCGGTATCTGGTAAGAACGTCTCTGTAGGCCATCGAATGGCTATTTCATCATTAGACCATCCCTTTGCGGTATAGGTAAAGTTCTAACCAGAGCAGTTAGACGGCCACCAATGTATCTCTGGTCGTACGTCTATTTGGATGCTGAAGGGCTTTACAATCCTGCCAGTCCCCGATCCGCATTCAATAATAGAGGACCGCTGCGATGAGTCTGTAGATTCGCTACACTTGGAGTGTCACCGCGGCTAAATACGACGAGGTCTTTTTTCTGTTGCTCTATTTGGAAGCTCTTCTCGTCCATATTCCAGATGTTCTTTGGCTTGATGTCGAACTCCTCGATAAGAGACAACCAGTCAGAATAGAATGTATTAACTTCTTCGTCGTCAAGCGCCCGCAGTTATTTGCTGTCGAAAATGTGTTTTATCTTCGTTTGGAGCAGGTTAGAGTGCCTGTTCTTGAATGAATATATCCATTCTTCGCCGTAAGAATGCGTCGCGGAACGCGGTTGTGGGGCTCGCGGCCCCCAACTGGCTCGCGACTCCCCGGGGTTCGTTAGAGAGTCTGTGACTGAGACAAGTCCGACGGTAAAAAGTTCGGAAACCTCACTACACTCATTCAAATGACAGCTAATGATTCTTTGTGTCATCTGATCGAACACCATCTATCACAGCGATCAAGCTGGTTCCAACCTCATCGTTCGAACGACCAATGTTCCACCGAATCATGCTATCTCGAGCCATCCTTGCGCTGCCTCTGGTAATGTTCTTCCTTTCACTAGACGCGCTGAAGTTACCTCTCCATCCCAAAGCATTTTCAATGTGTTGGTCCGGCCTACAGCCGGGAAACGGACACAAAACAAGTGAGTTGCCAGATCCCAAATTCCCCCCGAACAGTAATGTTGAGTGCTGAGCTCAAAGACAATAGTGTACTTAAAAGACACTCCTCGGAACTCTTCTATCAGATCCGGCACATTCGAAGCGACGCTACGCCGACAAGGTTTTGTTATCGTCTCCAAGACGGTTCCTCTGAATGAGACAGGAGTCATGTCCTACGA
Source organism: Pyrenula massariospora (assembly GCA_021030905.1). Lineage (NCBI taxonomy): Eukaryota > Fungi > Ascomycota > Eurotiomycetes > Pyrenulales > Pyrenulaceae > Pyrenula > Pyrenula massariospora. Next base: position 1,557,515 of record JAGFMI010000004.1, read on the forward strand.
TTTTGAAGCTGGGAAGAGGTATTCAATGTGCTTTTCCCAAACGGATATTGATTCCTGGTCCGATGTGGACTTCGCAATGGGATAAGATCTATGCACCTTGAAGCCATGATATCTGTGTCCTTAGATGCCTGGCAGGGTCGGAGAGTATTAGATTTACGGCAAGCTATTCACTGAATGAATGACATAATTTATTCCCTCCTTTGTTCTTGCACTTTCTGAGTTTTGATGATATAGAAGGGCAACCTGTCTGAATCTCTTGATAAAGGTAATTGCTCTTGAGGCTCAAGAAATTGAGATGCTGTATTTATGGTTTCGTAATTTGAATGAACCTTTCTGCTACTGGGTAGAGACCTGCGGCTTACTTGATGGAAGACGCAATTGAACCATGGTCTACGCTGTGAACTTGAACTTGAAATTTGTACTTTGATTTGACTTTGCCCCATTACACTCTGATTTCAAAACATGGCATGGGAGTCTCTATTTCTGGAGAAAACCCGCATCAAGGGTATGCTGTTTAGCACTAGAAGATATCTCCTGGAATGAAACCTTGTTCTTCTCTGCCCAGTCAAATATAGCATCAAAATTTCGACAAGTATGTACAACTGTGCCATTGGCGACCGGCTTATCCATAAGGCCAGGTTCAAAATCCCAAGTCAAGATATTGGTGTCTCCGTGGCACATTACTGCTTGTCGGAGCACATCAACGCAATGCACTAGACATTACACGTCATTGAGTTGCGAGATCCGACCCGTGTCAAGGAGAACTCACGAATGTGTAAAGATCCCGAAGCGTCGGGGCATTCCGAATACGCTTCCGGATAAGCACAGCGGCGAATCATGTTCTAGGATCGCACGTAAGCATTGTCGACAGCTGCCATATGGGTAATGCAAATACTGACAAGGCAGTGGAGCTGATGAAACATCTGAATCGAAGCTAGATACCCTGAGCCATCATACAACTCGTAGCTGTCTCGATCAAGGTATTCCAGGTCTTGCTTGTTTATTCTCACAATTCCAACTATCCGGCAGATCAGTAACCAATCAGACACTTGAGTGGGACTTTGAGTAGTACGAACCACTGGTGATTTTCGCCCAAGCTTCCTCTGTATCCGGATTTGGAGGATTTTTGTACACATTTCCCACATCTACGTCGAGCTGGAGCAACCGCTCCTCGAGAGAGACTGCTTTCTGCAAGGAACTCGGACCTTTTGGGAATTTCCCATCAGCTCTCACTGCCATCGCACGCCTACGCTCATGTACAGCTCTGGACTTACGATATGATTGATCTCCACTAAAGTGAAAGCTGGCCCTCAGCACTATGAAGAATGTGAAAAGCAGGGTAGTATGAATGATCCAGGAGATCAAATGCACGATCGTAGTGCGCTTTACATCCGGAGATTTTGAGATGTGCCGCTCGCTGGCGTGCTCTTGCAGTAAACCGTATCGATCAGTGCACATTGAGGAGCGGGATTCATATTCGTCCGACTGCTTTGGCTCGTCCATAGTAAAACCGGTTGATGATGTTCTGATGATATGTTACAGTGTCACGAAGCTTTGCAAAAGAAATGACAAAGAGTAGGCAAAGAACAGAGTTGGTACTGCCGGGTGACCATGTTAGCACCACTCGTACCGCGAAATTTTAGGGAAGCAGATTCCGATACGTCGAACAGGCAAAAACACCTTTCGCACATTTCTAGGATGCTACCCTTACTACAGTGGCTACCTTCTTAAGTTCAAGCGCCACAGAGAGCCGATGGCACCAACGTGATCGGATAGTACGTAGTATTTTGCAAGAGAGCAACGGCAAAATCACTTGGAAGTCGGTAAAAGGATTTCTGTTTTACCGACAGCTTCCGATGTGCTAATTAGGTTACGGCAACCGACTACCCCACGATGATAATAATTAAAGAGTCCAGTATCGGATCAAATTACTAGGAATGGGGAAATTCTTTCATTCTTCGGTTATTTGGGTAGGTTAGTGCATCGGTCTTTGGAGGAGTTGACCTTGGGGAATTTTTACCGTCTCCTGATGAGGCAGATGCCTCCTGCAATAGTCAGATGAAGCACTCAAATTCACAACGATTGATACCTGTTGACCGTAAAGCTCAAGAAAATGAATCAAATTACTCATGGCAACTACTGCTGGACCATGTCTAAAAAAAGATCTATACTTTGGTGGTTTCACTTGTCCCTATCTTCTCTTGGTTCTTGTAGTTTGCGTCGTCCCTTGATTTGAACTGGTCATACAAATTCCTGAACCAACCATTCTGAATGGACAGTAAGCTCTGAGGGGAACCAGACTGAAACCGGATCGACAACGGTCCCGGCGTCCAAGACTATGGCTGTATCGAAATCTAAAATAGTGTCCAGACGATGAGTGACAGCTAATATCGTGGTCTCAACGAAGTGCTCCCAAATAGCGCTTTGCATCAGGGTATTGGTCCTCACATCCACATTGTTTGTCGCTTCTTCGAGGATGAGAATCTTAGATCGGCGTAAGATTGCACGTGCCAAGTAGAAGAGTTGTCGTTGACCATGGGATAATTGATCTGTGTCGAGAACGACATCTGATCCACCCATGCTGCGAATGATCTCAGCAAGCCGTAGCCGAGAGAGGATCTCCCAGCTTTTCGAGCCCGGCGTAGATGCATTTTGCGAAAATATATCAAGTTCCTCGCGGACCGAAGCCCTCATGAAGAATGGATCCTGGAAATATATTCATCATAGAACGTACGATGCTCCGAGGAAGGGTTGAGATGTCAATGCCGTCAATCGTGATGGTTCCACATATTAGCTCTACCATACTCAATAATGAGAGGGTGAGGGAGGACTTCCCGCTCCCAGTCCTACCGCAAATCCCCACCTTTTGTTCTGGGCGAATCGATAGATCAATGCTTGATAGTACTAGAGTCCTCAGGTCGTCTGGTCTAGTGAAAGTGTGAGCTCAAAAAATTTCAAAGTCCGAGGGAAAGATACCCATTGGCCAACTTTTCCGTGGCTGCTAATTTTCTCCACGGCGGTTTTCGACTGGACAGCCTTGCTCGAAGTCACAAACTCGGGCAACTGCGCCCAACGAAGCCTCCAATTTGGTCTAAACTAGTACACAAGACTTTATCGAAGCACTGAGTCCAGTAAGATTTACACATGCAACGCCAGCAACACTCGGGTTCACACTTCCTCTGAGTTTTGTCGTCAAACCCACCAGGATAAGTCCGGCAGTCGTAAGGTTAAGGATCAAAGTTGTTCCATGATCTGACGTGGCAAACAAAGCCAGGAGTGCTACCTGAGAGGCAGCATAGAGGGAAAGCGCACATATTTTGAAGAGTTGAGATCTATTTTTCTGGACTCTCTGCTGGTGTCGCTGTCGAGTAAGGAAGATGAGCCGAAGGGGGGCTAATAATAGGAGAAGACAAGTCGGACCAATTGACAGTATCGACTCTTCGAAAAGGAGTGTAAAGTCAAGTGCTCTGATTGTTGAAGAGATCCGTGGACCAAAAGAATCTTCTGAAAATGCGAGGAAGGTATCGTTATCCCTTACTAGTCGGTAAATGGCCACTTATAATTTGGGGGCACAGCTTTAGAGCCTTCGGGCGCGTGCGGGGTAGTGTATCGGGGGTTTAGACCTAATTAATAGGAACTTATAGCTTATTATTTTAATATTTTAAGCTTATATATTACCCCGCACGCGCCCGAAGGCTCTAAAGCTGTGCCCCCAAATTATAAGTGGCCATTTACCGACTAGTAAGGGATACGTAGCTGCGAATTTTGGTGGAGGTTAGAGAAAGCTTGTATTGGAATTGGGATTGGGATTTTCTAGTAGGTTATGGAGTCATTATGCTGGTAGCTGCCTGAGTCTTGGGATTTCGACGAGATCATGCTGATTGGGCTCGTACGTCATGTCTCTCGTCAGCACGGAGGAATTGTTGTGTGAGTGCACGTGGTCTAGGAACCATTTGTAGCAAGGCTTATTTGGCACTGATATGAAGAGGTTGTAAGATGATGATTTGACCACGATAGTGGAAACAGAGAGGACTATTTATATGGGCTAATCTAAAATGGCAGGTATGCCACCGAGGGCGCCTGCTAACACCATTCGAGGCAGAGTGACAAAGGTTGTGGCCGATTATTTTGCCCCGCACCACACCAAAACCATCGGCCACGACCTCTCCCTCGTCTGTCCCCCAGCCTCGATTGGCTTGTGTGAAACGCAACAAACGCGACAGGTACATGCCGCCGAAGTTCCTGGCAAGAAGCCATGGTGATAAGCGAGATTTGGTTTATCGTCAGTTGTATAAGTGTTTTGGTCTCTTGACATCTTCCCCCACCAAATTTCTGTCACGGAACGCGCACGGCCTCGTTCACTATATATATTATAGAGGGATTTTTGGCAGACGCTCTGTTATATTTCAGCCTTTTAGTAGAGTAGCTTTACCTTTTATAAGCAATTCGTTATATTATAATAGAGCTATTTATAATTGGCTACGTTTTGAATTCGATTTCTCATTATTTTATTTATTTCTAGTTATATTTTTAAATATTTATTTTTAGAGGATAGACGAGGGCAGTCAATTTATACTATAAAATAGTAGAAACTTTATATATATAGATAATATATCGAGGACGATGTATTTTTTAAAATAAAAAATAGTATTATAAAACGCGCACGGCCTCGTTTATTATATATATTATAAAAAAATTCTTGACAAATGCTCTGTCATATTTCAGCCTTGTTACGGATGTGGCGCCAGACACCTTTACTTGTATTTTTAAAATAATTGCATTAAAATAATTTTAATTATGTAATAAAAGTTGCTTGGAGAAATAGCTTTATTTTTTCCGAGCGATTTATTATTACAATTTAAATTATTAATAAAAATAATAACAATTTAAAAGGGCTATCTATATAATTATAAAAAAAAATATATAGAAATTAACTTTACACTTTTTTTAGATGTAAAAATATATTTAATTTAAATAGTTAAACATTTAATTAATTATAAAAGTATTAAATTATTTTTGTGACCTTTTTATAAGTATTTTTTTTTTAATTTAACTTTAAATTATTTCTTAAGAATTAATTTATGTAAATATCTTTCAATAATTTAAAAATATTTATATAATATTTTAAATATTTTAAAGATAGTTTATTTAGATTAAAAAATTTTTTTAATTAATTTTACAGATATTAAAAAAGTAAAAGGATTTTTGCCTAATAAATATAATAAAAATTGTTAAAAGTTTAATGACTAGCTTATTTAATATTAAATTTATTTTAAATTTTAAAATAACAAAATTGTTATTAATAAATATGTTATATTTACAGTAAAATTATTTTAAAAAAAAGTTTATAAATAGTTTAAACTATAAATGTGAAACTATTTATCAGCTAAAATTAAAAAAAAAAAAAATTTAAATAACTTTGAAGTCGTTGCTGTTAAAGTTTTTAAAAATTTTAATATTTTTTAAAAAAAAATGAAAAAAGTATTTAGAGCAATAAATATTAAAAAAAATGTTGGTAGAATTATACAACAAATAAAATAAATATATTTTACGGCGGAATATGTTCAATGTTTTTAAAAAATTTTTATAAAATTAAAATAAAAAAATGAAATTTTTATAGCAATGTTTAAAATTAGACTGAAAAATAATATTAAAAATAAATTTATATAGATAGGAGCAAGTCTATTTTTATTAAAAAATTTAATAAAAAAGGCAATACATTTAAATAATTAGTTAAAAAATTATAAATTAAAACAATTTTATAATTAATATAATACAGGATGTTGGTAGATGTTTAAAAATTTTTTTTAAAAATCTAAACACTTTTATATATAAAAAGTAAAAACTTTTGATTCAGATGTGATGTAAATTAATAATGTAAAAAAAAAATTATCAAAAAAAAAAAATATAAATAAAGATATAGTTAAAAGTTATTATTTATATAAAAAGAAGAATTATATAGTTTAAAATTATAAAAATAAATTAACACATAAATTTAATATAGTTTATTAAATAAATATTTTAAAAATTGTATAAATACTTAAAGAATTAATAAAAATTGAAGAAGAAATAGATTTTAAAAAAAAAAATTAAAACACATTCAGCCAATTCACTGATAAAGAAATTTAAATTTAAGAGAAATTATTACTATATAATTATACAATATTAAAGAATGACGAAGTTATATAATTAAAAAAGATAAAAAAAAAAACCGATTTATTTAAACAACATAATAAAAAATGAAAAATATATATTGAAAATGAATACTGTTTAATTATTTTAAAATAATATAAAAAAAATCCCTGTTTTAATAAATAAAATTTTTTTTATAAAAAAATCTATTAAAATAAATATGTGTATAAAAAATACACATTTTATTAAACAATAAAAAAAAAGTTTGAAAAATTGTAATATAAAAAGGTGTGTATAAAAATATAAAAAAAATATAAAAATAAAAAATATTTACACCATTTACATGACAAAAAAGTTAATATTTATTTTTTAGGAGAAATAAAGGCGCTGAATCAAAAAATATAAATTATTAAATAAAAACAACTTTAAAAATGTTAATTAGAAAACTGAAAATTATATTTATTAAATTAATATAAAATTTATTAACTTTAAAAAATTATGTATGAAATTAGAAAAGTCAAAGATAAATATTTAATAATAAAATAGTAAAACAATACAGCACATTTATAATAATAATATTTTTTTATTATTTTAAATCGACAGAAACAAAGAATAATATAAAAATTGATATTATAGATTTAAAGAATTATATTACAATAACTAATGTTGGAAGCAGCATTTAAATTAAATATTTAATATTATTAAATTATAGAAATTTATATAGAATAAGCTATATATTAAAAGGTGTATTTAAAAACAAAATATATAAAAATACTTTAAATTTATTGTTTTATTAATTTATGTAAAGATTATTTGGAAGATAAATATATACAGAATTTATTTTTTGATAATTTTTAAATTTGGTATAAAGAAAAGTAAAAAAATTAAACCGATAATAAATGTATTCAGTTGTTATAATATATTTATATAAATAAATTTTTATACCAAACACACAGTACGGACATACAATAATATCTTCAAAAATATGAATTATGGGAAGAGTTTAAGAATTTGAATAAAAAAAACTTCGAGAAAGCAAAAGACAAATTTTTTAATTTATAAATTGAAAAAAAAAGGTTTACATTATAATTTTAAAATAATTAATAAATACTGAGAGTGCATACACCATAAAAAAAAAATTATTTTTTATGGATAAAAAATAAGAGCCTTAATTAACTTTAAAGCCACAGAAAATATTATATTTTAAGAGTGTGTAAATAAGTTAAAAATTTTAATAAAAAAAAAAGCAAAGATGTATAATATGTTAATTTAAAAAAAAAATAAATTAAAAATGCAAAAAGTATTGATCAAAATAAAATTCTTATAATATAAAATGAATAGTTACAATAAAATAATATATTTAAATGTCATAATAATGATAATTAATTAAGTAATTTTTGATATATTATAATTACAAAAGCATAATTTAGACATTAATTGGTAAATAAAAAAGTTTAAATTCAATAGATATAGTTACATAACTATATAAAAACCTGTATAATGCTGTAATGTATTAGTAAATAAAAAAAATAAAAATAAAGAATTTAAAGAGGTTTTTCTTTTAAAATTAAATAACTTCGCAAAATAAAGGTTGACTTTTTTTAATAATTTAAAAAAAAAAAAATTGTAATAAAAACAGAGTATTAAAAAAATATATAATTTTAATAATATTTTAAAAATACGCTGTATGGAGCAAATTATTTTAAAAATAAATAAATATAAATATATTACTAAAATATTAATTATAAAATTATAAAATTAAGTTACAATTAAAAAAGAAATTTATATTTAGACCTATATATAAATTATTTAAAAAAAAATTTAATATTTTACGAAACTATATTTAAGACAATTTGAAAAAAAGATTTATTAAAGAATCTAAATTACCTATAAATTTATTAATTTTATTTATATTTAAAAAATGAAGTAGGGAGTTACAGCTATATATAAATTATTAAAAATTTAATAAAATTATTATCAAAAATAAATATTTGTTATTTAATATTGTAAAAATAAAAAATAAATTATAAAATGCAAAATACTTTATAAAATTAAATTAATAAAAAGTTTACAATTTTATATATATAAAAAAAGGCGAAGAGTAAAAAATAGTTTTTAAAACAAAATATAAACATTACAAATATTAAGTAATATTATTTAAATTTATTAATATACTGACCATTTGCTAAATGTTAATAAACAATTTATTAAAATCCTTTTTAAATAATTTTATTATTATCTATCTGAATAATATTTTTATTTATTTTAAAAATTTTAAAATATATAAAGAGTAAGTTAAATAAATTTTATAAAAATTAATCAGTACAAAATTATAATTAAAATTAAAAAAATGTAAATTTCACAAAATAAAAATTAAATTTTTAAAATACATTGTAAAAAGAGATGGTATATATATTAATCCTAAAAAAAATAAAACTATTAAAAAATGATTAAAGTTAATTATAATAATTAAAATATAAATTTTTTTTAAATTTTATAACTTCAACCGACAGTTTATTAAAAAATATTTTTATAAAATAGAACTGTTAATTAAATTAATTAAAAAGAATTATAAATATAAATAAAATTTAAAACAGTAAAAGGCGTTTAACTAATTGATACAAATTTATATAAAAACCTCGATATTAATTATATTTAAGGTAAATTAATTAAACTAAATTAAAATAAATGCATTAAATTTAACTATAAAAATTTATTTAATATAACTATAAGACGAAAAGCAATATTTAATAATATACTATTTAAAGAAATTAATTTCAGTAAAATAAAATTATAATATTTACAACAAAAAATTGTTAACAATAATAGCAGTATTTAAATATTAATAAATATATATAGAAAGTGTTTCACAACTTAATATATTTATAAATTATAAAAATTTGGCTACATTTATAACTACAAAATAATTAAATAGAAAATAAATTTAATAGTTAAAACTTTTAGGACAATATAAATTTAAAATATATTATTAATTAGATAAAAAGAACAATTAAGTGGACACACTTAATTGAAAAAAAGATTATATAATAAAAAAGGTCATCGAACAATTTATATTAAAAAAAAATTTAAATAATAATTTTAATTTAAACCAAGTTGTCAATATCATCATGCAAAGATATAATAAAAAATAAAAAATTTAAAATTTTAATAAAGAAAATGGAAAAGCAAAGTTTATAGTATTAAAAAAATTAGTAAAAAAAATTATACAGCAATACTACGACTCATTTATATATAAATATTTAAAAATTAATAATATTACTAAATTAATATAAAGAATTTATTAAATATTAAAATTAAAACAACAAATAAAAAATTACATTGTATGTTGTACATTATATTAAAAGAATAAAATTAATAAATTCCTTTTTATATTAATAATAATATGGAAACAATCTATAGGGTTATAAAAAAATATTGAAATTAACTTCATTATTAAATTGATATTATTGAATAAATATAATTTAATTATAATAATAATAAATAAATATACTAAATATATAATTTTTAAATTATTTAAAGAAAATTACATTATACTACAAATGGTAAAAATTTTTATGGATTTAATAATACAATATCTCAAATTTTCAATATAAATTATATTTAATAGAGATAAATTATTTATATTCCAATATTGAAAAACGATAATATTAAAATTAAAAATTAAATTAAAAATATTTACAGCATTTCACCCACAAATAAATGGATAAATGGAAAAAATTAACTAAATATTAAAAAATTAATTACGATATTACCTTTTTATAAATATAAATAATTAAAAAAAACAATTATTAATAACATAGTTATATTATAATAATTGTAAGAATGATACAACAAAATATTTTCTATATAAAATAAACTTTGAAAGACATCTACATCTTTTAAAGAACTTTTTATAAAAAGAAACTGTGGAGACAGTCATATAAAGAATTTAATAAATTTAAAAAGAACTACACCGACAAAGTGAAATAAATTAAAAAAAAAATCTTTAACTAAAAAGGGAAAATAAGGTTTATCTTTTTATAAAAAATTTAAAAACCCTACAATTAAGCAAAAAAATGGATTATTAATAAATTAAATTTTTTAAAATTAAATAAAATAAAAAACCAACGGTTTATAAATTAAAATTATTAAATAATATTTAAATATATTTTATATTTAATATTAGATTTTTAAAATTAGTATATTTTAAAACTTTAATTTAAAAAATATTTTATTATAAAATTTAGGAGAAAAATATATATAAGATAAAACAAATATTAATAAATAAAGATTAAAATTATTTTATTAAGTGAAAAAAATATTTTACCTTTAAAAATATATGGAAATTATTATTTCATCTTATTAATTGTTAACTATTTGTGCAGCAATATTATTAATAAAATTAAATATTATTATTATGTCATCCGGATTACTGAGCAAATTATTAATTTGATTAATATTTAATATCACTAATTTTTAAAGTTTGTATTTAGCCACAATATTTATTTTTTTATTATTAAAAAAATTATTTAATTTTTCCCTTTTATAATTTTCGGAGGTCAATTTTTTTATTAAATAAACTACTTTCTATTCTATTTGTCGCTCTGTAAATTGCAAAATATAATAAAAATATTAAAATTTCATTTTATATTTTAGTAAATGGACTATGAGTTTTTTTTGTTTTTTTTTTTTTTCATTATTTATACACAAAAAGAAAAACAAGTATGATTAAAATTATTTTAAAATATATTAATATATTATTTTTCAAATTGAATATATTTAACATATTTAACAAATTTAAAAAACATAATAATATAAATTTTTTAAATATAAAAATATTATTAATAAAAAATAAATATTTTAACACCTTTACAAAAAATTTTGAAAAAAATATAAAAATAAATAAAGGTTGATAACATTGTTGTAAAAATTTAATAAAATAAATTTTATTTATATATTAAATAAGATTAATCTTCGGGCCGAGGATTTACTAAAAAAAAAATAAATATTATAAATATGGTGTTAAATATTTTTATTTATATTTTTAAGATAATTATATTAAAATAATTTTAATTATATAATAAAAATTATTCAGAAAAGTAACTTTATTTTTTTTAAACAATTTATTATTATAATTTAAATTGTTAATAAAAACAACAACAATTTAAAAAAACTATTTATATAATTATAAAAAAAAATATATAGAAATTAATTTCGCACTTCTTTTAAATGCAAAAATATATTCAACTCAAATAGCTAAACATCTAATTAGTTATAAAAATATTGAATTATCTTTATAACCTTTTCACAAATATCTCTTTCTTGATTTAATTTTAAATTATTTCTTGAAAATCAACCCACACAAGTATCTTCCGGTAACCCAGAAGTATCTACATAACAAGCCTTTTGGCGGAGTAGCTTTACCCTCTATGAGCGATCCGTTACAATTTTATATGAGATTGGATGTGAATTACCTACTTTTTACGTATATTACCCTCGATCTACACCTTTCGATTCTTCTTTGCTAAGCGCGTCTTTGGGGCTATCCTATTTACTTAATTAGGTTTAGCGCCCACCCTTTTTGCGATGAGGTTTAACTGACTGGTGCGAATAGAAATGCCCGGTAAACGCCTTGATCAGTACTCAAAAAATTTAGCCATCCGGTTACTTCTTACTGGTTGGAAACCTGCGGCAATAAATAAAGAAATCCACTGTTCAACTTAGACCGTTTTAAATATACAGAGAAACCTGTCTATGTACGGATCTGTTAATAAACCTTTTCTCCTTCCACTTGGTCGGACTCAAGCCCTTGTTCAAGCCGACCAAGACGCATTATTCGCAATTCCTGACGTTGAATCCAACCGCCTGCCAGGGATGATCTGGTTTTTACAAAATGAAAGAGGAGCTACCTGTCACAAATCCACAATTAGCAGGCTGTTAAAAGAAAGACGGTGGAATCTCAAAAAGGCACGGCGGATCGCGCAAGCACAGGCCGCTGATCTTCGCTCCAGTTAACTCAACTCGTTTGCCGGAATTCCTGCCGAATATATGGTCTTTTTAGACAAATCAATGTTCAATGAACCAACCGGCTGGAGCGGTAGAGGATACGCGCGTGAGACGAACACCGCGAGTTACAGGCATCTCGAGTCGCGGTTGTACCTGGAGTTTTCTTGCCGGCTATTCTGTTGAGGGATATGTACCTGGTTGGGTTGGTCGTGAAGGATACTTTACAGCCGATGAGTTTACCCACCGGATTATCCACGGCCTTCATCGCTACCGCAACGAATATCCAGGTCCTAATAGCGTCATTCTTCTAGACAACGCATAACAACACTGTACTAAAGAAGTGATAAATGCCGTTGGAGGAAAGGGACGCCTGATTAAATATTTACCGCCGTATCCGCCTGATTTTAACCCGATTGGGCTCAGCTTCGCTGTTTTAAAGGTGTGGGTTTTGCGTTACTTTACTGACCACTGGAAGACCTTCCAAGGGACTCTTGGTGAGTGGTTAAAATTCGTAATCTAATTTAGCCGCTGCGATCGTTTCGCTGTTGAGCACTTTCGCCAAAATGGTAACAGCGTATACGTTTTTACGGAAGAACTCGAGCAGATAGAGCTCGAACTGCAAGAGTTTGAAAGAGGAAGAGGTGAGAATTCAGTGGCACAGTACGGCTAGTTGAGCAAGCTATATAAGATTTGAAATTTTTACCTTTCAATCTCGTTTACACGCTGTTTTGCCTGTTTTGCAATTGACGCGCCGCTTGCATGTTGTTATACCACGGTTTAAACCGCCAAAGGTCTACTCGAAAGTTCCTAGCCAGTCTGTCAGGTAATCCTCTTTGTGTTGCGAGCTTGTATAGCGGTTTATCCACGTTATCTATTAGTTTGAGGTCCTCCAGCGTCCAGCATCCTTCCTGAGCAACGCTAAACGTCTGCTGAATTTTATCTTTTAGGTTCTGCCGCTGCGCGGACGCAAGTTTCTACTTAAAAAGGGTAATAATAGCTTCATCCTGGCCTTCCGCAGTACCGATCGGGCTGGAATGAGCGGCCGTAGGGCCGCTAGGAAAAGAACCACTTGCTGAGGCACCGCCTGATTGATGGGGCTCGCCACCCACCAGGAAATAAGAGCTGGATGGAGGTGATGAAAGATTTGACGGTGATCTAACACCCATTCTGTTCATTAATTCCATCATTCTCTCGCTCATATTATAGGTAAGCTCCTGTTCCCGGAAGGCAAAAAATTGCGCCTGCAGCTTCTCGAAATTGGACTGTTGCGCAGCAACGGATCTTCTGGAATTACCGGTAACAGGCCCATTCTTCTTCTAGTCCTGTTGTCGGGCAAGAGGTGGATTTTCAACCGTGGCTATACTGTTCAGAATTCCGATGGCCAATTTCTCTGTATCTGCCGTTGTAAAATCCCAATGTTTGCGCTCATAATCAACAAGACACCACCTGGTATGATTAGCGCATTCGGGATCCTTACAGACCCAGAAATCGAGGATCTTCTTCACGTCATTGCCGTTTGCTTCATAATGTTCCTGAATGACGCTATAATAGCGCCGTTGCTGCCCTGTTCGAGTATTACGGTGCGGTGTTGGCGAGGTAGGCTCAACGCTATCGTTTAAAATTTCACTCCAGGAGGACTGTTTCTGTTTGACCATTTTACCTCTACGGTAAGCTTCAGTTCCTTTTTATTAGTTGATATTCCTGATCAGCCAGCGTTTCAACCTTGTTCCACGTCGCTTCACCGAAGTCATCAGCGTCGAAATCACGGGACCCTGATTTACCGGTTGATTTTATATAAATAGTACGGCGCTGGACGCGGCAACGGATATCACGAAAAGCAAGCTTCGCCCGTCGCTGCATCTCTTCGTCTAACTGTTCCAATTGTTGTACGAGCGCCTGGCGAGGAAAAAAGCCTTGAAAATCGCCCAACTTGGGTACCGTCGATAAACAGACACCACTCGCATTGTATGTTATATCCCAGCTCTTTCGGCGCTTCGACAAGTAGATCCCCTGACTCAGGCACTCCGTCTGTCTGACTGCCTGAGCCAGGCGAAGCGTCTGTCTGCGGGCCTGTCTGCGTGCCTGTTTGCGCTAAAATGCCTGCCGAAGTGTCTGCCGAAGTGGCGGACGTTGATGACGTTGTTTGAGAGGTTCGTATTGCCCTAGAGGCTATCGTTTGGGCTTTATTTTGCGCTGCTCTGGTATCTGTATCCGAGTTATTCCTGCTTAGAGTTCTGCGGCAGCTATTAGCCGTACCAACCCGTTGTTGAACCTCCAGCGCGGCCTCTAGTGGTTGACGTTTGGCGGCGAGTTCTAGCAGCTCTAGTTTGGCTTGATTTACGTTGCTTTTTACGTGTTGTTGTTGTCGTTGTTGTGGTTGCAGAATTAGAACGCGGTCGCCCTAGGAGCGTTTTAAGGTCAGAAAGTTCGAATTGCACGAGTCTTGAGCGAATTTTACGCTTTCCTTCCCCCCGGGCAGCGAGCATTCTTGCTTCCACGGTAATGATTCCTTCTCTTTCTAGCCTGCGTACCCTTTCGTCATATGATTTGTCAGGATCCACGGGCAGATTTTGATTGATCTGGCGTGCAACTTCGGCGTTGATTGCAGTATCTCGGTTCTGACGTGCGGTAGTAGAACGCGTTGACATAGTTAGAGGTATTAGAGATAGGCGGATATATATCAGATCTAAGCGATTATAGACGAGGACATTTTGAAGTTCTTTTATGATACGAGAATTGTGACGTTTTCAGCTCAAAGCCATATATTTCTATGTAACATTTGGTGAGGGAAAATGCGTGCGCCCCGCGGACAAAATGTCAAGAGACCAAAAGACTTGTGCAACCGACGATAAGCCGGCCCGCATCGGCCCGCACCGGCCTGTGTACTTCCGGTGGGTGCCCACGAGTGCCTTTGGATGCCTTACCGAAACGCCCCCTCGGCTCCCCCACAACCAACTTCTCATCGAGCTTTCTTCATCATGACATCAGGTCTTACCTAGGTAGGCCTTTGTGTCTTTTGTTCTCTCACACCTATGCCTTTACCACATACCGTAGAGCCCGTGGCTACGGTAGCTGATGAGTCAACACGACTTCTCGACGATGGCCGATGCGATGACGAGACGCATCTTGCTGACGACGCGTCGATTGGTGTTGGTCACGATGTTGGTCTCGGTGTCGGCGTCGATAACAACGACACACCTAAGACCAGAGAATCGACTCGCGTGCTTGCCTTAGTATGCATACTGCTGCTCTTGATTGATATTGCTGGATATCTGCAGACGGCGCCGCAGACCAAGATTTTTGAGGACATCATCTGCCAAAGATATTACACCAACCTGGTCAACAATACCCACGGCGATACACTCCCATTCTCAGTCGACGAACCCTGCAAAGTTGAGCCTGTGCAAAGTGAATTGGCTATCCTGCAGGGTTATAAGGACCTTTTTGAACAACTACCAGGCATGGTGTTTGGGGTGGCTTATGGCCTTCTGGCAGACAGAATTGGGCGCAGACCCGTCCTTTTCTTGGGAATGTTTGGCTTGTTCGTTAGTGGGCTGTGGGTGAAAGTCGTTTGCTGGTTTTCATTTCCGATCCAGATGGTGTATCTCTCGGCACCAATACTGATTATTGGTGGAGGTGCGCAAGTTGCGTCCTCGATGTTTTACGTTATGCTCGCAGATTCTTATTCTGCAGAAAAAAGGTGTGTCCAACGACCTTCCTCTTTGAATAGCACCTGACCTTGTTGCTAGAGCTACATCATTCTCCTACTTCTCCGCTGTAGTCCTCACTGCCGAAATGACAGCCACACCTATTAGTGGGGCAATTATGACGGTAGATCCATGGATACCATACCTGGGTGCCTCTGGAATAGAGCTTTTGGCTTTTGTTGTTGCATGCTTGTTTGTTCGCGAAACCCTTCGCCGGCCTACTGGCGCTTCTGCGGTCGATTCGAGTCGGCCGATGTCGGCGAGGAAGGAGAGGTCCTTCGGCCGCCTCCTGATGAATCGATTAAAAGAGAACTGGAACATGGCCAAGGAGTCAACACTCTTTGTTCGGAGCAGCTTGAATATTACGCTTCTCGTCTTGGTGTTCTTTGTAGCTACCTTGAGTCGTAATGCCATGACGCTTCTATTACAATATGCGACGAAAAAGTATCATTGGTCCTACAGCCAAGTAAGAGGCCAGAAAGTCATTAAAGACTCATGCTAACATACAAACAGGCTGCCTTCCTAATCGCTCTTCGAGGAGCTATCAATCTTGCTGCTGTTCTAGCTTTGCCTGTCATATCTCGCCTGCTATTGACAAGAGCGAAGCTTGATGCGGCGGCAAAAGACCTTTTGCTATCTCGCGGGACGGCCTTTTTACTTACTCTTGGTACTTTAATGATGTTCCTAGCGCCGACACCAGCTGTCTTGATTGTGGGAATCGCCGCTTATGCTCTGGGATCGCCACTTTATATCGCTGCACGAAGTCTGGTCACATCCCTAGTCTTGCCGAACCAAATTGGTGTGTTGTATACTTTTCTTGCCACCATACAATCTCTCGGAATGCTAGTAGCGGGACCTTTGCTAGCATATGTGTTCCGATGGGGTATGCAGTTGGGCGACGCGTGGCTAGGACTTCCATTCCTAGTTGCATCTCTGATGTATCTTGCTGTTCTGCTGCTTATCTGTGCGGTTAATCTGTCACGGAGTCCTCCTGTCTCCCCGTTCCAAGTCATTGACAACGAGGTGGATGGGAGAAATCATCACGCATGAGGCAAAGCAGGAGCAGCTCCGGTTCAGGGCTATAAAGAAAGACCGAGATAGAAGAATCGTAGAATGATCATTTGATTTCCATAAGGAGTCTGCTTGTATAATGTTTTCGCCTAGCTGAAGGAACATGTTCTTTGCGAGGAGTTTTCTTTGATGCCCTTCCTTGCGCGAGGTGCTGCGGAGTCGGAAATTCAAGCCTAGCACTCTTCTTGCTACTAACGCTTTTTGGTATGCAGCTCTTCAGGTTGCTTCTGAATTTATGCACCGAGGCTTGGCAGCTAATGTTATCGGTAAACTCGTCGGCATGGGCGGTTATTATACCATAGTATGTGCCCGCACTGGAAAAGCTCCTCAGATAATTAGGCTCGAAGTAATATCGTTGTCGTTTTACACCTTTTCGACTCTTTCAATATTTTCTTAGTCCCGCTTTGACTTCGACATCCTCATCACCTGCTTATCCACATGGTCCCAACATGTTCGGCCAGTACCAGCGTTACCTTAAGGTTTGTAACTTATGACACTCCTTTCTTCGTGAGAATATTCCATTAAAAATCTTGTTAGTTGCCAAAGCAATGGGCACATGAGGGGGCTCCCTTGTTAGAGAAAGAAGATCACGAGAAAGTTTCATATGAGCCGATCCGCAAAATTTTCTTTTACCTTATCTCATTCGGCATCGGTGCAATATTATCTCTAGGAGCAACACTTCTCATTCTACAATATTCGATAAACTCACCACAAAGTATTGACCTGGTCGACAAAACACCCCGCAACTGTGGAACCACTCCAGCAGAAGCGCGCGCAAAGGGATGCGTCTTCGATATGCTCACCATGGCGTGGACACCGGCAGAGTGCTCTGATCTGGCTCTGACCGAGCAGTTTCTCAATGAAGGGGACTTCAAGTATTACAAAGACAAGGAAGGGAAGCAGGAGGTCACTCTAGCAAGTCTGAGGTCTGGCAATTGGGGAGGAGAAGTTTGGACCACGACCCGGTATCATCAAATACATTGCATGTATGTGTGGACAAGAATACATTTTGCCACTTTGGGCGGTCCTCCGGTGGACACACTTCTTGGAAGTGTGGTTCATACCGAGCATTGTCAAGAGATGATGAGGCACGATGACTTCAATAGAATCACTGGTCGGCAGGAGGTTTTCTATCGAGAGTGTTAGGTTTTATGTCTAGGAAATTGCGTTCCACAGAGCTTGGTGTTTAAACACGTTCACGGGCTTGATCTAAGGCTTCAATTCAATTTCCTCCATACTCATGAGTGGCTACTGTCATAAAATCAAACCTGCTTGACAAGATAAGACCTTACGTATCGCAATACGAACCCATAATTTCAGTATTACGTGAACCATGAAGCGTCTTCGACGTCTATCAATTCTCTCCACGAAGAGAGCCCGATGTAGAGAATCCAGTTGCCAATGTCCTGTACCATCGAAGGGCATGATTGCCTATCCCCACTTCATCACTGCGGCTGCGGCTGCAGGGAAACGGACGGTAATTTAAATAACCGCCTTGCCGAAGCTCGGTGGCTAACCGTCCGGTACGGTACATATTTACGAATATAGCTTCAAGATCTTACCAAGGTTAGTATTCTGATCTTGACTTTTCTCTGGTAGTAGGCACCTTCCTACGCTAAACTTTCCATCAAAATATGCAAATACGGGAAACGAGTTCCGCTTTCTGGTCAGAAGATTGGTTCGACTTGCCTGGCAGCATTTCCTTAATATCAACCCAGAAGCGGGGAAGCTCCAACGTGGGGATTTCATTTTAGTATAGAAGGAGGTAAATCTCAAGCTAGTTCCAAAACAATTCTGCTCACACTAAGTCCATTGTCTCTCAGCAGGATTCAAGATGTATACCAGCACTCTTCCTAATAGCGACCAACTGAGCGAATGTTATGACCTCGAAGAGAAATGTATTGAGTACGAGGAGTTAGATTCTAGTCTTGAGTTACATGAGGTTGAAACAAAATCCCAAATACAGCTTATATTGATGTCTGTCGGCCTTGTTGGGTAAGTGAACTTGTGCTCACATGATAAAATTTTCAATAACCACGTGCAATAGCTCACAGATTGCATTCTCTGTTCAGTTTGTAGAAGGAACTGTGAGTTTCTCCTACCTCATAGCATAGACTTTTTCTAAGGATGCCTCCAGAGATTTCTACTGTCACTTGGCGTCGGTTCTACCTTACTGAGCCAAATATGGCTTGTTCCACCGATCTGTGGTGCCATCCTTCAACCCTTGTTCGGCGCATGGAGTGATACATGCCGCTGTCGCTGGGGAAGGAGGAAACCATTCATCGCCATAGGTGGAGCCGGTCTTACCATGTCTCTCCTCGGTATGCCATTGGTTGCGGATATTGGCCAAGTCGTCGACAGCTCCTGTAATGCGGCGAGCCCAACTTGTACGACATCCAAGCTGTTCGGCATTGCGACGATCATACTCCTCAACATATCAGCAAATTCAGTAATGGTAGGGGCCCGTAGTATGATGGTTGACCAGTGTTCTAGCGACCTGCAGCCTGCAGCAAATGCGTGGGCTACTCGACTGATCAACTCGGCAAATATATACACCTGTTTGATATCCTATGTCGACTTGCCCAATATGCTCCCAGTTCTGGGCGAGTCTCAGTTCAACGCTCTTACTCTCCTCGGTTCATTCATTGTTATTACTTCCGTTAGTATGACATGTCTCGGTACAGTTGACAAACCGTTCCACGTCGGTGAGGAGCCGCGCAAATGGACAGCGGTTCACATTATCCGTCAGATATGGAAAGCGCAACGGAACATGCCGATAACAATAGTGCGAATACAAATCGTCCAATGCTTCTCGTGGTTCGCGTGGTTTCCCTTCATGCTATATGTCAGCAGGTATGTGCATCGTCGTTTGCGATCTACTTGGATAATGGTTTAGTGACACGATGGCTTTCAGTTACATCGACAACAGCCGTATGTATTGAGCCGGTCAGCTTTCACATGTAATGACTAATCTTCGCATTAGAACTTGCGAGCATAAGAATGGGAAACCCACATACACAAAGTTCTACAAGGGCAATGAACCGCTCAATGCTAAAAAGGCAAGGCTCACTCGGACTTCTGGCTCAAGCTATCTTTTCTCTGATTACAATACTCGCCTTGCCTGAAATCATGAAAAGATTCTATAGCGAAGAGTACGCGGTCTTAGAGAAGAATAACTTAGTTTTGCGGAGAAAGATACACCGTTGGCTGACCTACCGGAATATTTGGCTAGCATCTCAACTTCTCTGCTCGCTTGCAATCTTTGGAATTTTGCGCACAAAATCGGGCACTTTGACAACCATTCTGATGGCTACTACTGGGTTCTCTGGAGCAATGATGAACTGGATTCCATATACACTCACAAGTCTAGAGATCATCCGACAAAGAGAGTTGCGGCATGAAGTGGAGAAAGAATACCGTGACAGCAGCACTGGAACCATAATAGGGATCAACAATGTGTCAATTGCGCTACCACAGGTGTTGGCCATGCTATGCAGTACTGTGGTTTTCGGTTTGGTTTCAGAAGAGCAAAGTGGTGCCCCCATCATGGGTATCACGTGGACTTTAGGAGGCAGTTGTATTGCAATGTTAGTTGCAGCAGCCTGCACACTGCGTTTGAAGACTTCAGTAGCGTAGCGATGACATTACAAGTACCTTTGAAATGGACTGCCAGATGAAAGCACTTCTTTTTAGTTAGATTTTAATCGACGGCATGCAATCTTCCACTACTCGAAAGGAGAATCTATATAGGGAGTATCTAGGGACAAAATTTTTTGGCAGCAATTTCGGCCCGTGTCATTACTTAGATATAAAGCAATTCCGCACCTCTGTATTGTAATTTAATAGAAAGGAATTTAAGAACTTCGCGTTGTGTTATGACATGTGACATTCCCGATGAAGCCTTTTGCCGTTGTAATTCTAGCTCAAATGATCCTTGCAGCTGTCCTGGCGGATTTGACGGTTGCGAATTCGATGTCGAAAGCATAACTTTAGTATTACCACAAAATCGAATTGGCGATCTTAAAAGTGGCAAACTTCCGTTCCGACGAATATTGCCGCCGGAGGCTATTCCGGGTGATTTACCCGAACCGACGGATGTCTGAGTGTAGCCACTGTAGGAGTCTCGGTAGTCTTTTGTTGAGGTTCGCTCAAAGCAATTGAGAGCGAGCAAAGAAACAGTCTATGCTTGTGCCAGTTCTGATCGTACGAAATGGAAGTCTCATAGCGCCAGCAAAAGCTACCATCTCATTAGCAAACTAGTTGCTTCTTACGCTAAAGAGCGAGGCCTCAATTTGACCATGCCCTTCTCTACTTCCCAAGAAACCATTGACACCCTACCAGCTAAGGAGAGCTCGGACGAGCCTACGACACCGAGATGGTCAAAACGGAGAAAGGGCCATCGATTGCGCTTGATAGTCATTCAAACCATAACATTTACGCTGATCCTATTCGCCATTCTTCATTTAGCCTTGAGAATTGGCAAAGTAATCGGTGCTTCAAAGGCGGGGGTATTTGAGCAGCACCGGATTCACGACTCTTACTATTCCCCAGGTCCAGACCTGCACCAACACGAGACTGGTAACAAGGAAAAAGCAAAATCCAGCGATGTTGATCCTGGTCTATCTCTTGACTGCGGCGACGAGCCGTCGATCGAGTCGAAGATAGCCCACGGATGTGTGTTTGATCTCATGCATCCGGGATGGGTACCACGAGTATGCTCGATCGATGATCTTCGCGAGGAGTTCTTGAGCCTCCCCGAATTCACCTGGTTCACCGATGAGGCGAACACCAAGCCTTTGCCACAATCAGCCATTTGGAAGCTTTGGGAGCTGGGAGGAATGGTCTATGGAGATCTAAACTATCACACAAAACACTGCGAGTTCTTCATGCGTTCTATAACCAGGGCGCTCGAGAACACCACAGTGGCGTTTCCGGCGAAGTTTATGGATGATACACATACATCGCATTGCATCCGGGTTTTGGAAGGGAAGACAAAGCTCATCAGGAATGAGGTCCATTTCCCTAACAAGATTCG
This sequence comes from Pyrenula massariospora, assembly GCA_021030905.1. Taxonomy (NCBI): domain Eukaryota; kingdom Fungi; phylum Ascomycota; class Eurotiomycetes; order Pyrenulales; family Pyrenulaceae; genus Pyrenula; species Pyrenula massariospora. The sequence continues at coordinate 1,579,466 of JAGFMI010000004.1, forward strand.
ATGTGTTTGGAAGTCCTGATCTTTAACGCTTTAAGGGCTCGTTAGCTAGGAGCTCTTTGAGAGAGAACTATTTAGTTTTATATCAATAATTTCCAATACCTGCTTGAGTCTCGTAATTACAGGTTTCTCCGAGATTTGGTAGAGTGTTCTAGGGCACTTTTCTTAATATTGCATCTTGCATGCCTCCGAAATGGGCAAGTTTTGCCGTCGGCCCTGCCGATTGAGGACTTTTTTTTTACTAACATGTTTGACGGGTGTTTTCTTGCGTGAATATAACTTCTTCTGAGCATATCGAAGAGACAGGTCGAAGGAGAGCATGGAGAGACAGAGGGAACTGGAAGTTACGGAAAGACAACATTTACGCCTACTTCCGCCTCAAATTGTCGACGCATGTAGATTTCAGATGGAAGCACTCTTAATAATACTGTACTTATATTATAATACTGTAGTGTGTACATATATACAATACACTTCAATCCCCGGTTTCTTCTCTTTCTAGAGCTTCATGTTGGGAGTGCGTGTGTATTCGTCCAAGAAAGAACCTCGTCCCATTTCTTGCATGTGTGGACGGTTCCCATTCCTTGAGCCACATGAGCCGAATCTACAAATTCTCCGCCCTCCAGAGCTGTGTCCGCATGGCACATTAGGGTAACTCTCAGATATTCAATACAATGCTGTGTGTGACTCAGAGTATCTTCCAGAGGCTCTCCTCGGTAGAGTAGCGTGAAGCCTCTGGCCACGGCATGCTGTAGGTACCAAATAGATCATTATTTCGAGTCTGAATAATGGTAGAGTTATTCGAGTTGTGCACTTACGAGACAATGAAGCTGGTGGAAGACTGCGATGCCGAGATAATCATCTCCTGTTTCCGGATTGTGAAGCGGGGTTGGGGAAGATAGACGGTCTTCTACGTCTATTTTTATGTGCGAAGAAGTTTCTAGATAGTGTAAACTGTAATTAGACATCGCACAAGTTCGAAAAGTTAAGTAGCGATCGATTTCAATTCACCTGGTTGCAATTGCATCCACGCCTTTTGAACGGCGACATCTGCCTTCTTACTCGCAGCTTCTATATATGAGTATTCGGACGAATTCCAGTACATAACCGGAGTGGTTGAAACTATTCAAATAATAAGTCATGTGTTCACAGAAGCAAACACTACACTCACATACACTGGGGAATAAAGCCTGTGGAATCTTCCGCGACCCCTAGCAATGGTTTTTTCTGGTCCAGTGTCCCAACTACTCCGCTTCGAGAGTCTTGATATGTGTAAAACGCGAAGTGCAGAGCGAGACTTGTCGTCATCATCATATAGATGTACCAAAAACTTTTGAGACCCTTCTGAAGCGTAAAAGAGAGGACGGAGTATTTGGTGCGGTGCTGTTTCCCATATCCCATAAATGCTTCTTCTGAGCTTTGAGTCTGTAAGATCGATGCATCATGAGGCCCGAGTTCCTGGTCAGACATTTGTGGTAGAAGTTCTAGTTGTAATAAATACCGAGTATTGAATACCTAGCAAAGAGACTCGAAATTTTAAAATCTTACGTTTAGTATGATAGATGTGACAGAAATTGTGTTAAGGGGGCTATCAGATCTCTGTGCGCCTTCGCCAATCTGCAACACCCGATCCGATCGGAACGGAAGGTAGTCGGGAAAAACCACCGTCAGTCTTCCACTTTACATCCGCTAAGCCAGAAAGAGAAACAGGACTGCATGGAGTTCAAAATCAATGACAAACTATGAAGAGAAAAAGAGTGCGTGACATAAGTTCGGCAGACATGGTGTACCCGATCCATCCAGATCTTCACGGCTGCGGTTAAAAGCTCGGTAAAGAAAAGAATACTGAAAGTTGAAGCGCATGACTACTAGCAAGCTAATCAAAATAATCAGACCGTCAAAGCACGGAAGGCAACTTGAATACTCGTGTCATTCGCTGAGACTACAAGGCATTTGATACTGATATTTGCCCCAAATGCGTTGCTCCCACCCCGCTCCAGATTTTACCGACAAAGCGCAAGGCATCAAAAAGACGTCCGATATGGCGAAGTATTTATATACAGTCAACGATAAGCTCTGTCATCGCCCATTCATCTACCACACATCTCATCTAGACATTACCAAGGGTTCCGCTACCTCCACTCCATCTTCCATCCCTTGCTCAAAACTTCCAACAATATTCATTCAGAATGAGAAGCTCAGTAACTGCCGCACTTCTTGTGTGCGCCCTGGCTGTCGCCGCCATCCCTGTCGATGGTAAGGTTCCGAAGTTGAATAAGGCTGTTGAACACAGTTGTCATTGTCTCTAATTATTACTACCCTTCTTAGTACACGACCGTGCTGTCGCCGAGCCAGAGTATATCTACAATGACAAGCGTGCTGTCGCGGAACCGGAATATATCTACAATGACAAGCGTGCTGTCGCGGAACCGGAATATATCTACAATGACAAGCGTGCTGTCGCGGAACCAGAATACATTTATAATGACAAACGTGCCGCCGCCGAGCCAGAGTATATCTATAATGACAAACGTGCCGCCGCTGAACCAGAATACATCTACAATGATAAACGTGCCGCCGCTGAACCAGAATACATCTACAATGACAAACGTGCCGTCGCCGAACCAGAGTACATCTATAATGACAAACGTGCCGCCGCTGAACCAGAATACATCTACAATGATAAACGTGCCGCCGCTGAACCAGAATA